>JAQHUG010000190.1:696245-729484 GCA_028555095.1 Dicrostonyx torquatus | reverse complement strand
TAAAGATGTTTTTCTTTAGCAATCATGAATACATGTTGAACATTTGAAACTTAGTAAAAATTACTACACATAAGAAGAGAACAAATTAGAAATGTAAACCTAATTTAAAAGACATTTTCCCAAAGGAATAGGTTCTACACTTAAGCAGTCACTGATATAGCACACAACCAATTAGTGGATACTCGAACTTTGTAGATGCCTCCCTGAACTTCTAAAACTGCACAGTTTAAACAAAATTGGCCTTTACTCACTTGTAAGGGATTGGCAGATTCCATGACATTAGAACCATCACTTCCTAGAGCCTTCCTGTTGAGTGACCATCTTATTACTGCATTGCTGGCCTGTAGATCCAGACCCTGTACTTCCATCTTCACCCTTTATCTTGTTTTGTCTTTAATACAGTTGCATATTTCAGTGTTATCTGATTCATATTGTGTTTGCTTCATTTCCATTCCTTCAGTTTAGCATCTAGCACTGTTTCGCACATCTTTAATAAATGCTGGTGGCTTCTTAATAAATGTCACGAACCACAGAGAGATAGTGCATGCAGCTCAATAAGCAGATGATCTACATCCATCCAACAAACATAGAAGCATATTCACTCTGTATATTGTGTTAGATGGTAATGGGCAGCTGTAAAACAATTTCGATTACTCAGCACTACAATGAAGCCACTGAACTGGATGATGGCAAAGGTGAGTTGCAGTCTAATTCACAAATTCCAAATGTAAATTTCTAACTGTGAAAGCAAAGTCTTTCTTCTTGATGTAACCTGAGAAACAGGGAAGTACAGTACTTGTATGTAAAAAATATTTGGTAATTTGAGCAAATATTTGGTTAGAGTGGAGAAGTGGTTATGGAATCTTACCTGATTTGAAGGATATCAGTAAAGAATAATTTTGGTAATGTAAATCCCCAGATGTGTCTTTAAGGAGCTGGCAAATAGAACAACAGAAAATTTGAGTGCATTCCAAGTTAAATTTGAAGAGTACTCCATCCATCCTTCATACCTTACCCTCCACATTCCTAAGAAAAACCACATCCTCTTTGCTTGATGGAAGAATGAGAAGCTAATTTGCATTTATGGTTACTTAACAGCATAGGCACAGAAGTCCAAGGATAATTGAGACTTTCTAGACTCTGAGAAGTAAAACTATAGGTTTCATAATTGCTTGGAATTTCAAAACATAAGAACAACAAAGGATAAAATGAATGTGGATTGAAGAAGCAAAGTATTTTGTTTGTTTGTTTTGTTTTGTTTGATTTGTTTGCCTTTAAGTTGATATTGCTCTGTGTGATCTTGTCTGCTTTTTAATCCTACTAGAGATTTATTTTATGGATTTATTTGTATATGTGCCTGGCTGGAAAATTATATATAAGAAAGGTCTGTATCTAGGTTACTGAGTGTAATCTAGTAAATTGGGAATCTGACATAGTTGATTGCTGGAAAAAGGAGGTGGGGTCAGAAAGAAGCCATGTAGCCCTGCCAGAGCCAGATGGAACTTTACCGGTAAGCCTTAACCACATGGCAATACACAGATTACTAGAAATGAGTTAAATTAAAATGTAAGAGCTAGCTAATAAGAAACTAGAGCTAATAGGCCAAGCAGTAATTTAATTAATACAGTTTCTATGTGATTATTTCATGTATGAGCTGCTGGACAGCCAGGAAACAAACAAGCAACCTCCTACAACAAATTGGCATCCACGTGGCAAACTTAAATCTATGTAAAACCCGAGAAAGCTTAAAATGGAATCCTAGACACACAAAAAAACAGAGCTAAGATTGTTTGGTAGTGGCATTTTCTTGGGTGGGCTCTGTTTGCTAGAAGCAAACAAAGGCATGGCTCCTTTAAGGGAGGTTTTCCTGGTTCAGCAGTAGCAGAAAAAAAAGGCACACTGTTTTGAAACTGTCCTATTTTGAAACCATGGCTTCCTGGGCCATGCTGCTAATATAACCTCTGATTCTTTCAGGAGGCCAAGCATTTAAATGGGTTACAACTTGCTTAATGACAATATAGACTGGCTGTGTGCCTAAAGTTGGGGATGTGAACATGACTCTCAGAGGCAGCAAACAGTTCCGCCAAGCTGGGCTGGGTGGGGCAAACAGGCAGTGTGGTACTTCCCCTAGCAATGGTCTGAAAATAATTACAGCTATGCAATGAAGAAAAATTCAGATGAAAACCACCTCTAAATGAGACACAGTGTGTTAAAAAATGTATGTAGCTTGGGAGAGAGAAGAAAAAGAGTATAGAGAGATAGTTATAAAAAGAATTACATGGTTTATAAAAAGAAGAAACAAAGTCTTTAAAGAGACAGAGTACAGATAGTCATAGATTAAAAGGAGTAAAGAAAAATAAGCCATGTAAAGAAGGAAAATTCATAGAGAGTATGGATTATGTGTATTATTGTGTTTTCTTTGACTTGTTTGACTGTGAAGGAGCTAAGTACAGAGAAACATTACACTGTATGTCCTGCTAAGCTAAACCAGCATATATATTCTAAAGGTATCTTGACTTCAGAATTAGGGTCTAAGGATATGTTGATTTGGAATAGAGATTCTGCTTTTGTTTCAACAGAGGATGTGAACCTATGGATTAATTCCAGACTAATGTGGTTTGATGGACCAAGTCACCCTGAAAAGTCGACTTGAACACCCTTCAAAAAGTTACTTCACTCAATAAACAGCAGGAAGCAGTTTAGAGAGAACTATGCCCAAATTTCCAAATATTGTTTATAAATGTTTATTTACATTTAAAGGAAGATATGCTATAGAGATTTGCATTGGCATGGATATTGGTTTATTGATACAAATTTAAAGTCAATTTTGCTATACTGTGTGTATGTACTTCTGATCTTGATTTAGGTATTATGTTTGTCCAGCTCATTTAAAAATGTAATGCATAATTAAGAAAAATAAATTAATAGTCATCTATAACAGTCAAGCTTGTAGTCATGTTAGTTAGATTTTCTAGATGTATAGTGATGTATTTCAGATGGATAGGCATTCTTCAAACCTTTCAAAGACTACAGAATAAGGCATTTAAAATGTTTAAGAACTTAGGACTTTTCATGACAGTGAGAGACACCTGCTCCTGGCAACACCAAGCTACTTCAAAAGGAATGTTGGCACTGAAGTGGCTCCTTATGGAGTTGGTTAGCCATTTGGGCAAGAAGCTGTTTTTGCCTGGACTGTTTGATGAACTGGACATAAAGGACCTGAAGAGAAATGACTGCTGGACTTGCCTAAAGGTGAGATGATCTTTTAGGGTTCCTGCTTCATAAAAGACTCTACTGGACATTCTGCAGGACACAGAAAAATGTGACTGAAAAACTGCCAATATAGGCATAGCTTTCTTTGAAATTTCCTGCTTCATGGGAAAATCTGCTGGATACTATGTGCCTCTAGGCTGAAGATGGATGCACCAATGGTACAGAAGAACTTTGAGTGATTGTCCAGGCAGTGAGATGTCTCTATAAATTCTAGAGTTTGGGAAGTTGTTTTCAATGTACTTGCTGCTTACTTAGGTAATATTATATCCTTCTGGAGTCTTTGATGGGTTGAAAAATTTATAGTTATAGTTACAATTTTTTAGTTAAGATAAAAGATAAAGTAAATATAAATATTATAACTGTAATTTTTACTTGATACCTCTTTTGTTATATATAAAATTTTACTATGTTAAAGTTAAAACCTTCTTTTTTATTTAAACAGAAAAGGGGAGGTGATGTGGGATTCCCCTCTGTATGCTGTGATTACCACTAATAAATAAAAAAAAACTGCTGTAGACCTATAGCAGCGCAGAAAGTAGCTAGGTGGGGAAAACTAAACTAAATGCTGGGAGAAAGGAGGCAGGGTCAGAGAAAAACTATGTAGCCCCACCTGAACAAGAGGGGAACTTTACCCAGTAAGACACAGCCATGTGGTGATTCATAGATTACTAGTAATGGGTTAAATTAAAATGTGAGAGTTAGCCAATAAGAGGCTAGAGCTAATAAGCCAAGCAGTAATTTAATTAATACAGTTTCTGTGTGATTATTTCTGGTCTGAGCTGCTGAGCAGTAGGGAACAAACAAGAGGTCTTTTACAACAGTTGATATTATTAAATGTCTAAATATCATGTTGTACAACTAAATTTCATCAAAAATTATCAACCAGAAATATATTACAAGGTTTAATCTTCAAGTTCCATGTGATTTTGGATACATTGTGTGTTCTGCAAATGTTTGTAACATAAGCCATACAAAATCAAACCCTTGTATGATCATTGCAGGTATGGATACAGTTTGATTGCTATGTGAATGAAAATGTTTTCTGTTAGTATTGATCTCAAAATTACACTTGATGTGTCTGTTCTGTCAAGTGAGTATCAGTTACTCTTCCTTAATAAAAATAATCTTTTTTGATGCATATATGCCAGCTTATTTCTTCTAAATGGGCACAATGGGTAAAATATTTCCATGTCAACTAAATCAGCAGACATTGTGTTCCTTACTAATTCAAGACTTTATTTATTTTTAGTGTCTGCAATTCTCATAAAGGTCTACACAGTGATTGTGAGCTGAAAATGTTTCTTTCAGCTGTGTAATTTAATCAACCTGAACTTGCCAGTCTCTCAAGCCCTTTATAAGCTGATGTAATTTTCCCAAGTCAAGCTTTCAAGTGAAGAAGTACTTGATACTGTCCATTCGTAGCTGGTTTTTGTCCCTTAATTACAACAGGCATGGGTGAAGCTGGTTTGGTAGACCATAAAACTGCTGCAAGGATTGGATGATATTATATAGCTGAGGAAAATGTGAGAATAAATGTCCAAGATTCTCACAAAGAGGTATTTATCTGTTTGTGTGCACAGATACATAAGCGTGTGAGTAAAATGCATCACATACAATTAATCTATAAGAACATATACTCATAATATGCCTTTATCTCATCAGTTTACAGCAAAAACATTTAAAGTACTTTATATATGTAAAAAACATTTTAAAATCACTGAGAACAAATACTATTATATCCTATGAAGTATTTCTGTGTTGTAAATATGAGGTCTGAATGTCTGGTCCTCACACTATCTAGTTTCAGAAGTACTTGCTTGAGTTCAATGCGTATCAAGTCTCATTTGAATTTTTTTTACCCAAGCCGATATATTCTAGTTTTGCTTAATAACAATCTTATATTGTAATTAAAAGCTTGATGAAGTGGTGAGATAGGGCTATGAAACTGAGTTGTTTCTCCCATCAGAACTTCTTTGGAAAACAGGCCAATGGAAACTGCTAAATTCAACTGTTATTTATAAGTAAGAAAGCAAAACAGAATAGTGTCAGGGAAAAAGATCAATGTGTTTTACCCCCAAATATAAGTGACTAAATTGTAATTTATTCTAGACCACAATTCTAAAATACTGCAGAACTCTGATGTGATTTATGGAAAAAATGGGTGCCCAGTCTATGAGCACCCACTGAGAAATGGAAATGGACCTGAACTTCAACAAACATAACAATTAAATATATTAATGCATAGTAAGATATTAAGATATGCAAGTGTCAAGTCTAATAACTTTTCACTGCACTAAAATTGTTGAATAACAAGTCAACGGGAAAAGTTGACTCAACAGGCAGGAGAACAGAAAGTCCCTCTACTTTATTAGGTCG
Organism: Dicrostonyx torquatus; assembly: GCA_028555095.1. Classification (NCBI taxonomy): domain Eukaryota; kingdom Metazoa; phylum Chordata; class Mammalia; order Rodentia; family Cricetidae; genus Dicrostonyx; species Dicrostonyx torquatus. The sequence continues at coordinate 723,835 of JAQHUG010000190.1, read as the reverse complement.
TCCTGGGCAGCCGAGTTGGTGCCAATCGTCATAAGGAAGTAGGAGTAGCAAACTGTTCAAAAGTAAAGTTTTCTTTCTTTTTCCCTTCTAGATAGAAAGGTAGATATGAAAATGGAAATAATAAAAAGTTCTAGAAGCAATGTCTTTTTGATTCCAAGGGACCTTCTGGGGAACAAAACTTCCCTTCTTTCTTAGAAAGTTGATCATTTAACAAAAGTCATGAAAATCTACCCAGGAACCATAGGAGAAAAAGAAAGTTGCCTAGCAACTGAAGACACAAGAGCTGATAATTTTGTGAATTGTAGTGTAAGCTGACTCCCAGGCCAAATAAAAAAGAGTGTTTTACTCTAATACCAGAAAAGGTACTTAAGGAGAGAATAACTATTAAGAATTTTGCTTTGTAGAGCCTTTATTTACAGGGTAGCCTAATGAGGACTTGTGTTAATTAATGTTTAAATGACTTACTTCATCTCATATGTAATTTATTTCTTTTATATGTACACTCGACTAAAGCAGCAGAGAAATTCTGCAAAATGAAACACCAATTAATTTGCAACAAATTAAGGAGGAAACTTTTTCTGTGATTTAGTGTAAATATTTCAAGCCTGTGTAATTGCAGTATTGTTTAACCAAACTATCGTATTTCATAGCACAAGTTTAGATATAAAATATACTAGAGTCTTGATTGCATATATGGAAATAGGCTAAAAATAAAATATCAAGCAAGGATGTTCTGCAAATAACATGGATATTTTTAATGCATTAGATTATATTTCTTATATTATGGGGAAATACATTCTTGCTTTTTTAACTTTGTTTCTATAATTCCATTATATAGTTTGTCAGGAATGCTATAACTTCTTGTTAACTTAAGTATATTGGATTTTATTATGGGTCGGTAGATCAATTTTTTCCTATTGTTTATTAACATTAAGTTGGTATATATACATTTAATTGGCACTTTATATGTAAATTAAGCAATAGCCCTGAATGTCAATGCAATGTCTTATTTAGAAATTATAGCAATTTGTAAGTGTCTGACACTGGCTTTTATCCTGAAGAACCGTATAGCTCATTTTCTTAAAAATTTGTAGTTATGAGTAGTTTTATTCTGTATAAAACTTTCATTTACTAACCCATTTGACCCTACAGTGCTCTTCAGTGTTTAGCCTGGTCCCAAATCCCCTACAGAGAAACTGGATCCTGTTTTCTACCCCTTTTATAACCTCTAAGCTCCAACAAGTCTTTTACAGTTTGTATAGCTCATGTTCTTGAAACTTGATCACAATATTTCTGTTCTTCTCTGTTTCAGCAATTTTAATTCTGTAGTTTATTTGAACAGTGTATCTGAAAAACCCTCCTAATTCCAAAGTCAGAAGGAAGATTTTAATGTCACCTGTATCTTCAAAAGAGAGACAAAATACTCATGTTGAACATTTGTGTACTTGCCTTGCTCTCCTAAATATGGGAGTTTACAGAGAAAAGTTAGTGGAAACTTAGGTTTCCTTTTAAGTGTTTTAATGTTCTAGCTTATATTCTTATGAAAGACTACAAAAATTTTTTCTTTAATAAGCTATCAAGGGTTTATTTAAAATGGGAGAGAAGTTGGGGAGAAACTGAAACCTAATACCAATTGTGTATAACTGAATCAAAGATCCAATGAGAAAAGAGCTGACGGATAATTTGATCTGTCTTTAGTTAACAAGAACGTTAATATACAGAGTGTGAAGAGATTTATATGAAATCCTATATTGCAGATTCAAAGACAGAGTGAGATTTTTTTGAACAGCAATTTAAGATGTATCCACTTTGATTAGACTTTAACTCATTCATTTTCACAATCATATGTTAAATCAAGTCTTGGGCTCAAATAACTACACAGAGAAGCCTTAGACTCACCATCCTACGGTTAATCAGCTCCCCCACCCTCACCCCTTTCCTCAATTACCTAGGCAGAAAAATGGGCAGGTGGAATTTTTTTTAACCCTTTTATTTTGATCCATGAATAGTGCTGAAAAAAGGTGATGTGAAAAAGCAAGTGCTTTGTCATCAGGTGTATCCAGATTTTCATCTTCACACTGATACTTTCTAGTTGTCTATTTTGTGTACTTGTTCTCATCCTTGGCTTGCTTATTTGCAAAGTCAGAACATTGGACATATAACACCTAATACTATCCAGACCCTGATCACTGCATAATGGCCTAAAATGCTTTTATACTTATTGTCCTTAACCTGAAAACATCCCTGTGAGGTAGGCGCTGTTATTACCACACACTTATGGGTGAGGTAGTTACTATAATTACTCCCCCATTACAGATGTAATGAAGACTTGGACATGTTAATTGATGTTTAGAGGCACATAATTATGGGGAAGTGGGGCTAGAATAGAAACTCAGCTCTTGTGACTTCAAAGCCCTTGCACAAATTGACACTGTGAGGATTAGTTGCAGAGGACACCACCACTATTTGCTCTGAAGGGTGCTTCTCAGGAGTCAGGTTGAGTTTGTTAACACAGGATATCCTGAGCCATGAGTTAATTTTACCCTGCTTAGTGGTGAGATTTCAGATCATACCCATGCCCCTCCTATTACTAATTAAAGCCCCTGGCTACTTTGCCTTTTAATGCTGTATTTTTTTTTCAAATTCCACAATGTCTTGAGTTTTCCAATACTTCGTAGCCTTCATCAATTTTGTGAAGCAAAGTCCCCTACTAATCCCTTTGGTATAATTACTATTTATGACAGTTTTTGCTACATTCAGTTTCTGAGTTCACTGAAGTGGAGGAAGGAATATCCTGTAAGATATTACTACTGTGTTGTGTGGAGCATATTTTTCTTAACAATTATGTATGAACTTCTGAAATATACTTCACCGACGCATTCATTCTTCTCCATAATATTTTGTTTAATTTAAAGTTCCATGGTAATATTTTAATTATTGTGAATTACATTTATTAATACTAAAAACCAGAAGCCTTCCCTGGACCATAACTCATTTTAGGGGTAAGTAATCCAATAGTTAATAATTTACTTAATATAACCAATAAATGAAATAAAATGCTAAACTATAAAAAATTGTATATAGTCATTGTTCTTGGCACTATGGTTCAAAGGGAGGTTTTCATTTGAGTGTATACTATATATTGAACAAATTGTACATCTTTTCTACCCCCGTTAGCCCTCTTTATTCCTTTAGACAGTTTCTCTCCTACCCCTACCAAAACATCTGTTATAAGAGAATAAACCATCTAAAATATAGTCAAGGAGAGAAGAAAGTTACCAAAAGTACCTATTTTACTTTTTTGTTGTGATAAACACCATGACCAAGACACTTTGCAGCAGGAAGGGACTATTTGGGGTATGAGTAAGATTTCAAAATGGCAAGGAAGAAGTAGGCATGGCATTTAGACTAACAAGCCGAGAGGTCACATCTTGAAAAACAAGTACGAAGCAGTGAAAGTGGACTGGTAATGCTGTGATTTAGTTAAAGCTTTTACGGCTGTGATGAACTAACTGCAGGACCAAAGCAACCCAGCGAGTAAGGTTTGTGGGCTTCTGCAGACGTCAGGACAAGAACTCTAGCAGGGCAGGAACCTGAAGCAGGAAGTGATACAAACACCAAAAAGGAATGCTGTGTACTGACTTGTTTCTCCACAATTTGATCAGACTGCTTCTTTATAGAGCCCAGGACTGCAGAGCCCAGGACCACAAGCTCAGATACCACCCATAATGGGTTAAGCTATCCCCCATAAATCATTAATAAAGAAACTGCCCTACAAGCTTGCCTATAGTCTTATCTTGATCTTAGGTTTCCTCCTCTCAGATGACTTTAGCATGTGTCAAGTTGACATAAAACTATCCAGCACATGGTGTGATTCACCGAATTCCCCAAACTTGCCTCCTGTACATACTTCCTTCAACAATGTCACCCTGTAAGCACCTTAAATGGATCCATCAGCTGGGGGCCAAGTGTTCAAATGCTGATATTATGTGTGCCATCTCATTCACACCACCAACAGTACCCATTCATTCACATTTTTTAAATCTCTTTGAAATTTTTAAAACAAAAGCTAAGAAGGACAAGGGCACATCCGGACACTTGAATGGATTATCGTTTTGTTTGTTTGTTTGAGACAGGATTTCTCTGTAGCATTGGAGCCTGTCCTGGAACTTACTCTGTAAGCCAGGCTGGCCTTGAATTCATAGAGATCTGACCATCTCTGCTTTCTGGGTGCTGTGATTAAAGGTGTGCACCACCACTGCCAACTCAACTAGGAATCCTTATATCAATATATCCGCACACTTGCATCCAGGTTTCTTTGACTCAAGTTCGTACTACAGATACGGAAGATGATATATCAGGGGTCAGAAGAATAGTTTGAACAAGGACACCGTGCTCATATTTACTTATGCCTTGGCCCATTGCTGCATCTGTAGTGCTTTGGTTGGCTAAGAGTTTCTGTGTCTTGTGTGTGAGAAAAGCAAGGAGGAAACATCATTCGTGCACTGAGCTCACAAGTCATGAATCCACATTCTCAAATGATAGCTGGGCTGAGAATAAAGAAAAGAACAATTTGATTAAATGCTTATGTTTTGGAGTTTCCAAGTATGGTAGAAAAGGTGCAGAAGAGGAACATGATTTACTTTTGCAACTGCAAGAAACTTCAACAGGACTTGATATTTTTCATCATCTAGTGGGCAAGGACAGGATGCTCTCTGTTCTTCATTTTGAGTATGCCCCAATCAAAGCCCCACACATCTGTTTCAATTAGATTAAAATGCAAATGATTCTCAAATGTTATTCCTTTTAATATTATTAATCAAAACTATATCTTAATTTTGCATAATACATCAGGCTTTGCAGAGATTTTTTTTTTCTGTTACCCCATGAGAAACTCAGTAGCCCATCACTATGGAAAATATCAGCTGTTCATCTTTTCATAGAAACATTTTTTGGTATTCAACAACAAACTATGAAAATGACTGGAACATAGGTTTAACAATATTTTAAAATATCAGCAAATGCTTTATTTTAACCAAAAAGCTAAAGAGTGCTTTTTGAGAACATACCAATTGCTGCTCCTTTATTGGACTGGCTGTGAAACACAATACTGTTTTACAGTCAACAGCAGCAGAAGAAGTGATATTTTTGCATAATAATTTGCATATTTCTAAAACTGTAAAAACAACTGACTTTACAGTATGTTGCAAAAGAATCATCACTACATTTTTTATGAAACATAGAAATAAATTTCACTACTAACCATTCTAGTACTTGCTTTGTTTGATGATGGTAGTGGAGGAAGCAGGGTCCCCATGAAGATACTTGAAACTGGGACTCAGGGAGTGGATTCTGCCTGTGCCCAGGTCTTTTCAAATGGCAGTAATTAGCTTGGCAGTACCCACCTGAAGACATATAATTGACCATAAAGGTTTATTGACTTACCTGTGAAGTATCCAGTTAGAGCTGGTCTATTTAAAGCAATTAGGAATGCATGGGTCAGCGCTTTTAGAAAGAGAGCATTTGTAAACTTCAGGAGGCCTTAGAAGCAGTTTGTCTCCTTATCTGACCCTCCTGATGTTTCTGGGCAAGCGCACCTCTAGAGAGCCTGGTTCCTCTCACCACCTACTCTTTGTGTTTCTTGGCTACTAGAGTTGCTTCCTTTGCAATAATCTTAGTATCCTTGGTCACATCCTCCTCAGCATTTTCTGTAGGCAGCCATCATTTTCTGAGAAGTCCTCATATGTCTTAGGTATCACAAGACTAAACACATGTTCTGTTGGCTGAATTAGGCCAACTCAGTTCAAAGAAATATAAATAGCCAAACATTTTAGCATTATGCATTCCTACTGAAAGTCAGAAAACACTCAAGAGTCTAGTCTGCCCCCTTAGAAATAAGTTTTGGTCAAATCTGAGAATATTGAATGTTCACTGTGTGCAGACGTGTTATATTGACATTGTTACCGTGGATTTCACTTTCCAACACAGCTTTGATAATTTTATTTCACACCACATTAAAATTTATTTCACAGAGTCTTCCCCTCTTTCTCTTATGGACACCTGACCGAAGCTGATGTACAACTGTCTTAAAAAACCAAAAAAAAAAAAAAAGAAAAGAAAAGATAAGAAAAGAAAGAAAGAAAGGAAATAGTTGCCAGAGTGCAAAGAAAACTTCCACAGCTTTGCACGTCTGTAAGGTAATTCAAGAGCTCAGTGGGAGCCTGCGTGCTTTCTTTATTCCCCTCATATAGAGGTACTTACAAAAGAACATCCTGACCATAGACATGAAGCAGCACTGAAATCACTGAATTGGCCTTGAAGAACACCATAGAACAGACATGATGGCAAAAATCCTCAGGCTGGGGATCTGAGAGCAGGCTAAGCACCACTGCTTACTAGTTAGGGGAACTAGTTGGCAGCTCCAGTGGCCAAATTTCTCCTCTGTAAGTAAGTTTCCGGAAAATTACATATATTTGTATAGATGTATTTTATTAATTACGTGTGTATATGTGCAGAGAAAGTGCACAAGTATAAGTACAGGTGTATCTGGAGAAGAGTGTGCAAAACCCTGTGCAATTAAAGTTCCAGGCTGTACTGAGCTGCCTAACTAAAGGGTTGGGTTCTAAACTTAGGTGTTCTGCAAGAGTAGCAAGTGCTCTTTGCTGACCCATTTCTCCAGCCCAAATATGTGTATTTTATACATACATATATGTTATGAAATTAATATATTTTATGTAATAAAGTGTATGTAATACATACACTTTATCTCCCATTAGATTCAGGACATAAAATACACCCAAGAAAAATATCAAGGAAACATGTAAAATCTCAAAATGAACTACCATTTGCCACATAAAATGCAATTTGAGGATTCTTTTAATCAGAGCTGAGGCATGGCCACAGTGGAATTTTTGAATTGAGTCAAATTCTATTGTCATTAAGCTTTGTGGTGACCTTTGGCAATTTTCTGTATGACAGTCTTTCCCACAGAGACTGAACTGACCCTCACTGCCTTTCTTACTAGAAAACTGAGTTTCGGCTAGCAACAAATGATATAAAGCCTACCAATGAATGCAAGCCTGATGAGGGTAGACCTGAAAGCACACTTCCCACTTTTGTGAGAACATAGAGTGCATTTTCATAGGTTGCCTTTATGTGTTGAAACTCTAAATCATCCCAATAACTGTATTCTAATTTTTCTTCACTATGGCATTTCTGTTCTCTATCAAAAATGTAGGGTTTTTTCTTTATTTGGATGTTTTTAAATTTCTTCTGTTCTTACATAGATGTTTTTGTTGGCTCCCTGGAGCAGGTCTGAGCTGTCAATTCTAGTGCTGGTGACTGTTAAGGAACAGAACCTTTGAACTAATGCTGCCACAATTCAATCAGCCAATGTATCCATTACTGATGTCATGGAATGACTTCACTGGAACAATGCAAGCATCAAGAAAGAGTTTGAAGGGGGGTAGGATATGTACTAATGGGATGACCTAGCACCCTGAAGCAAGCTTGACAAAATAGAATACCCAGGCTCAGTTTCTGCTTACAAGGAGGGTTCTGTTTTAGCAGATCTAAGTCTAATAAAAGCCTGAAAGCAGCCAAGAGTAACAGATGGATGTGGTTGGCAGATATGTGCCGTTCTTTGCCAAAGAAGAATGTTGTGGAGGTCAGAGGGCAACCTTGGCTGCCCATCCTTGCTTTCTCACTTGTTTGACACAGGATCTCTTGTTTGCTACTGGGATAACAAGTTATATGTCCTGGGAGCTTCTCAGAGTTCTTGTCTCTCGCTTTCATATCACCATAAAAACACTGGAATTAGAAACAGCCAGTATCACAAATGGCTTTTTTATGGATTCTGAGAATCTATACCTGGGTCTTCATGATTATGTGGCAAGTGAATTACCCACTTAACCATCTCCCCAGCTATTTGACCATAGATTAAAAATGTGGACTTTATTTTTCAAAAGTAATGGTGTAACACTGAAGAAATAATGTGCAAGTCAGAGGACAACCTTGTGTATTATTTTTCAGGAACAATGCACACCTTGTTTTTAAGACAGGATCTCTAGTTAACATGCAACTTGCTAATTAGGCAAGAAGACTGCTCAGAAATCCAAAGATCTACCTGTCTCCACCTCTCTCCAGGACTTGATACAAAGCCCTTGGTATTATGTTTGGCTTTGGAGGTTTCTGGGAATTGAGCTATGGTCCTCTTGGTTGTGTGTTAGGCACAGGTGTGGCAGGTGCATGACTGACAACCATTTTCCAAGACCTCTGATAATTTTTAACACTCAAATTACATTTAAAAGATTACAAATGCAACAGAATTAGAAAATGTTCATAAAAACTAGAGACATAGAACACTAGTATTTACTTCTCTTGATGTCTTCTCTGCAGGTTGGTCTTATTAATTTTTGGATGAATTAGAAAAAGAATGTGATTCACCTTTAATAGTTCTATCAATCTTACATTATAACATCTACTCTTTATTCTGAAACTGTTATTTGTATTTATATTCATGTTTAATAATTATACACTGATTAGCATTTTTCTCTATCAGGTAAATGCGACCTTCAACTTGCTGATCTTGCTTTGCATTTCCAGTGTTCACTTATGAATAATTTAAGTTCGCTCATGGGCATTTTACAAAACACAGTGACATGGGTATCTTGATAAGCTGCTAATTAATGATTTTATCAGCAACCTTTCCCCAATGCAGAACAGACATCATGCCTTATGAATTTTATGACTTAAACTTTGTCTAATATTTTATGCCACCTTGAGATGGGTAGCAAAGGATTTAAAATTAAGGAATCAGGTATTTCCATAAATTTCACAATGAATGTGTTTTGGGTCATTTCAAGTACTTTTTGTAGAGAAGTGATGTCCACAATGCCCTCTTCTCTTTTTCTTGAGAGCCTTTTCTCACTGTCTGTTGCCTGTTGCTTCTGGGTTCAACAACTGGTTGAAATCAGGAATCTGAGACTTACCACCCACAGCTAGTTTTCTTATAATAGTGAGAAACATAAACACAAAGATAAGTGAAGCCCAGCTATAAAACTTTATAGAAAGTACTTGGAATGACAAAAATAGAGCTTTTATACTTAAATTGAAACCTGGTTTCTATTATACAGAAAGAAAATATTTTTAAAATTTAGGAAATCCAGTCTTAGGAAATCACATATAGATGAAAAGTACAGGATTCTTTTCTAAAAGTGGTCAGTGGTGTCAAGCTTGATTTAAAGATCTTATGTTACATAGAATTTACTCCAAAATTGTATAGTTTTGAACTTGAATATATACAACTAGGAAGTAAGAGATGAGGACATTATCTGAACATTATTTACAACAGAAAAAATGTAATTTAAATGAGAAATGAAATAATTATGTCATATCTTAATGGTAGATAGATTGTCATAGTCTTAGGGCCATGGATATCGTAGGTTATAAAAGAACTATGATGCCTTCAGTATGATAAAAAATACTGATTTTTTTTCTTTTAGGAAAGTAGATTAGAGATTTTCCCCTCTTTATTCCATCATATATTTACTTGTCACCTTTAATCATTACATATAAGTTTTATAAATGAAGAAAAATTAACTACCATATTTACTATAATAGTTATTTTATTGATTATGAATCTGGTGTGCTTCAAATTTAAGAAACTGTATTATCAAAAATAAAAATAAAACAAGATAGCAGAGTCTACTATCTATGACTCTCAAAATTAAAAATGCTCTGGGAAATTTTCTTTCTCTAACCAGGCAAGTGTGGAGAAGAACTGAGAACCCCTTATGCTGGTCAGACGTTGCTATGTCCAAAGGGTTCAAATAGAAGCAGGTTACAGAGCAAGGCAGGGAGTCAGCAGAATATAGAAGAGGGGCAATTAAAACTCTCCCTCATTCCTTTTTTTGAAAGACAACATTATTTAGGTATTACTGGAAAGAATAATGACAAAACCCAATTTACTTTTTGAGGATATCTTTGTGGGTGTTGATAAAAGACAGAAATTAATGTAGACAATTGCAAAAAGCCTTCTATGGGAGACAGAGTAGTGATGGGGCTTGATTAGAGATAGTGACAGGGGAGAGGAGTTGAGACATTTGAAATACATTGTGAAAATAAAATCGGCAAGTCACATAGTCTAAAGGTGTTGACACCATCCAGGCATTGAAAGGTCACAATTTCTGTAACATTTAAGAGATTGGTCTTTAGAAGAGTAAATCCTGAAAATGGATTTCCCATAAATGAGTTTCTCAAAGGTCTTTTGAAAGGGTTTGAGATATTCTATATAGTCAAGCTATGGAGTCGGTGTAGGTGCCCATCAATCGATGAGTGGTTAGAGAAAATACCATCCTAACACACAATGAAGTCTTAGTAAACTAAATTATTCAATAAGTCCATTTGAAAGGTAAAAGAAGGAACAAAAAGTCGAATATAAGAAGGCAGGTAACACATGCTTTCTGCCACCAGAGGAAGATAAAATTGCAAAAGAAAACTAAAACTACAAAGGAAGGATAAGATGATTGAGGGGAGGGAGGGAGGGAAAAGAAGGAAAGGAGAGAGAAGTTAGAAGAGGGGATATGGCCAAAGCATGTTATATGGATTACAGAAATGTCACAGTTAGAGCTGATTTGTATGTACAAGTAACATGCATGAGTAATCACACATGTTAAGAGGGACTGAGTGGTTGGATACAATGTACAGGATCCATTGCACCACCCACACACTGAACTTGGCCTTCCCAGTCGCCGAAATATGAAAAATGTATTTCTGTCTTTTAAGAACTCATTCTCAAGTATTTTGTTTAGCATCACAAAATTACTGTGATTGGAAAATAGTATAACGAATTAAGTGTGGGAATATGGGAGAATGGGATAAAGAAGTTCCCTTTGACTCATAACTGATTAAGAGTCTTATTGATAGTTAAACTAAATTATCACAAAACCTGTTTAGATCTGCTTTAACTGCTGTCATAAGATCATATAATATCATGATTATTTCTCTTAGCATGGTATGTCATGTTTATATGAATTTAACTGTTAATTCACTATTAAAATTATAAGACAAAATGCACTTGGCTTCAAGGAGACCCATGAGAAATAAAGCATGTATATACAAATGTTTATTAGATAAATGTTCATAGCAACATTTTCCAAGGCTGTATAATCTGCAAGCTGCACAAGCATCCCTTAACAAATACATAGATAAATAAGATATAGACTATACATTGACTAGATTATCATTTGGCAGATAAAAGGAGGAAGTGCTGTCACACTCTGTGATGTGGATGAATCTTGAAGATAGTATGTTATTCTAAAGGAGCCAGTCACAAATCCCTGCAGATTACACAGCTCCACTTACAAAGAGAATATTTAAAATGGACAGTTTCAGAGAACAAGGCTGTGGGTGATGGGAAAGAAGGTGGAGTAAAGTGTTAGGATTTGGGGGTTTATTTAAAAATTAGAGTTTTTTAAACTTTGATAATGCTTTTACACACCAGTGAAGTTACTAAGATCATATTTTAAACTCCACATGTTTAGTTTTCCAGTATGCCTATAAAATAATGATAATGCCAAAATGTTTTGCAAAAATGCAGAGATTGTCACATTTGAATTTAAAATGTGATACACATGAAGCATATCAGACCAAATTAATTACATGTAGTAATTATTATGTCTATTTGAATTGCATAGCCATCCTCCTTATCTGCTATTTTTCAGTTACTCGTGGCTCAGTCTAGACAGAAATATTAAATTAAATTCCAGAAATAAACATTTAACAGTTTTAAAATAAACTCTACTATAATATATTGTTAGACTTCTAACATTATTACAGTTTTTCATATTTTATTGTGATGACCTAATAAGTTGAACTTCAACATACATATGTTTGCATATATCCAAATATAGTATATGGGGAGTTTACTATTCTCTTTAGATTCAGGCACCCATTTGGGATGGTTAGAAATATTCCCTATGAATAAGGAAAATGAATTATAACATTTTTACTCTTGATGTTTTCTGTGTGCAAATTCATATATATGAATACACACACATTCATGTGTCTGCTCATTGTTTACCAGTCTAAGTCTGCATTTCTGCAGATATAAATAGTTTTGATGGAGTTATAGGAAGGGAATAATCGTAGATTTTCTGCTCCAAATGATGTTAAAAACTCATTCTTTTACAGTAAAGTGAAAATTCTGATCTACTTAGGAAACCTTGCATTAATATTATAAGGACACACATGTTACAATTTAGCAAACCATTACTAAAGGAGTGTAAACACTCGTCCGTGGGGCCTATAATAGTTTCATCTGTGCCTGAGTCATATCTTTCCCAGTCAGTTCAAGCCTGCCTTGCCTCCACTGTTCACAGCAGCAGATTAGTGAAGAAAAGGTCTGTACTGAACGTGTATGCCATCTCCGTCCTGACTCTTTAAAACTGAACATGAAAAATGGAAGACTTGCATGATTAATACTCTTCATAGAATTGTCAACTTTGATCCCTAATTGCTGTATTACAAATCCTAGTTTTCCATAATTACAAGTGGCAGGTGTTTGTCATATATAGAACTATTACTATTCCAGTTGATATATATACATATATATAATAGTTCATAATAAAAGTCATTGTTAATGCTGCATGTCAGTTTATAATTTAAGAAGTATATTCACAAAGGCTCAGAAGTGTTAGAGCTCTCTATCAAACTAGCTAATTAATTAGAACACAAATTATACATGAATTTAAGCATTACGGTGAAAAACACATGTAAATACATGGAGGAATTCCTGGGCTGAGACATAACCTTTGATAAATGCTGAGTTTCTTGTTCCAGATAATGAGCTAAAACCTTTTGCAAACTTTATCCTCTTTTGATTCTTTCATTTTTCTCCCATGGGTTTGAACTTTGAATTCTATTTTAGACACCCTTTTTATTTACCTGTCTGGTAGAATTTTCTTGTCTCTTATTCAAAAGCAGATCACTAAAAACCAAGTAGACATGCTGACCTAGGCATAGTAGCTCAGATCTTTGTGATCTTTGTGGTGTGGGAACCAGTATGGTCTACGTTGCAAGATACTATCTCAAAACAAATAAAAGCTAAGTATTGGTAATCAATAAAATTGGGCAGAAATTTTCTGCAAAAGAAATAGAATTCCATTTCTTTTCTGGGAGTAATATCAATTTAACCTGGCCAACTACTTTCTTTTCTTAATTTTAACAGAGAAATGGTGTTGAATCCACTTCACTTAAGAGATGTAGATATACTCTAAGTCACAGCGACCTCACGACTTTAGAAAGAATATTTCTTCCAATTTATTGACTTCATAGTAAAAGTAACTAACTTGTAGGATACATCCACAGTGTGATCTCATACAATTGAAAGGTGGGACACATGGAATGAGAAAACTCAATCTTATGGATGTGAGATTGAGAACTTTCACTGTTGTTTGTAAGTTGGCTTACTTCTTTCTCTGTCTCTCATCTCTTAAACAACACATTGATGCATCATTAACAGTTGGATCCCATATTTTTTACATTTATTCCAGTGCTGCAATGAGTATCACTTAATATCTTTTCTTAAAAATTGCATTCCTTTGTGGTCCAATTACTTTGGCTTGATGTAACGCTTCTACTTTCGCTTTCTCTTTAACAGTGTTAACATTTATTTCTAGCAAGATAAATGTGGAGCTTGTAAACACTGTCAATTTTGAGACTTTGCTCCCACGGACATAGAAACTGACCAGGGATAGATGTGTGGCCCAAGCTAGGCTAATGCAAAAACCTTATCTTAGTAGAGTTGACAGATAAGTGAACTTCTCTGTGGTTTTGTTAAATGTTGACGCTGCCTTCAGCTTCTTAAGCAGTGGCTGGTTTTGTGCCTCAAATATCATTTAATTTACAGTGGGGACTCCTTGTTCCTACAGACATTTTCCAATGCATTTCTCTCCATCTCCCTATCACCTCCTGGATTGAAATCTATTATTATCAAATGACTTACTACTACTCTGAACTGTAGTCACACTATTTTATTTAATTTGTAACCTCATTCCTGGAAGATTTATTTTTTTTTGTTTACTGATTTTCTTTCCAGAAGGATTGCATTTAATATGCTTAGAGATTTCTTTCATTTTTAAAATGTGAATGTGGAAGTCAAGGGGGAAGGTCACATGTGTGTGAATGCCAGAGAGCAGACTCTCAGGTATCATCTTTGGTGACTATCCCTTTGAGACAGTCTCTCATTCACCAGGATCTCACCAATAGGATAAACTGATTGACCAGTGAGACCCAGGTGACTACCTATCTTTGAGACCCTAGCACTAGCATTACAAGTGCACAGCATGCAGCATTGTCATCTAAAAACTAAAAATGGTCCAAAGCCTACAGCCCACCCCATCGAGCTTGGCTCCATCAACTGAAACACATTCAGTCAAGCAAGAAAGAATATGTGTTGGTTTTTTTTCCCTTATAGTGACTCAATCTTAGAATGCTTTTCTTCATAGCACTCTGGAATGTTTAAGAATAACCAATTCCCAATTTCCTCATCCATTCTGATGAGAATTCCAGGCTTTTGATTTCTCATGACCAAAGTAAGAAGGTTATTAAGAATCCATATCTTCTTCTCACATTCCAAACCCACGCTGTCAAGCACTCTATTTGCAAAAATATTTCTGCAGTACATTCATTTCTCTGCTGTGTGAACCTGATGGAAGCTATCATCGCTTCATCCCTGGAGAATCAGTAGCTGCTGAATAGAGCCCCGATTCCCATTCTCTAGTCTCAGTCAGATTGGTTTATAAATTTATAAATTTATTAAATATATAACCATTTATATATTTAATAAATTTATAGTTATCTATAAATTTATTAAATATATAAATAACCATTTCACTTCTCTGTTTAAGACTTTCTGCAAACCTCTTGCCTCACTCAAGTCAAAGCCAAAATACTAACAGTAGTGTACAGGCCTTGCAAGATTTGTCTTTATCTCAACACCACTCATCACTTTGATGTTGAGTTCTGTTTGTAATGTCTCAATCCAACCACAATAATGAACTTGCTCTTCCAAGAACAAACCGAACATGCCTTTTGCCTGAGTCCTTTTGGCACAGCTTTCTACTTGTGGCACCACTTCACACAAAAACAAAAACAAACAAACAAACAAAAAAACCTTCTTCAAACATGAGTGCTCCTGCGGCTTTCAAATGCTGTGTTCACAGTCAGCCTCTCGGCATTAGTTACTAGATCACTGTCACAGAATTCTGCACACTGGATGTATTATGCAACAGAGAGGTTCTCATTCTCAATTCTAGAGAACCAGGTCTGTTCTAGGATTCCCCTCTTGGCTTACAGATGGCCATGTTTATGTTATCCACATTATCTTCCTTTAAATGTCTGGGTTGTCTCTCTGAATAAAGATAAAGAAATCATATATGGCTGGGACCCATCCTAATATTCCCATTTTATTGGATATTGATTTTATAAAGAACTTATCTTCAAGGAAGAGCACATTTGAAACTCAGTCATTAGGATTTAAACATGAATGTGAGAAAATATAATTCATCATAAAGTACCTCCACCAACTATTCCTACTTCTCAAACTAATTTTCTTCTCCTAAAAATTATAGTGTTTTTATTTATTCTTTCATTCTTCTCAAGAAGGTATTACTGCTATACTTCCAGGTAACATTGGGATGTGATTGATAGTTATTCCTTGAATAAGTTTATCTCTCCAAATCTGTGATTTCTTTTTTCTATCTTCACAAATTGTCATATAAAATTTGATCTTTCGGCCATTTTAGATTCCTCTGTTGAGAGTTCTCTGTTTAGGACTGTACTCCAATTTTTTATTGGATAATTTGTTCTTTTGAGGAGCAGTTTCTTGAGTTCTTTGTATATTTTGGAAATCAGACCTCTGTCTGATGTGGGGTTGGTGAAGATCTTTCTCCATTTTGTAGGCTCTCATTTTGTCTTCTTGACGATGTACTTTGTTTTACAGAAGCTTTTCAGTTTTAGGAGATCCCATTTATTAATTGTTTCTCTCAGTGTCTATGCTACTGGGGTTAAATTTATGAAGTGGTCTCCTGTGCAATGTGTTCAAGTGAACTTCCCACTTTCTCTTCTATGAGGTTCAGTGTGGCTGGCTTTATGTTGAGGTCTTTAATCCATTTAGACTTGAGTTTGTGCATGGTGATAGATATGGATCTATTTTCATTCTTCTACATGTTGATATTCAGTCATGCCAGCACCGTTTGTTAAATATGCTTTCTTTTTTCCATTTGATATTTTTTGCTTCTTCGTCAAAAATCAGATGTTTGAAGGTGTGTGGATTAACATCCAGGTCTTTGATTTGTTTCCATTGGTCCTCCTGTCTGTTTTCATGAAAATACCAGGCTGTTTTCAGTACTTTAGCTCTGTAATAGAGTTTGAAGTCAGGGATTGTGATGCCTCCAGAAGTTCTTTTATAGTACAGGATTGTTTTGGCTATCCTGTGTTTATTGCCTTTCCATACGAAGTTTAAGGAAACGCTCAACATCCTTAATCATCAGAGAAATGCAAATCAAAACAACTCAGATTCCATCATACACCTGTAAGAAGGGCCAAGATCAGAAACACTGATGACAACATATGCTGGAGAGGTTGTGGTACAAAGGGAACACTTCTACATTGTTAGTGGGAATACAAGCTGGTACAGCCCCTTTGGGTGTCAGTGTGGTGATATCTCAGAAAATTAGTAAACAACCTTCCTCAAGACCCAGTAATACCACTTTTGGGTATATATCCAAAGGATGCTCAATCGTTCTGCAAAGACCTGTACTCAACTATATTCATAGCAGCATTTTTTGTCATAGACAGAACCTGGAATTAACTTAAATGTCCCTCATCCAAAGAATGGATAAGGAAAATGTAGTACACAATGGAGTACTACACAACAGAAAAAAATAACGACAGCTTGACTTTTGCAGGCAAATGGATGAAGCTAGAAAACATCACTTTGTGTGAGGTAACTCAGACACAGAAAGACAATTATCACATGTACTCACTCATAAGTGGTTTTTAAACATAAAGCATAGAAAACCAGCCTACAAACCACAATCCCAGAGAACCTAGACAACAATGAGGACACTAAGAGAGAGATACATAGATCTAATCTACATGGAAAGTAGAAGAACAAGATCTCCTGAGTAAACTGAAAGCATGGAGACCTTGGGAGAAGGCTGAAGGGGAGGGGAGAGACAGGGAGAAGAGCAGAGAAAAACGTAAAGCACAATAAAAACAAATTTTTTAAAAAATTTGATCTTGTCCTGGGAACAAGCCGAATATAGAACAACCATTATAATGACAGTCTTTGAAAATGTAAAAATGAGTTGGCACTAAAGTATCTTTTACAACACATTTTTAACATTTCAAATTACTGTTAATATTCTCATAAATTGGTGTCCTATGGAACACTTCCTGGTTTGTTCCCAAGGGAGAAATTACTTAGGACTTAGGACAACACTCTGCAACACATGACCTAAAATCGACTTCTGATTCAACTGTATAGCTATCGACATTTTTAATTAATTTCTCTGCATTCCTTTGAATTATCTGTAATAAGCAACATCCTAAGATATCTTCTTCAATTGCATTTCTCTGATTATGGATGTTTATTTCAAAGTCTCCTCCAGAATTATAATGATACCTTTACTTTAAATTATTTTAGTTAGTCTATATTCAGAGCAAATATTTCATACAAACCAATAGACTCTCTAGATAATAACATATAGTTTATATTAAAAATTTCATCTCCCCCAAATCTCTAACCCATATTCATTGCTAAAATAGGAATAAGTCCCCCAACAAACCCTAATGCTAGCTATTATGTTCTATCTATAGGCAATAGGCATAGGAGAGAAGTACTTTATTAATTTAAAAAGGAAGAAAAACTGTCAATAACTCACAAGAAGTAATGTAGTGGTACTGGCAGCATATATAATTTCAGTAAATCTTTAATAATTGTTTTGTGGCCAGTAATTGACAGAGTCTCATAAAAATGATTTTTTTCACATTTATGCTCAACTACATGTGCCCTTTTGCAGAGGCACAGACAAGAATGTGAAATTAAAGTGTCTTTGTTTGTGGCTGTGACATCTATGGATGGTCTTGGGATACCAAATATAATCATACTTTCCACCTTTGTTCTGAAACAGTCTCATATCATTTAGAAACTTTTATTTTTAAAGTAAGACATAAATTGTCACTGAATCAGTCATTTTGTACATGTGTTAATTCTAAAACTGCAAAAAGCAATAGGACCCCATCACATAAATACAAGATTGTCACTTCGAAAGCAAACTTGAATCTCATTTTAAAAGAAAGTAACATAGGCACAAAGGAAAATGAGCTTTAACTTCTCTCCTCTTGAGTGAGTAAGATTGAAACTGAGAGCCAGGCAGGGCTAATTATTTTCGATTTTCCAGTCATTGTATCCATCTTTATGGAAATCACAGTATGAAAACAAGAACTCTATTTTTGCCAGGCTACTATATGTAATAACGTGGGTTCTTTTAGAAGAGCTCGCTTGTCTTCCTTCAGGATTAAACATGCTTTCCTTCCACAGCTGCCTTTCAAGTTGAATGCAGTTTTAATCAGGAACTGCAGATGACCGAGTGTCTGCCAGGAGCACCCATTTATATTAGTGCTTTTAAAATGTTTGTTCGTTTCAGAAAGGGTGACATTGATGCAGTGGAATGAATCAATTCTTCATGACAGTAAATATTTCTATTTGTGTGTAATTATATATAATGGTAATTATATACCTTGCACTCCCCATTGCTGATGAGTCATGAAACATGATTCTAGGGACATCCACATTTGCTATAGAGAAGGAAGACAGAACAGCATGATTTCTAAAACAGGAGACAGAAAGAAACGTGCTATATATCGTAATATGTAATTTCTTGTTTTTCATATACTTTATTTTCATTTAGGTAGGATAAATTTCTCAATTTCTCTATGACACACATTGTGTGTGTATGTGTGTGTGAATAAGATACGTGTAGTCCATATTACATAAGTGAAAAGTTTGAAACCTATTACAATTGCTACTTCAAATTACTGGCTCATGACTTTGTAACTACAAGTATTACCTTCTGCTGTGGTTTGAGTAGGACTTGTATACCAGGTGTCTCCAGTGGTCAGAGGCTTGATCCCCAGGGTGTTGATGCTGGGAAGTGGTGGGACCTTTAGAAGGTGAGCGTCATGAGAAACTGTATGCTCATTAGGGGTGTGATTTTAGCACATAGTTCACAGGAAGTGCTTAAAAAAGATGGTTACAGAAGTCAGGGTGCCTCTGTTTCTGGTTCAGGATGCAATAATTAGTTTGTACCATGGCTGTCCATATCCTAATGTGCTGTAGCAAAGGGCTGGTCCTTACCATGTGTATTTTCAACCTCTAAAATTATAGACTAAATATGTTTCTTCATCAGTAGATTGTCTCTAATTCTCAGTTTCTGTTATGTTGCTTTGTTATGTTTTGTCTTTCAGGATAAGGAATGTAGTCCAGACTGGCTTCACACTCCTGATTTTCCAGCCTTAATGTCTTTTAGTTGTATTGAAAAAACTTTTTTCATGCAGTATATCTTGATCACATTCCCTTAGCCAACTCCACCCGATCCTCACCATTGCCCTATCCACTCAATTTTATACCCTTCTTTCTCTGTCTCTTTAGAAAGTAAGCAGGCAAACAAATAAACAAACAAAAATTAAAAAGAAACCCAGACACACACAATAAACAACAACAGAAACTAAATTGAACACCATACAGACAAGCAAAAGATCAATATGACAAAACAATATGAAATAAAAAAAATCTACATAAATACCATTGAGGCCATTTGGCCACCTGTTGCTGGAAAAGGGGCTGATAATAAAGTGTGGTTAATATACCCAGTGAGACTCCATTGAGTGTTGTGATAACAGGAGTGTGCACCATACCTGACTTTCACGTATTTCCATATACTGAAAAAGAGCAGACTAACGCATATTGGGTATCTGTTGAAAAGTTGCAGGCAAGTATATGTGCTTGAAGTTAACCATTCCGTACATTATTTGCTTAAAAACATTTAAAGAAAGAACTATGTTTCCCCCATAAGGGAAAACTGTAAAAACTTGTCAAATGTATTATATTGTGTAGAAAAATTGTTAGAAACTAAGTCTTCTCCAAGTACGGTGACTTTTCAGCCTGAAAGTGCTCACACAAAATCATGGCCCCAGTGCAAATGAAAAGACTGAGGTACAGTCATAATGGATGCTTATTACAGCTCTGCCTCCTTAGTGTTTCATTGAAATGGTTTCATATTCTCAGTCTTAACACAATGAATTATTTTTAAGTATGTCAAAATTTAATATCACATCGAATATTGTAATGATTGCTAAAATTGATTATTGATAATTAATATTAACTTTAACGTCAATATAATTTTGCAGGGATTATACTTTTTCATGACTTTAGTCACAAATAATTGTTATCTTAAAATTTTAGAAAATCAAGACAAATTGGATGAGAGTAGATATGATTTATAACCGTTAGTGGCCTTTGGAGTATCACCTATGTATGCCTTCCATATGCTTACTTACAATTAATTCAAAAGGGAAATGTTCTTATAAATGTATTAGTTATGCATTAATGGCTTAATTTCACACTGACCTTCAGTCACTGAAGCATTCCAAAGTGCTTTCTGAGTGATCAAAGACACAGTTCTGCTCAATTTAATTTTAGTGCAAAGAAGGATATTAATAAGAGTTATGTTAAATTATTACATAGAACTAATAATACGCTATGCATAGTAATGTATGTTAAAAAGAATACATTTACAGACACTGTAATTTATTATACATTTAGAATTTTGTTTCAAAAATTTGCAAACAAACACATATTAATTATGTTCTAAGGATGTGTTTCCCAGACACACTCTTTCAGAAGGGCTCTTTTATTATTTTTCATATAAAAAAATAAATGGTTCATCTCCAGGCTCTCCTAAAATCCCCCTTTTTCTATAATTATATAGTAATTGTCCATTGACATGCTCCCCTCCCATTTAAGACTGTCAGTGTCTTCAGGACCAAGATCCCCTTCTCTATGCACAGAATGTTCTAGAGATGCTTGTCTATGTTCCCCAATCATTGTTATCTGGTGGGAACAGAAGGCCAAAAGGCAGTAATTGCAATGCATGAAAATCAGTATACAATTCTGTGGGATGATCTTTCTGTATGCTGTGAATATGTATTGTTCCTCTTGGTTAATAATAAGAGCTATGGTAAGGCAAGATAAGGTTAGAAGCCATAACCAAACTGAGGACTAAGAAGAAAAAAAGGTGGAGTCGAGGGAGATGCCATGCAGTCACGGAAGCAGCAAGATGTACTAGTCCACAGGCAAAGTCACAAACAATGTGGAAATGCATAGATTAAAAGAAATGGGTTAATTTAAAAGTAGGAGCTCGTTAGCAATAAGCCTGAGCAATAGGCCAAACCATTTGTAATTAATAGTAAGACTCTGTGCTATTATTTGGGACCATGTGGTCAAGACAAAAAGTTCCACCTCTATTAATAGTGCGAAGAGGACGTAAACATTGAGTGTAGTTCTAAATTTTCATTGGTGCCAAGAGCTTGAAGAAAGACACGAATTCAAGAAAATTCTTGGTAGGTTCAATTGTGCAAAATTTAATGGACCTAGATGGAAAAAAAATTTTTAATGGACCTCACTTGCTCAACTGTGAGGCAAGCAGATGATACAATGAGATTGCAAATCTCATGCCACCTGCCTCCAAAATGTGCATACAGTATTCACATGAGCACCCATCATTACATTTTCCATAACTTTTCAATGGAAATGTGCTACTTACAACATGATCAGAAATCACTGAAAAGCAGTATGTTGAACATATTTACATATTAGCAACTCTCAATAGACAGGTTCCCAAGCACCCAGCCCCACAGCACCTGCAGGAATGTCTTCAGTGAAGCTGCAGTGACTGATGCACAGAACATGACAGTGGCATGGCACTGAGGTAATGAGTAACAGAACTCATGAAGCCCATGAAATGCTAAAGTGAAAGGATGAATTGTAGAAGACTGGGTAGTGGAACCTAAAACAATCAAATAGTAATATAGAACACACCCCCACAATGGAAGCCTCCTATGCCTGTAGACTGGACGTTACAATGAATATGGATGATAGGTCACAAGGTCACCAAATCAATTAACGTCCTTGCTCTGTTATGTTCACTATAGTTTGCTCTTCTTTGGCTAGGGAAATTGATTTCACAAATACTCTTTTTAATCTTCTTCAGCGAGTGCTCTAATTTACCTTCGAAATTCATTGTCAGTGAAGGAATGAGTCTCTATTACAGGTACACTCTATGACATGTGTGCATCATGCTTGAAATCTTCCAGTAAACACAGTCAAAGAAATCTGGAGGGGATAAAAGCTGTGGTGCGTGAGTGTGCACGTGTGTGAGTGTGTGCATGCAAAGTTATGTGTGTGTGTGTGCGTGTGTGTGTGGGGGGGTGTACAGTGGGGAGGATGAGAGCACAACTTTCAGGAGTTGATTCTCTCCTTCCATCATAACTTCTAACCATTGTCTGGCTTGGTTGGCAGGAGCTTTTTCCTGCTGAGCCATCTGGTTGCCCCTGTTTGAATACCCCTGAAAGTTTAGTGTTCTGACTCAGTGTGAATCTAACTTGCAAAATTTCAACAATAAAAGAGAAATAGGAGTCGAATTCTGATCTAGAACATTCGAGTTTATAAGTTTATAGGAAGTGATGTCAATATCCTCATCTTCCCTCATTCTGAAATTCTCAATAGTTGAAATTAAAGCAAGGACTAGAAACAAAGGCAGCATGTTGTATATGTGACTGCACTTGGGGATTCAGGGAGGTAATGGAGGAGAATCACACTTTTGAGACCTGTCTAGCTACATAGAGAGTTTGGAGTCAAGTTTGGGCTAGGTTTTGATACTTTGTTACAAATGAGCAAGAACTTCCCTTCTGAAAAAAAAAAAAAACTAAGGTTAAAAAAAACACAAGAGTTCAATAAGAAAATTATATTTCTCCTGTTCTCTCCATGAAATGTAAATATAAATATACTGTGACCTAAATTCTAAGATTTAGACATGTAGCTTGATATGAATACATGGAGTGCAGCATGTGTCATGATTAAGACAGTACAGATTTCATACTAATTTTATTTTTTTAAAATCCTTCTTTTGAGTATATCAGAGAATTTTGTATCCTTTTATAAGATGAATTTGCCTGATGAAATTGCATTGTTTTACAATAAACTTTGCCTTGTAAAACCAAATTTATATATAGGAACTAATGTCTATCATAATAAATAATTATAGATTCTCAATATATTTTTCTAATTTTGTTAAATCTCTACATCTTATCTGTCTATATCTAAATACCTACCTTCTATTATTTCCTTAATAAAGCTCATCCATTGTTAAATGATACAGATTTCTTATGATGTAGTGTTGCAATTAAAATCCATACTCAAAAAGGTGAAACAAAATTAGCATCAACTAAAATTAGGAACCAGAAAACATTAGTGCAATAATATGTGAGTTATCACTACATATGCAGGAGTGGGAATAAGTTAAGTTAATCACAGTTTACGATCCCCAGGAGAACCATGTGTTAGAAGAATTCTCTGTTTAGTCCATAAAAGCTAGTCTTAGTGTTATTTTACTTGAATGGATATGACAATACAATTTGCATATGTAAAATCCTGATGCAGTCATTTGAATAATTCTTCTGATATCAACCCAGTCAATGTCTGCTCTAAGGTCAAATTAAAGTTTAATTGCCTAAGCCAATCTCAGTAAAGAAAAAGGTATGTATTCAAGTTTGCTAGAAATTAAGGGACAGATTGGTTGGATGAATGAAGTACAAAAAAAATACACAAATGTCACACACAGATTCGTTATGTCTTTGTCGTTATTCATGCATGCGTGCATTTGTGTGTGTGTGTATGTGTTGTAGGTAGTGCATGTCAGTGTGGGTGCATTGCAAGTATGTGTGGAGAAGAGGGAAACCAGAGCTCAACACTAGATATCTTCTTTGGTTGCCCCCCTCCATGCTTATTACTTGAGACAAGGTCTTTCACTGAACCCAGAACTTGCTAATCTGGATAAGCTGGTTGGTCAGAGAGCACCATGGACCCATCCTTTTCTCCCTCCAAAGCACTTGGGTTGCAGTAGAGAGCCACCATGCGTGTCTTTTTCCTTGGATGCTGTGGATTTGAACTTAGATCTTAATGCTTGTGTAACAAGCACTTTACCAACCATGCAACCTCATCAGCCCCAAATTTTCCAACTTATCTAGTTTCAGTGGACATTAAAACTTGTTTGTCATACACAGAATAGTCAAGTTGCCAGAATTAGGTGGTGGTATATGCTGTGAAGGCAGGCCAACACTTCAGGAACCATACACAAGCAATGCTTTGGGGACAGACCAATTAAAGTAATCTCTTAATCACAAGATGTAGAGAATTGCATTAGTGGTAGTTTGTAGTTTGGTCCAAGGCTATTGTTACTCATGGGGGAATATGTGACCTATTCAAAAGAGATATTTGAGGACAGTTTAATAAAGAATCTATTTGTGGATTTTGAGGACAGGGATATATAGATACAGATATAGATATAGATATAGATATAGATATAGATATAGATATAGATATAGATATAGATTAGATATAGATATAGATATAGATATAGATATAGATATAGATATAGATATAGATATCAGGGAGTCAGGGAGGAATGCTGAAGCATTGTGGCATTGTGACCACGACAGAAAGCTATCACCACTTTTAGGTTTAGAGGAAGGAGCACAGATAAGGAATTAATAGCTAAAGGAGAGGGAGATTGAAAGGGTGCTGTGGTGTAAGTAGGGGACTTCATCCATGTCCTTTCCATTGCTTTGGAGATAAAGAGCCTGTATATCATTATTCTGCTGATCATTCCTGTGTCTTTTAGCAATTTGCCTACATTTCCTTTTGACTGAGCCCAATCCCAAAGTCCTAGAACAAGAGCCCATTAATAGAAGTTCCTACAATTTAGCCCCTAAGATCAAGGAACCAGTTGGAGAGCATGGAGTCTGAAACAGGTTGGAGACACAGATAAAGGCTAGCACACCTGCCCTTCTGAAATTAATGACAGTGCTGCACTGAGCCAGGCTGAAGCCTATAACAAAGCAAGTGAATGTGATAATATGGTTGTCTGGGTCTAAAATACTGCAATTTTTTCCTACTGGGATTTCTGCAGTCTTTTTATTTTGAAAATATGGAATACTGCAATATCATTCCCCTTTGAGTACCACAGTTGTGGATTCCCCACTCCTCAACCCCTCTGCCCAAGTCATTATTATCAGTGCCCTAGATTTCACTTTCTGATAATTACACTGGATTTTACTGTGTGTTTTGGGATGTTTGCCTCTTTCATGCATCCATTGAGAAGGATTGTTCTCAAACTCAACAGAAAAAACATGTGCACAGATCCTATACGTATAAAACCTGAGTAGAATTTTTTTTTGCCTCAGAATAAACATGAGTATGCATATTGTTCTCCCTGCCAGAAAGATTTGTATTTGAATAGATGTGTAATCTTAGAAATGGGCTAATATTTAAATAAATGCTGTTAAAAATCACATGATTGAAGGTAGTTTGTTCCTGGATTGCTGACCAGATGAATCCTTTAATTTTGATATTAGTGTCTTCTGACTCGTCGTTGTATTGCACTCAAAGGTTTCTGAGTACACAGGAGGATTTTTATCTTTGCCTTCTTCATTGTTATCCATCCAGAAACTGGCAAATAACTAATCAAAAAATATCGCTTGATTAAAATGAATGAATTGAAAAATTCTCATATAGCATAAGAACCATGGGCATTTCCTGCTAATCAGTTTAAATGAAAACTGAGGTAACAACTTTGATGATGCTATGAAGAATTCTGCCTTGTATTATGAGACAAATTAAAATTAGAAGACGCAACATCAAAAAAGTGCAATTTCTGTCACAGTAGCCAGAGGGGTGTCCCTGCCTGCAGATCTTGTGTCTTCCCAGGCAATTCCCATTGTTCTGTGCATTCTGCACACTACAAAATGAAAACACTGCCAGGAGTGGGAGAAGCAGGCTTGAGTTATAGTTTAATAAACATGATGTTTCATCTTTGTTCACTACTTATAAGTAGTTTACTTTTAAACAATAGTTTATTTTATATGCACTTGTCAACATATATTCATATTTATCCAAGTAATAGGTCTTGCAAGGATTTATTTTGACACCCAAAATAAAACATGAATCTATTTATGTACACTAAAGTAAAACATAGATTTACCTTATTTGTGTTTTACTGGTATATATGGGCATATATGTACATATAAGTACTAAAAAATAATGAGTAAAAGTATTTCAACATTGCATAATTTTGTAACTACTGCTTGGAGTCTTATGAGAATAAATGACTTTTAAGTTTTCAAGTGAAATCGTTTTCATTTATGGAAATTTTACAATGAGATATTACTTAGGTTAAATAAATACTGATTGTTATTACAGGAATGCAGCAGAAAACTAATAAGTAGTTATTAATAATATTTCACATTAACCTAGAATATCACCATACTTATCTCTTAAAAACAAAGTGAAAGAACTTACATCTGTATGTATTCACTATGTAATCTCTCCCCTGTCATCTGGAATGATGGGTGTTAAGTCAGCTTCCTGTATTATAATACAGTTAGTAAATACATTTCCAGAATCCCTACAATGTTTCTTTATCCAAACCTTTAAACTAGAATCACAGCCAGTGTAATCCTCCTCACCAAAGAATATTTCAAGGGGTCCCTTCTCGTCATCCTGTCTACTACACTGCTTATCAACCGTATACTTAAAAATGTTCAGTTAGGGCTAGGGAGACAGCACAGTCAATAAACCTATTTACAACCCCAGATCCCATGTAAAAAATGTTCTGGTACCTAAAGAGATGTTTCAATGGTTAAGAGCACTGACTGCCCTTGCAGAAGTCTTGGGTTTGATTCCCAGCACCTACACAATGGTGGTTTACAATGATCACTAACTCCAATTCCAGGGGACCAGTAACAGCAAAAAGTGCTCTTAACCAACGTGACAGTTAATTCTGAAAGTCAACTTGACAGGGTTTAGAACAAATCTCTGGGCATGTTTGTGAAGACTTTTCTACACTACCTTAACTGAGGAGGAAAAACGTACCCTAAATATTGGTACTTCATCTGTGGACCAGTGTCTCAAATGACTATGAAGGAGAAAGGGAACTGAGCACCAGCCTCCAAATCCTGCTTCCCGGCATAGATGCCACGTGAGCAGATTCCTCATGCTCCTGCCTCTGTGATTTCTCCACAATAAATGGTTATTCCTTGGAACTGTGTTTGAGAATAGGCCAATCCTTTTTTTCAAGGCAGTGTGCCACAGCAATAAGATGAGTGACTTATGTAATGGAAATAGAATTTTGGTTTTACAAGATGAAGAAAGCTCTGAAGCTTTTTTTTTTTTAAAGACCTCTGTTTTT
>JAQHUG010000190.1:681885-695030 GCA_028555095.1 Dicrostonyx torquatus | reverse complement strand
AAAAAAAGAAAAGAAAAGAAAAAGAAAAAGAAAAAAAACTCTGGAGCTGGATGGTGGTGATAGCCACAGAATCGTGGACTTATTTAATGTCATTTAAAAATGGCTAAGAGGTAAATTTATGTTGTGTATATTTTAATACAGTTTTGAAACTGATACATGAAAAGATAACATGAAGGAAACAACTCCATGGGCATCTAGTATACCTTATAAGAAACAAATGCAATGAAAATTCTTGATGATGTCACTAGAATAGACAGTGCAAAATTTGACTTCTCTTATTTTCCAAGCACTGAAAAGCACTGAGGTTTCAAAGGTCAGAATACTTTTATTATTTTGAATGTCACACACTGCTTATTACCCTTGGCTGAGTATGTTCATAATGAATGTGACATTAATCTTAGATGAGCTCATATTTGACAGCTAGGAATTTCTTTTTTATTTTGTATAATTTAAGGGCATTAACTTAGCAACAGGGAACAACATTTGCCTGGATCTAATGAGCTTACATTTAAATTTTATGGTCTATGGTATGTCAATAAATGGTGTGTGTGTGTGTGTGTGTGTGTGTGTGTGTGTGTAGTATAGTGTTCTGTATAGCAAAGTCTTACAGTGATATGTACTTTTTTTCTGAATGAGGAATCCAAAAGGTTGTATACTTTAAACCTTCTCTGATCCTAATTCAATGTTGATATTATTAATATTGATGATAAAGATAATTGTGTGTGTGTATAGTTGTTTCACCCTGAGTATAAGTGTTTGTGTGCACCTATGAGTATATGTGCCCACAGACTACGGAAGGGGACATCAGATTCTCTGGGGCTCTAGTTAAGAGCAATGATAAGCCACCTGACATTGGTATTGAGAAACGAACTCAGGTCCTCTGCAAGAGCAGTACACACTCTTAAATTTGGAGCCATATCTCTTGTACCATGGTTTAAATTTTGGTTGTCTAAGGAGGACAAGCCACATTTCACAAAAATATTTGGCTATCTTACTACTTGTGTCATAGTATTTTGTAAGATTACTCAATCTTAGGTAATGTTGAACATTCTGGCCTCTCTAGCAGTAATAATTTTATGGAATTGGGGCTAAAATATTTGCTGTTTTGTACTCTTGAAATTTGCTACTTGATTTTTGAAAAACAATAATTATTAGAAAATGTGCTATATGTCATTTTAATGGACATTTTCTGTTTTATGTTTTTAGAGAATGACTTGTTTCTTGTTTGTTTTATATTCATTTTTCATAGGGAAATTATTTTAGAGAAAAAGCAAATTCAAGGGTTCTTATTCAAGTTCAAGATGAGTCATAAAGTAGCAGAGAAAGAATGGCAAGGTCAGCAGCTCAATTAACCGATTTGAACTATTAATGAATGTACAGCGCAGTGATGGTTCAAGACAATTTTCAAGGCAGACAAGAGCCTTTAGAAGAGGGACATACTGGCAGGCTAGCAGAAGGTGATGATAACCAACGGAGAACAATCACCCACGTTGATCCTCTTACGACGCCATAGGAAGTTACTGAAGAACTTACCGAGGATCTCAACAAATCCCATTCAAAGGTCACTCAGCACTTGAGACAAATTTCAAAGGTGATACAACATGTTCATGGGAATTTATGAGCTTAATGAAAACCAAAGACTAAAATAATAGGGCCAGAGAGGTGGCTCAACAATGAAAAGCATGACTACTCTTCCAAGGATCTGCATGGTAGCTTAAGACTATCAGAAACTGTCTTTCCAGGAAACCTGGGACTGTCTTCTAGCCCCAACAGGTATAAGGAACAAAGTGCTCTTATAAACATGCAGGCAATAAAAGTATACATGTAAAGGAAATCTGTTTTTTATTAAAAAAACTCATCATGTTGGATTATTATTTTATTCTTCACAATAGCATACCATATCTCAGTCAGACTATGATAGGCAACAACAATGGAACCCCATACCACAACTGTTATTGATCAGTTCAGCAGCAGGACACAGAAGATATTCCACAGCACTTGCCAAAACCTAATTTGCATCAAAAGACAGTCATGGTAACTGCTGGTCTTCTGCCCTGCTCCATTACAGTCTTCTGAAATCCGACAAAACCATGACACCTGCTTAGCATGTCAGAAGTTCCGTGTGATGCACTGAGAACTGTAAGTTTGCAGCCCTCACTACTGAGCAGAAAGTACCCAGTTCTCTCCACACATACCTGACCATGTCTAGTGATTTGAATAAGACTACTCCCCATGACCTCATAGATTCAAAAGATTAGAGAATGATTAGGCCTTGTGGGAGTAGGTGTGGTCTTGTTGGAGGAAGTGTGTTGCTGAGGGTGTTCGGGGTTTGCAAATGCTCAAGCCAGGCCCTGTGTTGCTCTCTCATCCTGCTGCATGCTAATCCAGATGTTGAACTCTCAGTTATCTCTCCAGTACCATGCCGGTCTGCATGTTGCCATTCTCCTCTCTGATGAGCATGGACTAAACCTCTGAACTGTAAGTCAGCCCTAATTAAATGTTTTTCTTTATAATAAGTTGCTGTGGTCATGGCACACCACAATAGAACATTGATTAAGACACCACATGGTTCACACCCAAAAGAATATATTGGGCTATGAAATTTTGCCTCATCTACCATATTTCCCTTACCTACTATGTACACTGTGGTCACTACAGCTTCTTTGAGTACCTCAGAACTCTGCAGGGAAACCCTGTGCACAGCCAGAAAAGAAAAGAAAAGAAAAGAAAAGAAAAGAAACATTCCATGAGTTTGTTAAAAGCTGAAGCATGGGTTTTACACTACAGGAATAAGCAAACTTATTTCCCATGGGCAAAAATGTATTGACTGTAAGGATTGCTATTTTTATTGATAAAGGTGTGTTTGATTCTAGCTATGATGTTTTGAATTTCAAAATCCAAAACAAGAATTCCTTTTGAATCAGCCTACTATTTCTGCATTAGTGTTAGTTTCTGACTGGGAATGTCATGAATCATCAAGAATCCGTGTGCCTTAAGTTAATATGAATTATCTTTCATATCATTTGGGAGGCCACGATTCAAAACCAGTTTCATGGAAAGAAACTCAGTGTGGGCAGATCGACATCTCCTGGAATCTCTAGGAGATTTTTTTTTTCTTGATGCTGTTTTGGTTCCTGAAGCTGTTGTCTTTATCACACAAATGTCTGTTTTTGTCTTCAGAATCCCCCTTTTGTTTTAAAGTTGGCAAGAATTTTGAAAGAATGATATTTGAGTATGTCTTGCTAACTATACAGTGTTCTTATTTTAATATGTCTATTTTCTTAATGTCTAGACTGCATATTGCATCCATCCATACAAGTGAGGAGCTTATCTGCTCAAAACACAACTGCAGTAAAAAAAAAAAAACCTAATTATTAAAATTTAGATGTGAAACTAGTTCCAGCAATACATATTTCAGAGAAGAATATAAACAGTTTGAAATAGATCAAAAAAGTCCACAGGTTTGGCTTGATAGAGCTTGAAGAATTTGCAGGCTTGGGACCAGTTGGGTTTTTTTTTAAATATAGTGGGAACAAAGATTTAAAATCAAAACAGAAATGAAAACAAGACCACAACAATAGGAATGGTACAGAATGAACCATAAAAACATTTTGTTTAAATGCATGTATATGGTTTTTGAAGCATAGCTAAAGCCAAGTTTGCTAGAAAGTATGATATATGATATATATATATATATATATATATATATATATATGACTGAAAAAGCAGATTGATGCCAGATGATATTTATTTGTTAATATGTTGTATAATTTAATTTTTCATAACATGATAGGTGGTCATTAATTATCTTCTTTCTTATAGCTAAAACTATATGATAATAACACACAGAAGAAAAAAAATTAAACTTTCTAGATATAACTCTTTACACAAAATAGTGTATATTTTACTTCCTTTATCCTATTTTATAATTTACCCATGAAAAAATAATATATAACTGAAAGAATTGTAAGGTTAAAAAAAAAGCCAAGACAACTATTATGAGGGGGAAAAAGCCTCCAAGAATCTTATCGAGTTCCTTTTGTGTAGGTCATCAACTGCTAGGCATGAGCCTGCACTCAAGTGTTGTTCACATACCCAGTGAGACTTCACTGAACAAAAATAATTTTTCATTTGAAAGTGATTATCAATTGGTGATAGTTCTGGGTTACGGTTGGGGGTTTGTAGTCATTTTGTCTCTCAGTGCTGGAAGCCAATGTGACATAGATTTGTGAGGAACCTTTGGATGTTATCATAGTCTCTGTGAGTTCATATGTGCATCCTTCTAATTCTGTCTAGGAGACCTTATTTACTGGTTATTAGACTCTTTATGCTTCCCTCTTCTGCAGACCTCTCTGCTGTGTCTTGAGGAGAGGAGTTTGATGGAAACATCCCATTCAGGACTGAATGTTGCAAGATATCTAACTCTCTGCACGTAGGCCAGTTGTGCGTCTCTGCATTTGCTCCAATCTGCTGCAGGAGGAAACTTCTCCAGTGATGGTTGAGCAGGATACTGACCTATGGGTATAGCAGGATGTCATTAGGACTTACATTCCTTTAGTAAAGTGGTTGAATTTTGTCTTCCCCTAGATCCATGACCTATCTAGTCTCAAGTTCTTGGTCACCCAAGTGGTACTGGGTTTCATCTCATGAAGTGGACCTTCTACCCAATCAGATATTGGTTGGTTACTATCGCAACCACTACTGAACCATGCAGGTAGGTCATCATTGCAGACGAAAGGGTTTGTAACTGGGTGGGCTTACTTGTTATTGTTTACTTGATTCCTCATGTAGTGTGCAGAATGCCATCCAGTGCTCTAAACACCAGATCCAGGCACCAGCTCACCTTCTGCATGTTCAGTGAGTTACATAGGTGTTGTCTTCAGCAGTAAAGCCTTGCATTCAGTACGTGGAGAGAAAACAATAGCCTTTCAATATCATGAGTTGTGTGGGAGGTCCCATGGGGCTCTTTTGGCCAACAACTGAATTCATTGTAAGCCATTGCTGGCACTGAAAATTTCATTTGGTGGTGAGAGATGTCTAGATGGGGCTTTGTCTCCTCCATTGTTTGATGTTTACATTTAGATTTCTTTCATAAAGGTATTTTTAGAAGTTTTCTCTGTAAAGTAGATTTCCCCAAGATCCCTAAAATGGTCCTTTGTTTTAGTTGTCCCTCCCGATATTCCTTCTCTTACTCCCACTCCCCCCCCCCTTCTCCATTTAATCCTCCTATTCTGTTCCAGTCACCTCCTGCCATCCTTGGTCATCCATACCTCTATATTTCCTTTCCTTGGAAGATTCTTTCCTCCACTTTAATTCCTTACTCTAAGCTAACCCCTGTGGCTATGTAGATTGTAGCCTGATTATAAGGACTTTAGATCTATATTGAAGCAAATACATACTATATTTGTTTTTCTGGGACTAAGTTCTCCTATGAGGTGATTTTTTTTTTCTAGCTCTATTTACTTATCTGTTGTACGAGGCTTCTTGTTTGTTCCCGGCTGTTCAGCCCTGAAACAACCACATAGAAACTGTATTAATTAAATCATTGCTTGGCCTATTAGCTCTAGCTTCTTATTGGCTAGCTTTTACATCTTAATTTAATCAATTTCTATTCATCTGTGTATTACCACATGGATGTGACTTACTGGCAAGGTTCCATCTGGTGTCTGTCTCTGGCTGGGCTATATGGCTTCTCCCTGTCTCTGCCATCTTTCTTCCAGCATTTAGTTTAGTTTTCCCTGCCTAGCTCTGTTCTGCCCTGCTATAGGCTCAAAACAGTTTCTTTATTCATTAGCCAAAAAAAGCAACACATATACAGAAGGACTTCCCACATCACTTACCTGTTGATTTTATAATTTCATTTTTTAAATAACTGAGTAAAATTACATTGTACAAATGCACCACGTTTCCTTTTATAAATTTTATTTATTTATTTTACATCTTGGCGATAGTTTACCCTCCCTCCTCTTCTCCCAGTTTCCCATACCCAAACTGTTCTATTCCCAACCACCAATTCACTCCTCCTCCATTTCTGTTCAGGAAAGTGCAGATCTCCCATGGATATCACCAAAGCATGACGTATCAAGTATCAAGCTGCAGTAAAACTAAGCAAGTTCCCATGTATTAAGGCTGGGCAAAGTGGCCCAATAGGAGGAGTTGAATTCCAAAATGTAGTAAAAATCTCAGCGTCAGCCCCTGCTGCTATAATTAGAAGTCCCATAAAGAGAACAATGCAGAGTGTCTAATTCAGTCCCAGGCAGGCTCCGTGGTTGCCAGTTCAGTCTCTGTGAGCCTCTATGAACCCAGGTTTGTTGATTCTGCTGGTTTTCTTGACCCCTCTAACCCCTACATTTTTTTCTCCTCCTCTTCTGTAGGATTCCCAGAACTCTGCCTAATATTTGGCTGTGGGTCTCCATCTGTTTCCATCAGTTTCTGAATGAAGCCTTAAGACAATTAGGCTAGACACCAATCTATGAGAATATCAGAATATCATTAGGCATCATTATATTGACATGTTTTTCTTATAGTCATATTTGGTTCCATTCTAGGTCTCTGGATCATCCAGCCTGTGGGTTCTATTGCTCCAGGCAGTGCCAGGGGTGGGCTTACTCTATTGGTTTTAGGCTATACTGGTCCTTGGTTGGCCACCCTGTCAATCTCTAGGCCAGCCTTTCTTTAGCACATCTCGTAAGCAGCACATTCCACCTTTTCTTTTTCAATTCAAGCATTGTTACTTTTAGTTCCTGTGCTATTGGTTCCCTGTTGAGAAATTCTTTTTCTGTGTCAGTGAGTTCAAGGCTTTCCTCACTGTCTGTTCTATCTGACTCAGTGTATATAACTTTATTCTGAGGTGCTTAATACATTTGAAAGTTAAGTTTTGTAAAGGGTCATAAGTATGACTCTATTTTGATTCTTCTGCATGTAACCATCCAGTTTAAGCAGCATCATTTGTTGCTTTCTCCAGTGTGTATTTCTGGCTTAATTATCACAAATCAGGTAGGTATGCCAAAGTATGTCAGGGTCTTCAATTAAATTCCGTTGATGCATGTGTCTGTTTTACAGAAATACCACGTTCTTTTTATTACTTTAGCTCTCTTGTACAATTTGAGATCAGGGGTGGTGCAATGAGAAGCCTGGAGCTTTTTCTAAGCAGTCTCATCACTTGAAGAGTTAAGTATCAAATCTTCACAAGGGAAGCAAGAAATCTGCACAGAGCTTTTTAAGAGCTAATGCAGACTGAATGGTAGCATATTTGGGAGACTGTATTAGTTTGCTATGGCTGCTGTGACAAGACAGCCAAAGCTTATAAATGACTTAAATTTACTGTCAGAATTCCAGTTTAAGGATGGTTTTGCAAAACTATCCTCTGGCTTCTTATAGTTCTTTGGCTCATGGCACTGACTCTGAAATTTAGCCTATATCCTATGAGTGTATGTGTATCTGGGTATGTCTTAGTTCACCCTTTTACAAAGCCATATTGGCTACAAACATATTCTAATAATCTGATCCTTCCATAATGTGATAAAGCATAGAAGCCACCATCCATGAGAACCATGACCTAACTAGACATTTAATCCCCTGGTGCCTTGAATTTGGACTTGCTAGCTTTCAGAACAACAAACATATATAAATGACCTAGGATAAGATATTTTTTTTTAGCAGCAAGAATGAACTAAGACATACCTCATTTCTAAGCAAGGACATGTCCCCATGGGCGAAGAGGTTAGGACTTCGGCATCCTTCTGGACAAACACACTTCAACTAACCATAAACAGAAAAGGAGAAAGTGAAGAATTGCCGGTTTTGTGAAGAGAGTCTAGGCCAAACCGAAGGACTGAGGAGACTGTAGTCTTTAGAAAATAACAGTATGAAGGCATAATGCACCAGATACATTATGGATCTTACACGCCATAGCGTTATTTATAATGAATCAATTTAAAACTTCAAAGTAAGCAACACAACTGCTCATTAATATTTGGGAAGATGCAATGGGACTGCAAATCTGCTGAGAAGCTCAGTCTCCACTTGCGCACATAGTGATGCTTTTCCTGCTGCTGACCAGAAAATGGACGTGCTCAGCACTATCTTCACAACACAGAGGTTTCCATTTCTATTAAATTGGATATGCTTTTTTAAGAAACAAGATAAACATTGTATTTTAAAATAGGTTTTTCCCTCTTTCTACAGACTCCATATTTCTGACCAAAGTCTAGAAACGTAAAATATTTCAACTTTATTTTAACTTAAGCAAATGCAAATTCTTTCTAATTTCCCCAACTGTGAGAGAATTGCAATCACATGCTGGTAAATGTTTTAAGAACCACACTGCAATGAAATCTTCTTCAAAAGATTTGTGCATAGGATCTTTGATGTATGTGTTCTTGCCATCCTGACTTCCCTAAATGAATACTCTGAAAATACTACAAAAAGGCAAATTAAAAGTTTTAATAAATTTATTTAAGGGTGAGCAGGGGTGAAAATATTTGTATGTCAATTCTTAGAATCAAGAGATTTTCATTTATGTTAATGTGGATGCAAATAGCATTTCATTACTAAAACTGTTTCTGGAAAATAAAACTTAAAATTAGATATTACATACAATGTTATGGACATTTGTGGCATGTCAGGATATTAAAATTCAGCACAAATAAACGTATTTTGTCATTTTGTCTTTTAAGAGTGTTTACAGTTCAGCCTGAAAATGTAAAATCATTTCCCCCTCTCATCCCTCTCTCTTAGTTCGAATCTCATTTTCTTTCTCCTGAAACTGCCCAAGGTCACTCCCTAGCCATGAGTAGAAAATCAAACTAGCCAGTTTAAAAGACTTAGCTCATAATTATTTTAGCAAACTGTTTACTTGATCTGTGTTTCTGTCTCATGTACATCTCAGAAGGATGAACTGACTCCCAGGGATACATCTGTGTTCTCAGAAATTGTTGCTCATGAATAATTGCCTTCTATTTTGACTGATTTTACAAGATCAACCTCATTCTCATAATTAGAATGAAGAGAATGTGTTTTGATATTTCAATATCAAGAACAAAATTCACGTTGCTCATACCTTAAACTTCATTGAGAACTGGAAATTCTCAAATTCATGCTTCAAATGAAAGAGTCTAATGAAGGTCTAGACGAGAAATCCTAAGGAATTAAAACTAATAATTTTGTCACATCCAAGTTGTTGTTTCTGCATTGTGGCATTTTATTAAAATACACATAGCTTTTGCATCCTAAATAAAAATATTTCTTTTGTATGCAGTTATGAAATTTTCCTCTCTCTGAATCCCCTTTAATAGATTCTGCAGGGACTGAATAGCAACCTTACCTACTTTGTAGTTTTGTCTGTGCCCAAGCCCAGTCTATCACTCTTAAATGCTTTCAGCTTTGTTGAGAGGGCAATACAAGACTGTATTGACATTTGGTACAGACTCACCCCACTGCTGGGAAACCCACTCAACCTGGAGCCTCCTAATGGTGCATCAATAATCTTTGTGTCATAGGTAAAGACTAGTAAAATTAGCACTTATTGTAGACAAGTCTTCCCAGACTTCCTGAGTTAATTTATGGGAGGAAGTGGATGACTCTTTCTTCACTCCTTTTTCTTCTGTTTGTAAGGCACACTTTATGCCTTGAAGATGTTATTCATTTCCATGGATTTCATATCTATCTCATTCATTAACGAGACCTAAATTATATGACCCCAATTTAATATTCTAGTTTCATCGCCTCCTCTATTTTCATTCTCTAACATTGCCTTCCTCACATTGCATTGAAATTGTTCATTTTATGTTGCTGCTTTGCAAGATCCTTGAGGTTAAAGCCCAAGCTATGCTAATTTTTGCATTCTTAGAATCTGGTATAATGATTAGGGTAAGTAATTACCCAGTATGCACTGGCTGACTGAAAAAATGAATTCCTGGGCGGCATATGCTATCACAGGCTTTATGGCCATCAAGAACTTCCTCCCCCGTAAATGGTAGAGCATATTTCTCATTGGCATATGTGGCATAGTCTGCTTTGCTTTTCCTTTCCTTTGTTTTCTGTAAATTGACTGCTCACTGAGCCATGAAACTCTAGTATTAGTAGCCTTCAGAAAAACAGAACCAACAGCATATACAGAGACAAAGAAAATGAAGTCCATATTGGGAAGTGGATCACATCATGGTCCTGGAGAATAAGTTCCATGAGATACCCTCTGTACTCTGCTGGCTTAATCAACCCAGAAAGCCTGAAAGTCAAGCAATTCAGATTCCTGTAACATTTGATATAAGCCCTAACAACAAAGAGAAAAGAAAGTTAGCATCTCCTCTACCCATTCACTTGGTAGGTCTGTAACGGATTCGATGATGCCTATCTGGTGCTTATACATGAAAACACTTTCAGAGACACTCAGAAACCCATGTTCCATCAGCTATGTGGGCATCCCTAGATGTTGTGTAGCAGTTTCCCCGAGATTGAAGCAATTTATCCAACAAGGAAGCTTCTTAAGGCTAAAGGTAATCAACATAAAATATCTTTCAGGAAGTCTCTCAAACTGACCAAATTCGTTAGGACCCACCCTGCCAGAGTAAACCACAAAGATCACTGACAGTCAGTCTCAGACAAGCCAAGCTGCAAAGGAGACTAAGACAAGACCAGCTGCCTGGAAGAAGCAGAACTAACTGAGCTTCCTGGAAGGGTTTAGACCACCTGAGCAGCCTGGAAAGAACATTCATCAACCTGTTGAGCTACTTGTAGGCTGTGCAGTGTGATCCAAATTCTCAGGTTTTGTGAGCTGTCACTCATACTAGGTTGGGCTTTGGTGATGCGGTTGTCTTTGAGTCATTTTGCTCCTGCAAATAACCCCTCCCTCATATTCCTGTAAGCAATCCCAATAAAACTCACTGGTTCCCAGGCTGAAATTATCTATACTTTGATTTGCTGTGGTCTCCCTATCTAGGTTGAGCAGACATGTATTGTGTCTCCCTAGCAATAGTCTTACTATACAATATTAGTCCAATCAAACTGATAGAGGGTAACAATTATTAAATCTCTGGGGTCCTGCAACTCACACTGTTCTAGGTGAAAAGAATGCAGCCCTACATAGATGAGCACTCCTAAAGGATTAACATTTGCTTTCACACAGAAACTGCGGTCAATTAACTATAATTACCATTCATGGATCCTCCAAAACAGAATCTATGTCCAGGTAAATTGAATTCATTATGAGAAACAAAATAACAGTGAATACAGCAAATATTTTTTTTTCTAGAACTACAGTTTTTGGAAGACTTTTTTAAAACCTTTTCCTAAATCATTAAAATTTTGAATAAAGAGACTAAACTTTTCTAATATTTGTAGTAAGGTTTCTCTACTTTATTGGGGGCAAATATACAAAAGTTTAGGGCAGAAAAACATTTTATTGCTATTATCTATATTGATGACAAAAGAGGTGAATTTTTAACACTGAAATGCATTAAGAATTTACTTTAATATACTTTATTTAATTGAGTAGATAAAGGTAGATAATTATTTTTTAAAATTGCTGTAATTAATGGAAATTTAAATGATATAGCTAAGTATTTGCTTTCTATCACTTATAATTAACCTTTTAATCCTGAAATATTCCATTATTTCACACTTACTTTTATTTGCTGATGACTAAAACAAAGAAAATAATCCTAAGCAAACAAAAAATAATGCATCACAAACTGCCTGGAAGACTTAGGCATTGGTAAATAGTTGGAACTGGAACATAGATGATATCAGAGCATAGATGATATCTTTTTAGGAGGAAAAAAACTCTGGAAGATCTAAATGGTGTTGATACTGAGTCTTGCAAATTTGGAATATACTTTTTTGCTAATTTTGTGGCAGTTAGTCATAGAATAATTACTCTAATAACATAAGGCTAAATTCAAGAGCCAGAATAAAAATATAAAATATAAATATAAAATATAGATATAAAATATAAAAATAGAATTGATATTATAATTCTCTGGGAAGTGATTCAACTAGCAATTTCAGACTGCACAACTTTGACTTTTTCTCTATGTGGATTAGACAGAGAGATGTGCCATTTGTTTTCACTGTAACTTTAGGTTTTGTTTGTAGAGAACAACACAAAGTTACTTGCCAACTATCCTGTTATAAAGGTATCCATTGCCTCACAGAGATGTTTACATCTATTCTTTGTTATTATGTGGGTGACAAATTAACAAATCAAGAACACTGGTGTTTCAGGGCTAACTGCTACTCGTCCTGTGAACATAGCAGTATAATTAACCTATCTGAACTATTTTTAGTATGAGTGTCCATGATGACGCCACTAATCCCTCCTATTAAATTGATCCTTTAATGAAATAGCAATGTTTGAATAATATGTACCAGTGGCAGTTTAGGAAAGCCATTTAAAAGAAGTGTTTTTAATGTATTGGAATGTCCCACTTTACTGAGTGTCTCATCAAAGAATATCACTGAAATAAAAAATTAGTTCTTCTCCGTAGAGTCTCACTGGGGATACACATGACTCTTAATGACTTGACTTCTCTAGCCAGACAGCA
Organism: Dicrostonyx torquatus; assembly: GCA_028555095.1. Lineage (NCBI taxonomy): Eukaryota > Metazoa > Chordata > Mammalia > Rodentia > Cricetidae > Dicrostonyx > Dicrostonyx torquatus. The sequence continues at coordinate 682,488 of JAQHUG010000190.1, read as the reverse complement.
GGAGAGTTTTCTGCAGGTTGGCTGCCCCATTATGCCCATCCCGACCCTTGAACCCTGCAAGTGACAAGTCCCACCCCAAACCCTCCTATCCCTCTGCAACCTCAGTGAGACTCTGAAACAGAGCCTGCTACTACACAAGGAAGACCAAGAGGTGAGTGGCCAGCTGCCCAGAAGGACACCCCACTCTCTAGGTCCTCCATACTGGATCAAAACCCCTGGTACTTCCCTTACCTGCCTGGGTTCTTTAGCCAGCCAGCAGAAGAGTTTCCTGCAGGTAGGCTGCTTCAATATCCCCATCCTAACCATTGTAGCCTGAAAGCTAGAATTGTTGCCCTGCCCCCAAACATGCCTATCCTCCCACAAACTCAATGGAACTCTCTAACACAGCCTGCTACTAAACAGAGAGGACCAAGAAGTGAGCTTTTCCAAAACCGCTGAGACACAGAGCAGATCAAAAACAGTTCCCAAGACACAGACAGTCATTGCAAGGATTGAGACAAGACATAAAGACACTGCTGACATCAGTTGAAGAAAGAGATGGGTAGTCGTCAATGCAAGAATTAATTCAACAACCTAAAAAGCAACATGGTAATACCAGAACCC
>JAQHUG010000190.1:664528-676751 GCA_028555095.1 Dicrostonyx torquatus | reverse complement strand
TGTATGGCAGCAGCAATCCAACATGCTCTCCCGCCTGCCTAAGCCTATCTTGCTGTCTGCCCAGGCGGGGAGCACCGAACCATTGGCATGGTCTCAGAGTACTTTCTTCCCAATTCCAAGTGGGCACATAAACATCTGGTCCCACAAAAGCCGTGGAAATGCTTAATAGCTGGCATTTGTACTGGCGGCACAGCCCAGGAAGCTGTGTTTTAAAAAGACGCAGCTTTTTCCCTGCTGTTATTGATGAGTCAGGAAAATTTCTCTGCAGCACCCCACCAGCAAACAGCAAAAAGTTGTGTTAAACTCTCTTTTTTTTTGCGTTTAAAATTAAGTTCTCTCAGGTTTTTAAGTGGATTTAATTGGCCATGTGGGACTGCCAATTGTTGAAAGGAGCAGGGCCCATTGTTCCATCCCGCCCGGCTAGCTTACACCCAAAATAATCACACAGAAATTGTATTAATTTAATTACTGCCTGGCCCATTATATCTAGACTTTTCTTGGCCAACTCTCACATCCTGATCTAACCCATTTTCGTTATTCTGTGTAACACCATAAGGTTGTGGCTTACTGGGAATGATTCAGCGTGTCTGACTCTGGTGACTCCATGGTGGCTCTCTCGCACTGCTCTCTTCCTCCCAGATTTCAGTTCTTTTCCATGCCTACCTAAGTTTCTGCCTTATTAAAAGGCCAAGGCAGTTTCTTCATTTAACCAATGAAAGCAACACAGATACAGAAGGAACTCCTACACGAATTAGATGCTGATAACAGTCAACAAAATCCAACACCTCTTTATGATAAAGGTCTTGGAAAGATCAGGGATACAAGGAACATATCTAAATATAATAAAAGAAATATATAGAAAGCCGACAACCATCATTAAATTAAATGGAGAGAAACCCAAAGTGATCCTGTGAAAATCAGGGACAAGACAAGGCTGTCCACTTTTTTCATATTTTTCAAAATTATTCCTGAAAGTCCTAGTTAAAGAATTAGGAAAAAAAAAGAAATCAAGTGGATTCAAATTGTAAATGAAGAAGTCAAGCTTTTGTTATGTGCAGATGATATGGCAGTATATATAAGTGACCCCAAAAACTCTATGAAGGAACTTCTACAGCTTATAAATACCTTCAGTAATGTGGCAGGATACAAGATCAACTCAAAAAAAATCAGTAGCCCTCTTATATACAAATGATAAAGAAGCTGAGAAAGAAATCAGAGAAGCATCACCCTTCACAATAGCCACAAATAACTAAAATACCTTGTGGTAACAGCAGTCAAAGAAGTGAAAGACCTGTTTGACAAAAACTTTATGTCTTTGAAGAAAAAATCTAATAGGACACTAGAATATGGAAAGATATCCCATGGTCTTGGATAGGTAGGATCAACATAGTAAAAATGGCAATCCTACAAAAAGCAATCTATAGATTCAATGCAATACCCATCAAAATACCAACACAATTCTTTCCAGAACTTTAAAGAAGAATACTCAACTTCATATGAAAAAAAAAAACAAAAAGAACAGGATAGCCAAAACAATTCTGTAGAACTTTTGAAGGCATCTCCATCCCTGACATCAAGTTCTCTTGAAAGGAAAACAACTTGGTATTGGCATAAAAACAGAGAGGTTGACCAATGAAATTGAATCAAATATTAATCCACACACCTAGGAATGCCTGTATTTTGACAAAGAAACTAAAAATGTATAATGGAAAAAAGAAAAACATCTTCAACAAATGGTGCTATTATAACTGGATGTCAACATGTAGAAGAATGAAAATAGATCCATATCTGTCCCTATGCACAAAACTCATTTCCAAATAGATTAAAGACTTCAATACAAATCCAACCACACTGAACCTGATAGAAGAGAAATGGAAAGCAGACTTCAATGCATGGCCACAGGAGACCACTTCCTAAATATAACATTAGTAGCACAGTGCTACTGGCATTATAATAAATAAGTAAACAAACAAACAAATAAATAAAAAAGACCTCCTGAAACTAAGAAGCTTCTGTAAAGCAAAGGACAAAGTCAATAAGACAAAAAGACATTCTACTGAACAAGAAAATATCTTCATCAATCTCACATCAGACAGAGAACTGATCTCCAAATTCTATAAAGCACTCAAAAAATTAGACAACAAAATTCCAAATAACCCAATTAAAAATGGGATACAGAACTAAACAGAGAATTCTCAACAGAAGAATCTCAAATGTCCAAAGACACTTAAGGAAATGTTCAACATCCTTAGCCATCAGGAAAATCCAAATCAAAAGATCTCTGAGCATCTTATACCAGTCAGAATGGCTAAGATCAAAACCACCAATGATAGCTTATGCTGAAGAGAATGTGGAATAAGGGGAATACTCCTCCATTGCTGGTGGGAATGTAAACTTGTACAAACATTCTGGAAATTAGTATGGTGGCTTCTCAGAAAATTGGGAATCAACCTATGTCAGGATCCAGCAATATCATTCTTGGACATATACCCAAAGATGCTCAATCATATTACAAGGACATTTGTTCAACTATATTAATAGCAGAATTATTTGTAATAGCCAGAAACTGGAAAAAAACTAAATGTCCCTTATCCAAAGAATGGATAAAGAAAATGTGGCACATGGATTGAGGGAGCTATTAGAGGGTTAGCAAGAAACCTGGCTCTAGAGAAATTCCCAGGAATCCACAAGGATGACCCCAGCAAGACTCTAAGCAATGGAAGAGAGGGTACTCAAACTGGCCTTGCCCTGTTGTCAGACTGATGAATATCTTAAATATCACCATAGAACCTTTATCCAGCAACCTATGGAAACAGAGGCAGAGACCTTCATTGGAGCACTGGACTGAGCTCCCAAAGTCCTGTTGAAGAGTGGGAGGAGTGAGACTGTGAGAAAAGAGGTCAAGACCATGACGTACACCCACTGAAACAGTTTACCTGAGCTAATGGGAGCTCACCATCTCCAGTTAGACAGGGAAAGAAACAGAATGGGTCCATACTAGTCCTGAGTGTGGGTGAGAGTTGTATGGCTGGGGAAGACTGAGGGATCACTGGCAGTCGCACCAGGATTTCTCCCTACTGTTTGTATTGGCATTTTTGGAACCTGTTCTCTTTGGATGGATACTTTGCTCAGCCTAGATATAGTAGGGAAGACCTTGGACCTTCTCCAAAGCAATGTACCTTACTCTCTCTGAGGGCAAAATGAAAAAAGATTGTTTTTTTTAAAAAAAAAAAACTAAAATTCAAAAAGGAAATGGTACCTTAAACAACAAAAGCCAAATGACTCTTAATGGCAGGCCCCACGCCCAGTAGCAGATGGCCAACACAAAACAAACAGAAAAATTTCCTTGAAGCTTCTTTGCCTTCTAAAGTTTTGACAGGATTTGTTGTGTTTTGTTTTGTTTATACCTTTCACAACTTATGCATATACGTTATGGCTTCTGGTTTGGTTTTCAGGGGAGTCCTGTGTTTATGAGCATCTGTGTTTCTGAGTCTTCATGTATTTCTCATGTTTTTCTTTGGTTCCTTTTCTTCTGTTTGTTTTCGCTGTTGTTATTGTTTTATCTTATCACAGTTTCTCTGTTTTTGTTTTATCTTATTTTATTATAATTCATTAGATGCCAATTTGTCTTCTAAGGAAAGGCAGAAAGAGTGTGGCTCTAGACAACAGGGGTGTGGGTGGGTAGGATCTCAGGGGAGAAGGGAGAGGGAAAACAGTGATTAGAATATATTGCTTTAAAAAATATCTATTTTCAATAAAAGAGAGAAAAAATAGTTTAAAATAAGAAGTAAGAAGTTTGCTGTGAGTGGAGAATGAGTCGGATATTTAAGAATGCTCTTAAGAAAGGACCCATGCTCTGCCCATTATCTATCCTAATCTTGGGTTTGAGCTTTCTTCCTCATGATTCCCTTAGGTACTAGACATCCTTATTATAGCTCTATCCCAGGAAAATAAGAAGACAAAGGGTGCTGGTGTAGGAGGGATCTTCTGTATTTTGTGTTGCTTTCATTGGTTAATAAAGAAACTGCCTTGGCTTTTGATAGGGCAGGACTTAGACAGGCGGGGAAAAGAGAACAGTATGCTGGGAAGAAGACTGGGTCAGGGAGAGACGCCATGATGCTCCGGCCTGAGATGGATGCAGGTTAGAATCTTCTGATAAGTCACCACCTTGTGGTGACACAGACTATTAGGGTTAGTTTAAGCTGTGAGGGTCAGCCAAGAAGAGTCTAGTGATAATGGGCCAGGCAGTGTGTTAGATGAATACAGTTTGTGTGTAATCATTTCGGGTATAAGCTAGCCGTGCGGCTGCGGCTGGGAGCCAGGCACTGCGAACAAAAGGGCCCACGTTCTTCTCAGGTGCTTGGAACACAACCCGCAATTATTACAACAGGTTTAAGATTTAAAAATCTCCTTCAAAGAGGAGGTTTCTTCTTCTACTCCTATCTTTTTCTTCTTTTTCTTCTCTGTCTCCCTCTCCCTCTCTGTATCCCTCTCCATCTCCCTCTTCCTTCTCCTTCTTCTTCTTCTTTCTTGGAAAAGAAAAGTAACCATTTTCCATCAGACTGTGATCCTATCCCATTAGGGAGTAGAAACATTCCTTTTTCTTTTCTTGGCAGTTTTAGGTTTTTATTTGGACATGACTATAGTGTGTGTGTGTGTGTGTGTGTGTGTGTGTGTATTACAATGTATATATTAGGTGAAACATCAAAATGTCACTCACATTCATATTCTAACAAGTTATTATTGTAATGTATAAGAAATCAGACATCAAATGATAAGCATAGCTAAAATATTTTTATTTAATTTTACATTTCATGGTAGGAATTTTTATTATCATTTGATATCACAAGTGTTAGGATATGGTAGTGTACTACAGAGTTTTACTTTTGTATATGTAACCAGTTTCCTGCTAAAAACAGAGAAAATCAGCTCATTATTGTGCATATCATTTCCTTCTTGCATTCAAAGTGAAGGGGTGATGATACCTACTAGCTCAAAGGTCTTCACCTAAGTGGTTTCATTATTATCAAATTAATATCTTTTAAAAATGAGTTTGATATCTCTAGAAGCAGAATAATATATTTGGAAAATGCACTTTTGTTAAGATAGTCATTCAAAGATTCTTTATTGCCCTTAGCTGTATTCTAGGACACACACAAAAGAGAAAACCAATTAAGAATATGTCCCCTTCTCTCCACTTATGAACCTAAATACATATGTTGTGACTGTTAGTCACTACTGGTGCAGAAGAGATGGTTAATATGCCATAAGGAGTGGAAGGTGACTTCTTAAAAAAGATTTAATTAAAACTCAGTTGTGAAGTATTTGGAAATAATAAAGTAGAATAAAAGAATTCTATTAGTTGAAGAATATACTTGAAAAATATATGAAGACTTTCTCAAGTGAAGAGCTGCAACACAGGTATAAATACAGATTCTAAGGCACAATTTGCCTTTTGCTAGCCAAGGGATTGCCTGTCCCACTTAGAGAGAACCATGTCCTGGTGACTGATAAAGACAAGGATTTCTAACAACTGCAAAAATGGAATTCCTTTAACTTTTATGTTAAAAACTTGTTTCTAGTTATAGAGATAGAAGCCAGGCCTTTGATACTGCTGGGTGAGCATTCTCCAACTAGGCTAGCTCTAAACACTGGAAATTTTAAATCTTATTCAAATGTATAGCTGCGAAGATAGTGATACCACTTTACTTTTAAATGCTTTACTATTGTACACAGAATACAAATATTTGGAATAAATGCTAGACACAAGTTTCTGTGATTTAGAAAGTTCACAATAACCTTTACTATCTCTGACCAGTATCAAACTCAGATTGAATTTATGTGGATATTTTAAATAGTACATTATGGCGTATAAATCCTGATCTCTAGATGGCATTCTGGATCGCCCTCCCAAATATGTCCAAATCTGTCCTATGTATTATTTTTCAAATTGTTATGTACTAAGCTATCATAGAATCTGAGCTCACTCTCTGTAGCCCTAACTGACCACATCTTCTGTGAAGTGTGAGCGGAATGCAGTACTTGAGTTGGTACTTGAAGATAAAGGGCACTGGTTTATACAATTTTTTCCCCTTGGAAGAATTCAGAAGAGGAAATTGTTTGGTACCTGCTAAATGAGATTAAATGCTGTGTGTTTTGACCTGGATTATAAATTTTGTTAACTTAGGTTCAGGCAATGCACATTTGAGTGGAGGGGAAAAGTGACAGGATTTGAGCTATTGATTGGGAATAAGAATCAGTTATGACATATTGCATTTGTTTTTGATGTGTACTTGTTTGTATTTTTCATCTGGCACTATGCTCAGGAAGAGTCTAGAATCTGAGATTCCAGCTGAGAAAATAAGGTACAAGATCAATGTAATTGGAAAGGGATTGATAGTAACCCTCTGTGTTACCTTTCCTTCACTGTAACAGCTACCTGAGACAACTTCACAGAAAAGGCTGATTTGGGGGAGGGGTCACTATTTTAGTAGTTCCAACTCTGACTGATTGGCCTGGATACTTTAGTCGCAGAAGACATCATGGTGAGTGCATATGGCAGAGTAAAACTACTCACTTCCCAAGCAGACAAAAATAAATAAATAAATAAATAAATAAAGAAAGAAAGAAAGAAAGAAAGAAAGAAAGAAAGAAAGAAAGAAAGAAAGAAAGAAAGAAAGGAAAAGAACAAGAAGGCTACCAGGGTCTCACATTCCCATTTGAGTCACAACCCAAGAACCTAAAGACCATCAAGACTCACTTCTTAAAGTGACTATCATCTTTTAATACTGCTGCCAGTGAAATCATACGTTAGCAGTTAGCCCTTTGGGAAACACTCAAGATCCAACTGAGGTTCATTTGACATTATGAACTGAATGAGGACTCTGGGTAAACTGGGATGAAGCCTTTGACATTTTAGCCACTTGAGATGTTCAGCATGGCAAGATATTCTGGTGAAGATATGCCTTAGGTCATCATGCCAAAATTAGGAAACTATACAGACAATACTTCATTTAAGTACCTCTGCACTTTAATACTGTAGCATAGCTTAAATCTGCCTGTGAATCTGTATTTGCTTATCGATGAAATTTCTGCTTATAAATGTAATACGCCTGCTATTTCCACAGCCTGTTCCATTTAGAAGCTAATTTTTAAAATGACACACATGACACTATTATATTGATTTGTAGAACAATGATAAACTTACCTCCCATTTTAGTAAACAGTTTAATAGATGAGTAAGGAAAGGTATATGAAAGTATTTTAAATAACTGGCTTATATTTTTAGCATAAGTTCAACAGTTAGCATATGCCTAGAGTATTTTTAATTAATATCTTTCCCCAATCCAGTACAACATCATAATTTGAAGCTTTTAAGAATTGACTAATGGTATGCATAGCTTTTAATGGTCTAAATCTTGAAAAATTCTCTCTCTTTTTCTCTATTCCTGAGGGTTTTTTTTTTTTAAATCATGATGCTATGGCTTCTATCTTTGTAGTTAAAATAGCTTTACCTGTAAATCCCCAAGGGTTTATGCATCACTTGTCAAATCAAATGTAATAGCTTTCAGAGACTCACTAAAGATTATTACATCAATTTGCTTACTCTATATGTAGCCAAAGTTAATGTTAGAGTGCCTTTCCCTCCATTTATGTGATTTTATCTTTCTTCAGGAGTATCGAAAAGCTCAACTTTCACTTTCAAAAGTTAAAGTAAAAGGCAATTTATTTCAAACATCCCTAAAGTCACTTGATGAAGTGAAGAAAGCTCCAACGTGTATGATTAATTAGTAATAGTATTGCAAATACTCGGATGCCATAGTTTTAGTTAAAGGAGGCTTCTAGCTGAAGTAAAGGTAGGCATATGCTCCAGGACTCCAAGGCATCTGTTCTGTAGTGCTGACACATCTTCTCGAAGGAGAAAACTATAGCCTTGACCGCAGCCATCCTGAGCCACTGGTACTGAAGGGAGTGTACTGGACCACACACTGCATGCAGAAAATCCTTACCTTCTATCCACTCCTTCTTTTCCCATTTACCCAGCTGATGGCAGCCACAGGCCTTTTATAACCAGGGTGTCCACTGCACATTCCATACTCTCTTATCACTCACATTAGAAATATTTTCTGCTATAGAGCATATACTTGAGAAAATCATATCAGACCAAAACAAAACTTCTCTCCGAGTTGTGGAAATCATGTTCTAGTGTTAATAACAGGAAATAGCATAAACATGTTTAGAAATTGATTGACTTTGTGAAGATTAACTAAGTATTAGCCAAAAATACTGGACCATCTCTTGCCTTCAGTAACAGGCACTTGTCAGGTGTGCAGAAGGCAAAACTTAATCCCTGCATTGGAGGTGGGAGCACGGAACGGGATGGGAGGTAGATAGGATAGGGGTTGTGGGAACGTGATTCTCTTTCTTTCCTCTCTCTCTCTCTCTCTCCAGTAACAGGCACTTGTCAGGTGTGCAGAAGGCAAAACTTAATCCCTGCATTGGAGGTGGGAGCACGGAACGGGATGGGAGGTAGATAGGATAGGGGTTGTGGGAACGTGATTCTCTTTCTTTCCTCTCTCTCTCTCTCTCTCTCTCTCTCTCTCTCTCTCTCTCTCTCTCTCTCTCTCTCTCTGTGTGTGTGTGTGTGTGTATCTCCATTTGGATCAGGAAATAGCACTAAGCTGTTTCTCCATGCCTGTATGCCATCATGCTGCCTACCATGATGACAACAGACTAACCCTCTGAAATGGTAAGCAAGCCCCAATTAAATGTTTATTTGTAAGATTTGCCTTAGTTATAGTGCCTCTTCAGAGGAAGACAACAATAACTGAGAAGCCTGGTTTAGAATGTTTCTTTTAAACCAAATGAATTTGACCTTGAGTTTCATTTTGAGTCCATTCTTAATTTTTCTTATTTTTGAGACTAAGAGGCCCCAAAAGGGACTCCAATTTTCCCAGTAAAGCATAACATCTCTCATAGGAATTCCTAAAATTTCCAGCAACGAAGTATGTTCCAGTGATGCTAAAAATTGTTTTTAAAATTACGAAATGGGGGTTGAAGAGATGGCTCAGTGCTTAAGAATGTAGTCTGCTCTCGCAGAGGATCTGAATTTGGTTCTTAGCACTCATGGCTCACAACTATCTGTATCCCCAGCTGCACAGAAATATGACACCACTGGCATCTTCCGGTGCCTGTACACAGCTGCACATGCCCACACAGTGATGCACAAATACACCTAATTTCAAAGTAGTAAAAATAAATCTTTACAAAAATTTAAAAAATGGAGCAAAGATTTATCCCTAGAAACTAGGTAGAACCTACTATGTGGACTTCTGATTTTAATGGGTGAGTGAGTCTGTACTGGTTTCTGGTGCTAAGACAATTATATTTGCTGTTTTCTGTCCCTGCGCTGTCTGGTTAAAAATCTTGATACTTGCAAAGAAAGTCCATGAGAAACGTTTCAGAAGTATTTGTGGCTCAAGAGATGATTCGGTAGGTTAGGGGGCAGCACACAACCAGGTGCATGTTCAGCTCCAGGGTATCTAATAAATCCATCTACTGGTCTCTGCAGACACATGTGGCACAAACATACCCATGAATAAACATTTGACTGCTCCTGTTTGGATCGTAAATACCTCTAGAGCCACAGGTTCAAGGCGTGGTCTCCATTTTTTACTACTAGGAGGAAGTGAAACCTATAGGAGGGTGGAAACTAGGGGTATAAATTGAAATATTGACACCACATCTGTGGAAGAAATGTTGGACCCAAGCCATTCCTTTCCTGGTTTGCTAATCATTGTGACATGAGACGCTTCCTCTAGCATTGCCTCTCATGTTATGTGTTCTGGGAGGGATGAAGATATTCTATAGACACTGTGCCCCTATCTTAGACTGTCAAATTTTGAAACAATATACCCAAAGAACTTCATACTGAAAGAAGAGAAAGTTTTCAACCTGTTAGACCACCTCACAGGAGATTAAAACCAAAACAACACAAGGAAAGAAATGGGTATAACCACAGATGACCAGGACTACTTAAGTATGTAGATCTCTGACCCTCTACTAAAGCCTTAATCTTACTTCAGGACTGAAATATGGATTTAGGGGAAAGGGAGCACTAGACCTCTTTGTTTCTCTACCCAAAATGGTCAGGTGGGTGAAATCTTTTGTTTGATTTGCACATTAATTTGACCATTTTAATTGACTCATAGAGGAAGGGCAGATGACTTGGTCTTTTGGGACTCCGGCTGTGACTTCCAACTTTGATCACACCATAATATATTATCTTAACATAGATCAAAGTCGACAGAGCTAAGACACCTCAATAGAAATCTTTGGAACCATGAGACCCAAATAAACCTTTCCTCCCTCAAAGTAATGACCTCAGATATTTTGTCACCATAGCTGAAAGCAGACTAACACTTGTGCCTGGGCCTGTGAAGCATCCAACTATCACCAATGTATTTCTAATAATTAGAATGAGCTTTTAATCACATCCAAATATACTCAGGTGTGACCAAGTGACCCTACTCAATGCCACATGGAGACAGAGAAAAGCATCAGTATATGCCATGTCCTAGTTTCTGTCCTGCTGATGATAGGAATAATCAAATGACTGCTGTTTTAATGCACCTATCTTGCAACAGCTTTCTAGTTAGTTTTCTATAACCAAAATAACATTAGATGCCTACATTCAATCATGAAGCAAGCTGAAGTTCATTTTCTGTGATTTAATATCCTTATTTGTCATTATGTGCATTATTTGTCATATGTCATCATGTATGTAGCCAGTACCTTGCAGCGCTATTCTCGACCTCCTCCTCATTGTCCACACCCAAATTGTAGCTCTCACTTCCCTAATAAATATTACAACTTGCCTGGCCAACTGGGAAACTGTCTAAACATACTGAATTAATTTCTCAATGACAAATTATAAAATGTTCTTCTCCAGTTTTTGTTGTTCTTGCATGCATGGGCAGACTGTATATGACAGTTCTGTTGAACTTACCCATATTTGGTTTCATGGTCTAAGATGCTGAAGATGACCTCAAGAGGTCACCAAATCTCCTTAGAGATGCTTGTGAGCCATCATGTGGTTGCTGGGAATTGAACTCATGATCTTTGGAAGACCAAGCAGTGCTCTTAACCACTGAGCCTTCTTATTAAAACCTAGAGAAGTCCTAAGTCTTCACACATTTTTCTCCTTCTTTTTCCTCTTTTGTTTCTTAGTGGGAAAACTCTACACCAATCACCAAAGTATTTCTACTTTGCTTCAAATCTTAAACTGAGATCTCTATTTAGTCCTGGGAATGTTTGCATTCCTTATCTTTACTCTCCTACTTCACCTGTGCCCACAAATGACTCTATTCTAAGTCTTTTTTCAATTTCATAGTCATAATCTTCTTTTAAAATAATTCCTTTCCTTGAGCTCTAAAGACACTGTATTTGAATCATCTTACATATTGCTGCAATACCAACCTTCCTGAAATATATTATATCACACATTTTACTGTCTCATGAACTGCCAGTGCTTTCACATTGTCTTCTAAAGACCCTAATTCTTTATGGAAGTTTTAATTCTCCATACATTCACTTTCCTCTGTATTTTGGGTTTTAATTTGAAGGGCTTTATTTAATTAAACATGCCAGACATCACCACTACTTTTAAGATGCTTATCTTGAAAGACTTTAGTTCTGAATGTGATCCAAGCTTATAAGCTCTACTGAGATCTAACTCTCCAATTCAGACCAACTCTCCAACAATGACTGAAACAGCGTGAACTTGTCCTTCTCTCCAACAAAATTTGTGTTGAGGATTCTTTTTTATATTATTTTAAATGTTTTGACTTTACTATCTCACTTCCTAACTTATTCCAGAAAATTGTTAAGGGGAATAGGATAAAAGGCATTGAGATGCACAGAAAAAGTGGTCATTAATCTCAGGAAGCAGAGATTAATGGATCTCTGTGAGTTCAAGGCCAGTCTGATATATCTCTTGATATCCATGCCAGCCAAGGTTCTATAGTGAGACCCCATCTCCAATAAATAATCAAAACACAGTAATATAGCAAATCTCTAGTGGGAAGAACAACTGAATGGGAATTTGGGAGAAGCTCAGAAAAGACTTCTAGAATATACTGTAGGATATTGAAGTTGAGACTTTCAAATGCGATTAAGTGGTAACCATAAAGGAAGTAAAAAACTAGAGAGAGTAATATCCAGA
>JAQHUG010000190.1:627768-654544 GCA_028555095.1 Dicrostonyx torquatus | reverse complement strand
GAATCTAAAATGGCTGAAAGACACTTAATAAAATGCTCAACATCCTTATTCATCAGAAAAATGAAAATCAAAACAACTCTGAGATTCCATCTTAACACCTCTAAATTGCCAATAATAAGAATGACCAATATCAAAAACACTGATGACAACTTATGCGAGAGAGGATGCGGGGTAAATGGAACACTTCTGCATTGCTGGTGGGAGTTGACTGGGTTATAATTATAGAACTAGAAGCTTCCAAGAGGAAGAGACCAAATGAGACAAACTGTGTAGTCGATCAAATGTTTTCTTACTTGGCTTCCACATCTTATAAAAATCTTCCCTCCCTAACCTTCAGAGAAGTTCAACTTCTGGTTTGGAGTATCTAAATTTAAGAGTAGCTGATTACTCAAATAATCTTTTTAAAAGTTGTAACATGCTTCAGTTTACTTTTTATATGCCAAAAGGAAGACATAAAATGTAAATGAGGCAAGAAAACAAATGTTCATACCAGAGCTGAGACTGCGTGTTTAAAAACTGCTGAGCAGATAATGAGAGCATCATTTGTTTTATTGTTTTTATTGAATTATACATTTTTCTTTGCTTCCCTCTCTTCCTCCCCTCTCCTAATCTCCCGTTCTCCATAAGCCCCACATTCCCAATTTACTCAGGATATCTTGTCATATATATATGTCATATATATATATATATATCCATGCATGTCTCTCTTAGAGTCCTCTCTTAGGGTTCTCTGGGGTTGTGGACTGTAGGCTGGTTTTCTTTGCTTTATGTCTAAAAGCAACTTATGACTGAGTACATATTATATTTATCTTTCTGGGTCTGGGATATCTCACTCAATAAGGCTTTTTCTAGGTCCATTCATTGAGAGCATCGTTTTTTTTTTTAAAAAAAAAGACACCACATTTTAATATGAAAATGACATGTAAATTTGATTTGAGAACTATGTGTGTTTATTCTTTGTTTATATTGATCCTATCAAAATAATATCCTTAAATTCTAAGATATCTCTTAATTGTGGGATGACAACCTTGATTTGAATAATTCCAATTAATAATTTTAGATACTTTATCAATCCTCTATGGGATTGTGAAAAGAAATAAGAAAGAAGAACATGTTAATGTTACTAAAATTACATATATGATTTCTAAAACATGTTTATTGTAGTTTGTCAAATAAAATGAGTGTTTCTTACATATTTTTCTCCTATTCAGTATGTTCTTTCTTCTCGTTAGTCACAGCGAGTCTTTTACTTTTCCTAATGACCTTATAAAATGACAATTTTATTTAGGTAAAATAAAAGAAGTAAGCCCAGTTGCATGAGTGAGGCCAAGGTCAGCGTTGACCCAGGTGAACAGAGGTGAATGCAGAGACCCATGGCTGCTGAGAATAAGGAATAAATGGTTGAGTGCCGGCCTGAACATGATTGTTCATCCCCTTGAAGACTCGGGGCATAGCATGTAAGGGGACAGGGAAAGAACGCAGGCATCAGAAGATGGGGGAAAGGTTGTGAAACACTCTCCTTTCTAAGCATGACACAATCATTGTCATTTTGAACTCATGACAGCTGCACTGGCCCTGTGCCAGTCAGGCCTTGTCAGCAGTTAGTTGTGAATAGAGGAGGAAACTTATGGGGCTCTTCCTGCTAAACTCTCAGCTACTGAAAGATTCAGGAGCAGAGGGATTCCTTGTCTATGGTTTTGAACCGACTCATGATTTCACCAGACTCCAGTGGATAGCTTAAACATCATGGTCAAGCAGCCTACCTTGGTTAAACACAGGGAGTTACAGAACAAAACAAGAAGATGGAAAGAGAAAAGGGATTTATTTCTAGGGAAGAGCCAGAGAAGGCAGGGGTAAAAGGTGACAGCATTCAGAATGTATATCATACATGTTTGGAAATGTGAAGGAACAAGTTCAATTAGTAATAATAAAAGCTATAGATAGAGCATCATAGGTCCCTCTTTAAATATATATTTTTGTAGTGTCTAGAGAAACGATTGGCTAGCACTAATCAGATGGAATTTTTTGTACTATTATAAGAAAAGACAAAGTCATGTCCTATGAATTTTAAGTACATGAAATTAATAACACACATGGTTCACCTTTGAAACCCTGCTATCTACATCTGCTCTTGGGGTACCTTCATCCCAGCATCACCACATAAGCTGACCTAGTCTAGAAGTGCACAAAGAGCAGGGATACAAATGGACTGGAAGGAAGTTTGTCACACCCTTGATACCTGGTCCTGTCTTTGATTTGTTAGAAAATTCTAAGTCTATGTCCAAATATTTGTATTATGTTGAGAAAAAGTAGAATGGCATATTCTATTTATTCTGTCATTTGTTTGCAATAAAGTAACTAAATACATTCTAATGAAAAGAAAATGCTTTTCTGGTGCCGTCTTCTCTCCCAGTGACAGTGCATTTCAGGCTGATTCTCTAACAAAAGTCAGAAGCAGCAGCGGCAGCAAAGAAATATTAGTTGTTTCTCTGGGTCCGAATGAAAGAGCTCAGTGTGTTTACTTATACTGGATAAAATATACCCAAACATAACCTTCGTTAATAAGGAGCTTAAGCCTGTATTTAAAGATCTCAGCAACTGCAAAGATATCCCAGGAGCTGAAGCAGGGAGACTTTAAAAATCTAATTATTTTTAAATGATTCTCACCAGATGCTTCACACTTCTATTTGGTGCCTGGTGCCTCAGCGCTCCATATGAAAGCAGGTTAGCTGAGCTCTCCACTCTCTGCAGGTTAGCTGCAAAACCCACCTTCTAATTAACGGTAAGAAGTGACATTTGTGCCATATAATCTGGGACACTGATGCTCACGAGGATGACTAATGTGCACCTTGAGCATTAAGTACTCATCTCTCATTAAGTCAACTGCCCCTGTCTTAGCAAGTTTACATCCTAGTGAAACAGTTTTCTTGACATTAAAAGAAAGGTATATTTATCCCACTGGCAAATGAATTGGAAAAGGATCTGAAACTTGTTCTGTCTGCTACCCAGGCATTGTTTCTGAACTTAATAGGAAAAAGTTTTTATTTGGGGAGGGCTGGTGGTGGTGATGGAGTAGGAAAATGAAGGAAGCATGATCTGGGGAAGCATGAAGTACCAAGTAGAGCCCAGTCTAGTCCTTTATATACCCAGTCTTGCCATACTGAGTCTACAGCATGAACTGTGGGTTGAACGGTAGCCCTTGGATCACAGTGATCTTCATGATACAGACAATCCATTCCATTTTAAAAAAAACAAATTGACAACGAACACTAGGTGAAGCCAATCACAGCAGAAATTTCAGTAGATTTGAACTAGAGGGTAGACTAGGCCATATGTATTCCCACTTTGTTTGAATGTATGAAGCTTTGAAACATACGTATCATATTTTATGTTGAGAATGTAAGATTATTAGTTGGTTGATTTTATTAGTACCTTGATCTTTGGAAGTCTCCCAAGCTTTGTGTGACTCTCAGCATGAAGAGCAGTGAACACAGGCATAGCTTACCTGGAAGGGACGTCTACTCACAGATGGGGGTGGGATCCTCTGTGATTATTGAGCACAGACAGAGTTTATACAGCCAGGACAAAGAATGAAGAAGGTAGGAGATAACAGCTTTGTTGTGTTAGATGCTGGCCTTTTGTTTGCAGCAGTGAGTTTGAGCATAAAGAAAATTTATTAAAAAAAACATAGTTACACATTTATTTTCCCTGTCATAGGTTTTTTTCTTTTTGTGAATTTAATCATGGTAAATTATGATTCAAAACCAGTAACTGGAAAATTTCAGAATTTAAAAAAAAAACTGTTAGATTTAGTTGTGAAATTTAAGTACCTGGGGGGAAAAGATCATCAACTGAAGAATGGATTCTATTGGGTTCTTCATTGCTGACTGAAGTAAGAAGGCTCAGTCAACTGTAAGCAATGTAATCCCTGGGCCGTAGCTCCTGAACTGTGAACCACTTAGAGGAAGAAAGGCAGTAAAGCAGGGTTCCTGTGTCTGCCTCAATTCCTGCCTCAGGTTCCTAACTAAAGTTCCCGTTAAGCCCTTCCAAATGGACTGTAACATATAAACCAAATACATTTTTCTTTTACCCTGGATGCTATTGGTCATGGGGTTTATTAGAACAGTAAAAAGCTAACAAGAATGCAAAGAATTTGTAACTATTAAACAATGATTCATTCTGGGCAGTGTGATTAAATTGCTGCTGTCCCACCCAGGATATGAGTCATGTCTTTGTATCCATTGGATATTTTGGATCAACTGTCAACATATCAGTGTTTGTTATGAAGCAAATCATCTTTTGCTTCATAATGGTCCCAAAGTGCAAGGTCAGTGATGCTGGTAATTCTGAATCCTAAGAGAAGGTGTAAAGCGATTTCTTTAGTTGAAAAAGTAAAAGTACAGAAAGTTACTTTTAACAGAGTCGAGAGAGAGAGAGAGAGAGAGAGAGAGAGAGAGAGAGAGAGAGAGAGAGAGAGAGAGAGAGAGAGAGAGAGAGAGAGAGTGAAACACCTAGAGGGACACACACAGAAACAGAGAGACAGAGAATATGTGTTATGCATTTTACTAAACTATTTTATTAGTTGATATTGTAATAGTATGCACCTAATTTATAATTAAACTTTGTCACAGATGTGTGTGTGTGTGTGTGTGTGTGTGTGTGTGTGTGTGTGTGTGTAGGGAAAGGCAGCACATGCAGAATTTATTACTATATTTGGTTGGGGGCCTATAGTGGGGATTTTTGTAATGTAGCCCTCCAGATAACAGAGGGTAAGAGGGACATCTTAAGGTTTCTACTGCTGTGATCAAACATCATAACCAAAAGCAACTTGAGAAATAAAGGGTTTATTTATCTCTACATTCCAATAAAAGTCCATCAGCACTGAGCAAAGTCAGGCCAGGAACTCAAGACAGGAACTAAAGCCACGGAAGGGTGTTGCTTACTGGTTCACTCCACATGGTTTGCTCAGCCTGCTTTCTTATACCATTCGACATGAGCTGCCCAGAGATGGCACTGCCTACAGTGACCTGGGCACTTCCCCCTCAATCATCTGCCAGGAAACCCCTACAGACTTGTTTACAGGCCACTCCTATAGAGGCATTTTCTTGATTAAGATTTCTTCATACCAGTCCAAAGGATAAAATTCTTGCAGAAGAAAATTCAGGTATGACCTAGTAGCCAGCCCACCTAGCACACTGTGCTTCTAAACAAGAAGCATGGCACACCATGCTCTTAAAGTCAGAACGCCGAATTCTGAGGTAGCTAGCTTGTAGATGAGCCTGTACCCTCCGTGTCTTCTCTAATATGCTTATTCTGCATAGAGACCCTGGTGATATGAGTGTTCACCATTCAATCCGAAGTAAAGGGCTAACCGTTCATAGTCAATAGGCTTCCACTATTTAAGTGGTTGTTCCTGTGCAGTAAAGCAGACACTCTCCCATGAAACTGTCTTCGGAGTGGTTTATCCCTGAGCCCCTAAACCAGCTATAGGCATTGCTGTATTGTTGGGGGACATCACAGCAGGTTGTGTCGTTTATTCTTGGGTCACATAATTTGAACTCTTTCACAGAATCTCTCAGGAGTTTTTGCAGCCCTTGGATAATGGACATTGCCATTAATTTATAATAAGAACTTTTGCGCAGTCACAAATATTTAATACACTTGCTGCAAAGGTAGTCTTTTATATATATATTTATTTATTATGTATACAATATTCTGTCTGTGTGTGTGCCTGCAGGCCAGAAGAGGGCACCAGACCTCATTACAGATGGTTGTGAGCCCTCATGTGGTTGCTGGGAATTGAACTCAGTACCTTTTGGAAGAGCAGGCAATGCTCTTAACCTCTGAGCCATCTCTCCAGCCCCTGCAAAGGTAGTCTTAATGATATTATAGTATATAGTTACAAAGATAACTTTAGTTTTAATTCAAAGTAATGAAGAAGAAGCACTTGGGGACCTTGCTGATAGTAAAGAACACTTTCTGGTTTAGTAGTTTGGAGTGTCACTTGTCACTCATCCATAGTGATGTCAGTGTTGCTACTCGAAGTCACATATTGGTAGGCGCTTGGATATCCCGTGGTGAAAGTTTATTCTTAAAAATACTATAATTGCTGAGCAAGCAGTCCCTTTTTGCTTTACTTTAGAACTGTAGTTTGTGTTGGTTGGGTCATATGAAATTACCAAGTTTTCGTGATTTTCATGTGTGTGTGTGTGTGTGTGTGTG
The DNA here is from genome assembly GCA_028555095.1 of Dicrostonyx torquatus. Taxonomy (NCBI): domain Eukaryota; kingdom Metazoa; phylum Chordata; class Mammalia; order Rodentia; family Cricetidae; genus Dicrostonyx; species Dicrostonyx torquatus. The sequence continues at coordinate 648,322 of JAQHUG010000190.1, read as the reverse complement.
TGTGTGTGTTGTGTGTTTCTATTTGGATGTGTTCTATAGCAATAATATTGTTATTACATTTTTTGTTGGAATTGATTGAGTTGAAACTATGGGTCTTGCAATTATTCATGTTGTCCAACTTTAGCCAAGTATGTACAGTTATTGACACGGTTACCTTAGGGATCAGCTTTTTCTCTTTTTTTTAAAATATTTATTTATTTATTATGTATACAATATTCTGTCTGTGTGTATGCCCGCAGGCCAGAAGAGGGCACCAGACCCCATTACAGATGGTTGTGAGCCACCATGTGTTTGCTGGGAATTGAACTCAGGACCTTTGGAAGAGCAGTCAGTGCTCTTAACCTCTGAGCCATCTCTCCAGCCCCCCAGCTTTTTCTCTTTTAACAAGTAAAGACTCTGTGAATGAGTAATAGCAGCTGAGACTGATTTGCTAAAAGAAAAATACAAATACAAAGAGATTGTAAATCCAGGTTTAAATCTTTTGTTGGCATAATCAGATATGAGGACTCATGATGACATTAAGCCTCGTGTAACTTGCTTCGTCTCTCGTTTATCTCTCTCATGGCCTCATCTTTCCACAAGCTCTCTCTATCTCTCTCTTGGGCTCAACTTTAGGCAAGCTCTCTTGTTTATCTCTCTCATGGTTTCATCTTTAGTCAGGTCCTCTCTCATTAGTGTGCTTGGAACTTCAAGATTGGTGGATATTATTTTAGCCAGTTCAACATATACACAATTATTTTCTTTCCAGGAACTTAATGTCATCGCTCTTGTCCTGGCCAGCAGTATAGAAGGTTCTAGTTAGCTAATCCTAGTGCTCCTGATTTCTCTGAACCCTTGCCAACTCTGTCAAATTAATTTTGCCTGGAAGCTGGCTAGGGATTGCTCTTGAAGGGGAAATCTTATGACTATTACCAGTAAAAAAAGTACACATCCTTGCCTGGGATTTCTTCCATCCCAGGATTACATTGGCATGAGCTTTGCTTTAAAAGAGACATGTTAGAGAAGACACAGGTGTGGTTTCTTAGTGAACAGTTTAAGAACCTGGTCATGCATTGCCACGCCTTCTGAGACAAGACTGGAAAACAAAACCAAATAGTATAAGAAGCAAAGTTTTACTGTTGTGAACCATTGGCTACAGCATTTGTTACTAAAGTAATTCTCAGTTTAAATAGACTGACAAAATGAGGGGAAACAACAGATGTTCACAATAGTCTATCTCTTCCCAATGCATATCTACTCTTGTTTTCTAACAAACAGTCTCAAAGCTGTCTCCACCACATTTAATACTGCTTTAATTACACGTCTAAAGTATGCTAACTTCCTGCCTGAGGAAAGGAAGCATAAACTGCTGTCCAGTTACATCCTCCTAGCCATTACAGCTGCCACGTTCAAGTTCAGACCTTTTGAGGACAATTGCTCTGGGTCAAGTACCTATGAAGGTCTACTGATGAAACAAACTATGGTTAAATTATAGACTCAAATATGCTTAAATGATATATTTAATCATCTCTCATGTAAGGAACATAAGTAATTTTTAAAAAGAGAAGACACGATAATGAAACCAACAGAAGGAATTTTTATTTTCATCTTTTTGGAAACTGAGAAAAGCAACCAGGATTTTAATAGGTTCTTGGCAAAAAAGTATTTTGTCCTTTCCAGCATGGTGAGGGACTTTGTCTTTTCTGAATGTACCTCTGTGTTTATTTTTCTTGTTTGCTTTGCTATCTCCATTGTCACAATCTGAGACAGAGTTGGATTGGCTTCTTCATCTGAATTTGCCCTCTTCCAACTAACGCTAGATTCCACCTGCCCCTCTGTCAGCTTTATATAATCCTCAAGTGAACAGTTCAAAGTTACTAGTTTCATACCCATAGTCTTCTCCTAGTCTTGGATTGTTTTTTAGTAAAGTCTTTAACTAGAGCTGGGCTTCCTGGCACATGCCTTTAATCCCAGCATTCAGGAGACAGCAGTAGGTGGATCTTTGACAGTTCCAGGGCCAACTAGGGTTGCAAAGTTAGGTTCTGTATTAAAAAATAAAGATGAAGGGTATTATCACAAACAGGAAGTGTGCAGGGGGAGATTTGTCATATCTGTCTTCCCTGAGGTTACACCTTGACCCCCCACACACACATACTCTCTGCTTTCCGTCTTCCCATTTTGTGAACAATATTGTAGTTTCAGCCCTCAGAACCTAACTTTATATATTTCAAGACTCCAACCAGTTCCAGCCAAGTCAGGAGACAGCCAGTTAATGAGCAGCTCTGTGGCAAAGCACAGAAATTTCCAGAGGGTAGCCAGCAGACAGGCTCAGATTGTGTCTCACATTTACTCCTTAAGCTTCACTGGTGATAGATTTTCTTTTCTGTTCTGTAATACCTCACCACCAAGGAACTTAAAAAACTCTAGCTAGGATTCTTTGGTTGAAAACAGGGGACAAGGGAGAGACCCCACCCTATTTGAAGAGGAAAATAAATTATTTTCAGAGTCTAAATTAACTCAAAAGAGTAAAATACACAAACTTTTGAGGGAATGAGATGCAGAAATTCTAATACTATGTATAGCAGAAGCTAATAACCATCACATTCGCCGCAACTGTTCTTAAGCAGGACTTGTCCACTTGATATCTTCATTTTTGCTTCACCATGTTTTTCGCCCATGGCCTTATAAGATGCCAAGATTCTTAGGGAATAAGGACTTGAATAAAAAGCAGCTATCTAACATGTACACCAAGGAAGGGTTGACACTGGGTATATTCGTTCTTACCAGTTAGAGATGCTCTCAGAGTCATTTGAATTTGAAATACACATGGTTATGTCACCTTAAAGCCAATGTGTCCTTAAGCAAACTGAATGCTTTTGTCATCCTTTAATCCCCCTATTATTATTCTTGTCTTAAATTAAACCTTACTTCCTCCTGTTTCAGTTATCCAATTTTAGACTCCATTCAGAGGAAGCAGACCTAAGAACAGAAATAACTCCAATTGCTTCATAAACCATCTAGTGCTGATTCTGCCTCAAAAGTCTCTGGGAGGACAAACCCTTCCTCTTGTGGTCCAAGGGTTATTGTTCTAGTCAAAGCAGTCTGCATTCTTTTCCATAGTATGATTCCTTATTTATGTTAGAACCTCCCACAATTCCTTTGCTATATGTTATGTACAATACGATGTGTGCTAGTTGGGTAGATGAATAAATGAGTTTTGTATTGGTCCAAAAATGTTTTTGAGAGCAGAGGTCATAGCTGCCTTGACTGACCTCACACAACACCTGACATAGCACATCAGAAACAAATAGTCATGAACAGACAAATCCACATGTGTGCGGAATCTTGTGCAGAATCTGTGGCATCTCCACAGTCCCAGTGTATGCACACTGTGTTGCTGTCCAGTTTAGACATGAATTTGGGTGGCCAACAAGAAAGTGACAGGGAGACTCTATTCAAGAAAGCAGGCTTTGTGGTACTTACCCTCAATCCTAGCAGACGGAGGCTGAAGCGTGTGATTTACCGTCGTTTTAGGGTCAGTTTGGGCTACACAATGAGTTCCAGGGTTGTCAGAGATATATAGCCAGACCTTGTCTGGGAAAAGGAAGAAAAAGGCTCTTAGCTTGGGAATAGCTTTTTAAATTACAGAGTTGTACACACGCTGTTAGGAAGGAAAGATAGATGCGAGGTTGACCCAAAGGGGAAGAATTGACTGGAGATTTCCTTTGTTGACATTTCCTGTTCTGTGTGTTTAATGGGGCCTTTACTTGGGCCAGAGTCTTTTACTGTGTGGGGATTACTGAAAAAGAGGAATACAGAAAAAGGTGAGAACATGACCAGAGCACAGAGGGAGAGCAGTGGCGACGGATATTTCCTGTTCTGGGCCCCACTTCTCAGATCAGACTTTTTCCATACACTCCCGGTAATTATTAGTCCAACAAATATATCATAAAGTTTTAGGGGAGATGTAGGAACATTCAGTACCAAGTGTGTTCACTTGTTATCCTTTGGGCCAAATCTCTGAGTTAATTAAATTTAAATAAGTATCTTTCCATTTCTTGGGACTTCGAAGGAGGAGTCCCAAGCACTTCAGAAGTCACAGAACAGCCATTAGATGTTAATAACCAAGAACCGTTCCAACCTTTGCTGGTTTCAAATGAGAGGACCAGAGGCATAAAGCTCCACTGGGCATTGCTAACTTCCTGAGACATTCAGCTGCTGAAAATGAATTCCTCGACTAATAGTTTCCTTTTCCAAAATTTAGCTGGATCAGATATTTTTAGTAGGAAGGTCCTAATGAGACGCCACAGGAACACGAGCAGCAAGCGGGGACCCTGCACAATCAATCAGTGGAGGTGTGCCACCTTGCCGCTGCAGATTGGAATAAATAACCTTGGTGATTTATAGCAGATGTTTTTCCACTTAGCTGTAGCCCACCAAAGCACATGCTAGGCAGGGTATGCTGGGAAAATTCGAGGGAGAGCCGTTTCTGTCTCTCTTGCTGTTTTCTAAAGGATATGTAGCAAGGCTTTGAGGATCGTGTCCGCCTGGGAAGAGGTTTCTGACTAGACAAAGTCAAGTGCTATGTAAGGACTAGAGAACTGTTTATGGTCAGTCCTACCAAAAACAGATCAGTAAGAATTGTTCCAGGCTCCACGCAGGAAGAGCAGAAGGGACCTATTGTTCAGTGAAAAGCCTCAGGTGCCTGAAGACCAGGGCCTTGACAATGGGAATGATGCCTCTGAGAAGCTACATCTAGTGGACTGCTTTTGAACATACGTTTCTTTCTACACACAAGGTGCTTTCTCACAATTTCTTAATTTTATATATTTGTCCTTCCTCACCTGCCAGCCCGAGGCCCATAATTTTGAGTTTAATAAATGAATATTTATTTTGTTTAAGCTGACTGTGCTCACATTCAACAAGATATGCACTTGTAATTTGTTTCTTAGGACATGGTATTTATGCATCAGTCAACAGCCATCCCAAATTTCTTCTTTTTTTTTATTTTTATTGTACTTTACATTTTTCTCTGCTCCCCTCCCTACCTCTCCTTCTTCAACCCTCTCGCAAGGTCCCCATGCTCCCAATTTACTCACGAGATCTTGTCTTTTTCTATTTCTCATGTAGATTAGATTTATGTATGTCTCTCTTAGGGCATGATTGAGCATCCTTTGGATATATACCCAAAATTGGTGTTACTGGGGTTTTGTGGAAGGTTGTTTCCTAATTTTCTGAGAAATTGCCACGCTGACATCTAAAGGGGTTGTACCAGCTTGCATTCCCACCAGCAATGCAGGAGTAGTGCCTTTACCCTACAACCTCTCCAGCATAAGTTATTGTTATTATCAGTGTTTTTGATCTTGACCATTCTTAGAGGTGTAAGATGGAATCTCAGAGTTGTTTTGATTTGCATTTCTCTGATGATTAAGTACATCCAAAGGATGCTCAATCATGCCACAAGGACATGTGTTCAACTATGTTCATAGCAGCACTGTTTATCATAGTCAGAACCTGGAAACAACCTAAATGCCCCTTGACTGAAGAATGAATAAGGAAAATGTTTCACTTACCCAAATTTCTTTTTAGCCAAAGAATTTATTGAAAAGAAAATTGGCTAGTCATAATAGCAAATTCATTAAACACAATGTTTGTCAGGGTGTCCATCTTTAAAATACGAACTTAAATGATCCCTAAGTCACCAGATTAATTTATAATTGGAATAAACTAATTTACAAAGGCAAAAACAAATAAACAAAAATAAGAATAGGACCTTATTTGGCATTTAAATTCTCAACAGACAAAATTTAAATACTACATTATGAACGTGCATGTATTTTTATTGTGTTGCTAAGTGGTTAGCAAGAAAGTGTCAAATTTAATTTGTAATGTTATTTTCTGAACTTAAATTAGAAGAATCCTGCTGTTCTTTTGATAGTCTGTAAATAAGTAGATTGAGAAACACAAACAATAAAACACTGGCGAGAAGGAGAATTTATCTGAAATAAAGTTCAATTGAATTCGCACTTTCCCATGGGGTGTGGAAATGGTCACATGAGATCTCCATGGTGGCACTGAAGTCAAGAGATTCCCTCTTAGTAAAAAAAAATACCCTGAGTATGGGTTATATGTTGACATTTGCCTAGTTTTATTAATATTGACATAAATTGTCCTCAGTGATTTGGCAATGGAAAGTAAGATCCTTCCACTTTCCATATAATTGATGGAATAAACAGGTATTCGAGTTCTTTCGAATTCAGGTTACTATAACCAAATGCCTGTGACCATGAGGTTACTAAAGATGGAAAGATTTAAAACATTTTAATGCAGGCACCAATGCAAGATGTTATAATTTAAAGTTAGAAAACTGTGTGTGGACAAGAAGGCTGAATTTAAATTGCTCCTCACAGGACAGTATGTGAGTTACAGAGTCACAGCTTGAAGACAGAGAGCAAGCCCTCAGGTCTGAGGAAAAGCTTCATTGGCAAAGAGATGATCATCAATAGCCAGATGTGGGTTGTGTCAGGTAAGAACCTTCAATTCCCTTCAGTTGTGAAGGATCAGGAATGTTACAGTGTGTGCAGATAACACAGTAAGGTCGTAGGTCAAGAAGGGAGCCATAGACCCTTTAGTTCCAGAGGAACACCTGGATGTTCTTGCTCTTACAGGTTTTGTGACAGGGCTGGACAGTTCCATATCCTGTAACCTGGATGCTATGAGCCAAGCAGAGATGAGCATTATAACGCAAAGTCGCCTCGGGTCTGGGCAGCAGGGGAGACTGCAGGCTGTGAGGGAAAGAACTCAGCTCCCTGAGCACTGCAGCACTATGGCATGCTTTCTGGTTGACTCTCTGGAGAAAGATACAGTAGGAAGTAGCCTGAGAAAGAAGGCAGCAGCTAGAGGGCCTGTGACGGGACATAGGAAGTCTCTTTGCTTGGTTGTTTTGATGGGGGGTAATAACTGGGAAAGATGGAGTATGGGGAGGAGAAAATAGTTCACATCATTAGTCAAAACACACAGAAAAGATACAGACTGGAACCCAGTACTGCCCTTCCAAGGCAAAATTCCCCAAACCAAAGTACCCCCACTAGATCCACCTCCTATAGAGCCACTATACCTTCAATACTGCTTCCCAGGGACCAGTTCTACAAGTCTAGCTAGACTTTGAGATCTCTCAAGTAGCTCTCAATAGAGCATTCAATTTGAAATGTAAAAATACATCTCTTTATTTAATGTGTGTATATGTGTATGTGTGTGTGTGTGAAGGTGTGCACATGTGTAGGCAGAAGACAGGAAGTTGTAATAATGGGTCTGGGGATGAAAGTTGGGTTCTTGTCCAGTGTTCATGAGATGCTGAATCTTATCTTTAGCACTGTAAAGGAAAAATAAATGAATAAATAAATAAGAAGAAACGGGCTGTAATGATAATTGAAGCCAAACTGAATCTTTGATTCAAATCTCATGATATGATTAGAAAGAGAACAATAGAGAACTAATTGCTTAGGGAGAAAAAAATGGAAACGAATTCTCTAGAGGCCATTGAAGAGCCTGGCTAGATATTGATGGCATTGTTGGAGTAAAGGGAAGATTCAATAGTCAGTACCAAGTTCTGAGTCAATGCTGAGACAGAATGTCTTGGAAATGGGCCTTGATTGCCTGTAAAAAGCCCTCCTTCCCACTTGCATCATTGTCCTTTTTTCCATTCATTCATACATCATCTCATTCCAGTTAAGGCACCAAAATCAGTTAAGCGGTTTTCTTAAGAATAGGCAGAAAAGCCAGTGTCTGGATTCAGAGCTCTGTCTTCGAGCCTCAGCTTGCCTTCTAAGTTTGTTTGTATATCCTGAAGGCAAAAGGGGGTCTATAGCTATGGAGACCATCTAGCTACCTACCTAAATAAGAACGTTTTCCTGTAGAAAGGGCACTATTAGTTATGATGCTTTTCTCCTGAACCATGCAAAACGCTTATCTCCAAAGTTAGGAATATGTCAGGTCTTGAAATTGCCCTAGAATAGGTATGAGTTTTAGAGCCACGAGAAGAGTAAGGCCACTAACATGAGTGATGCTTGACAATGGAATCAAGGGCATAATCCTTTTAAAACAGCAGTAGATTGTTCCCTCAGGATCGTGCGTGTTCTGTGATGGCAGTTTCTCTGAGGAAGTTCCAAGTAGATGAAGGAAGGAAGGATGTGGGGATGCGGGCAGAAGCATAGGATCCATTCTAAAGCTGTTCAGCAGATCTAATTGATGTGGGAGGTCCTTCTATCTATGTACTTTTTTTATTGGTTAATGAATAAAGAAACTGCCTTGGTTTGTTGATAGGGCAGAACTTAGGTAGGTGGGGAAAACTAAACCAAAACTGGGAGGAAGAAGGACGGAGTCACAGAGATACGCCATGGAACCAGACATGCTGAAACTTTGCCAGTAAGCCACTGCCATGTGGCTATATACAGATTAATAGAAATGGATAAAATTAATATAAGAGCTAGCCAATAAAAAGCTAGAGCTAATGGGACAAACAGTGATTTAATTAATACAGCTTCTGTGTGATTCTTTCAGGTCTAAGCTAGCTGGGCATCTGAGGACCAACAAGTGCCCTCCCTCGTACATAAAATTCAAAGTATAGAGACAGCCTTTAACCTCAACTGCTCTCAGAACTACCCTAGAGTAGAAATTTTATGGTATTAAGATTAGCGATAGTCCCTGAATTTCATATATTAGTGAAATGGGAAAATATGTGGAATTATGAAAGAGTAGGAAAGATATTTTGGACTCATTTCACTCTGTTATCTCTAAATCTACATAGAAAAACCAAATAATAACATCTAAGTTGTAATGTTAAAGAGCTCTTGATGTCTAAAACTGAGTGACAGGCTTTGATCAATGCCAGACTGAAATAATGAACACTTTCTTTTTAATTTTCAAAAAGCTTCTCTTGGGGTAAAGGTTTAACACCTGGATGTTAATATTATTTTTAAAAACTGAAATCTATCTTGGCATGAGTTTTAAAGTACTATATGTATGAAGAACCACTGACTAAATCCTAGGTGGGTTTGTTCTACAGTGTCCTGACCCTAAAGTTTTATTTTTCTTAAGTTGGTTTGTTCTACAGTGCCCTGACCCTAAAGTTTTATTTTTCTTAAGTTGACCATCACAATGTTTGTTCATCCAGTTTGCAGTTTTCAAATGCCAGATCATTTTATGTGGACAATATTGATGTCTTAAAGCACTTCTAAAGTAACAGAACATCTGAAGACACTATCTTAATGGGGCTGAGAGCCACTTCACTGTCTAAAGGAGGAAAACATCCCACATTATATGAACTTTAGTCTCTGAAAAAGTACATTTGATAAACACTGGTAATACTGCCAAATGCTGTCTTCATGCTTTTAACTTGTGATAAAGAATATTTGTTAAAAAATAAAACATACATAGGCAGTTACTTTTTCTTCTAATCCCCAAGTTACTTTATCTTCAAAATACTGTTTTACTTACATATTTATTTATTCACTCATTCATTTATCTTTTGTGGGTGTGTGCATGTGTGAGCATACCTGCTATACTATGTGTGAGAGAGAGAGAGGGAGGGAGAGAGAGAGAAAGAGAGAGAGAGAGAGAGAGAGACTGTCTGTCTGTCTGTCTGTCAGAGGATAACTTATAGTTGTCAATTCTTTCCTTCTATTGTGTGGGTCCTGAGGATCAAACTCAAGTCTTCCAGCTTGGAGGCAAGCATCTTTATGTATCGAAGCATCCCACCACCCTAAAATCATTATTCTCAAGATTATCAATTCATGTACTTTGAAACCAAAGTTTCTGTTTAGTTGTGTCATTTATACTACCTACCTGTAATATACTTCTACATGGATAATAAAAACAAAACCTTCAAAAACTGATATATCATTTTTCTTATTGCTATTACAAATTAACTGATGGGAATATATAACTTAAGGGAGAAATTTTGTATTTTGGTTCTGTCTTGGGGTTTCTACTTCTATAAAATATCATCTTGGAGGAAGAAATGATTTATTTAAGCTTATAATACTTGGGTCATACTCCATCAGTAAGGAAAGTCATGGCAGAAACTCAAACAGGGCAGGTAGTGGCTGATGTTGTGGTCATGAAAGAGTGTTGTTTACTGACTTGATCCTCATGGTTTTCTCATCCTGATTTCTTACGATACTGAGAACCATCTACCCAGGAACAACACTGCCCACAGTGAGTTGGATCCATCAATATCAATCACTCAAGAAAATGCACTAACTTGGCCACAGGTCATCAGGTGTGGGTATTTTCTCCACTGAGATTTCTTCTTCTAAAAGGACTCTAGTGTATGTCACAGTGATATAAAAATCTCCAGCACAGACTCACAGTTTAAGATCCGGGCCATCTTGGTAGGGAGGGCATGGAGGGATTTACACAGCATGGAGCTGCAGAGAATGAGAATGTGACTGCCGGCTCACATTCTGATGGACCAGAAAAGCAAATGGAGCAGGCTTGGGCTAGGACTCAACATACAGTCCCCACGTTCATGATTGCAAGAAAGGTACCATGAGCAACGTATTCCACAGCTTCATGAAATGGTGCCCTTAAAGTGCTGAAACATGTGCACCTGTCTGGTACATCTCATATAAAAAAAGTGCACTTTTATTTTATGTGCATTGGTGCTTTGCTTTCACATGAGGGTGTTGGATCTCCTGGAACTAGAGTTACAGACAGATGTGAGCTGCCAAGTGGGTGCTGGGAATTTCACTTAAGTACTGAGCCATTGTTCCAGCCCACAATATTTCACATTTAAGCCATATGAAATGTCATATACGTCTTCTGGACTCCCAGAAGTTGGCTCTTCTTTCTACTAAATGTAGAACTAATAAACATAAGCATAAAAAGTACATAGGAACAACACCAAATACTTTAAAACAATAGAAATGAAGTTATCTACTGACTGTGTTTGCCTGAATATTATAATATCTAGAGAAAGAAGAAGGTGTAAAAGCCCTAGTAGGGAGCATATTTAAGTCAGTATTGTGACTATCTCAGGCTTGTGGTGTAATCTGAATTGCTGGGATACAGAATATGAAGGGCCTAAGCATCTAGTTAGAGCAAGTATTGTCATAGTTTTGATACAAAGAAAAAAAATGATGACAGTAGTAGAAAGAGAAAGTCCACAAAGATTTTAGACACATTCTTGAATAGTGGATACAAAACAAAAACGTCATGGTATTTCCTTAAGTTTTATCTAAATAAAATGGAGTGGGCATTTGTTTTTGTTTTGTTTCGTTTTGTTTGTTTTTTGTTTCTTTCAATCTTTCTTTTTCTGCTTGGATGTGGTATATAAAATAGTTTGGAAGCTCCAGTTGGGAAAGTAAAATCATCTTTTAGATAAAGCTAAGAACATTATTAAATGACATTAAAACACCTAAGAAGCCCTTGTGAAATATAAAATAGACCAGTTTTCTAAAAACCATTGATACCTGAAGGGAGAGGAGAATGCTGGATTTTATTCTCTTTGACTTATGGTTAGATGAAACACTGATAGAAAATCAAAAAACTCCAAGAAGATGCTATCAACATACTACAGCTAGATACTACCAACGAGCTTCAGAATCTACAAGGAACTCATCATCAGACACTGGCATAATTCTATTTGATTTATTTGTTTATGGTAGGTGAAGTTCATTATTGTTTTATACTTAAAATTTTAGTAAATATTGATATTTAGTAGAAAAAAAATAAGTGAATCCAAAGTAAAACCCTTTCAAGTCTAGCTGTGTCGTTATCCAGAAGAAATACACTCAGTGGATTTGCATAGCTGTAACCTTAGGCTTATTTTCATAGGACTAATCCTAGCTAGTGATTCAAGAAGGGGGAAATGAATCTCTATCACTCTCACACATCTAATCAAAAATGCAAAATTAATGTAGAAAAAAACATAAAGAAAATGTGCTTTGAAAATAATTGTCTTTAGATTGACTGTATTTCTATTGTTTTATTATATTTCTGTGATTTCTGAATTGGCTTTCTAAGGAAATGAAAAATGGAAGTCTAATCACAGACCAGCATCTATTTCATGTGCATCTGCTCCATGGGAGGAAAATGAGCTTCCTCAAACATCAAGCACCACTAAGATCTAGTTGTTCATTTTGTCTCTGTCTTAGTTAATGTTCTATTGCTGTGATGAGACACCAAGTGCAAGGTAACATAGCAGAATGCATTTCATTAGGGTCTTTAATTAACTTTAATTAATTAGTATATTTTCTGAGAGTTAATACCTGATTGTCATGGTGAGAGTGTGGTGGCAGGCAGACAAGTATGGTAGTGAAGAAATAGATAAGTTGAGCATTTGCCTTCAATGACCATTTGATCCATAATCAAAGGTTTGGTGGGGGGTTGAGGGGGGTTTGCCCCAGGTGACAAAAATCTTCAACAAGGTCACACCTCCTAATCTTTCCTAAATCATCCACCAAATAGGAATCAAATATTAAAATATGTGGGTCTATGAGTGCCATTTTTTTTCAAACCACCAGTCTTTATTCAGGTGTTCTGGGATCTCTGGCCTTGGCATCTCAGTCTTTAAATTTCCCAACCAAAAAGAAATCATACTTCAGTTAAACAGCAGTAATCTGTCTTAGTTTTGTTGTTTTGTTTTCTAATGAGTAAGGCAGTGTATATGCCAAAAGATACAAGAATGTCTTGAAATTGGCTACAGTCTGAATCTGGAGATGAATCTGAAATCTGTCTCACACAAGGGGCCATGTGACACCCACAAATTACTCCTATTATGAACACAGGTAATGCTAGTGATTCTCTTGAGAACATTGTACCTGAGTCACTGAAACAGCCTGGCCCATAATATGCAGGTCAAATTATGGTGTTTTTCGTATCTTTAATTGGAGCCAGGTATTCCATAGGACAGACAGCCTTGAACCCTTCCTGCAACAAACAATTTTTTTGTGTGTGGATAAACAGACTTCAGTGTTGTTGGATTTGTTTTAGTTATATTTTTTTGTGTCTGTAGCTCTTCTCTCCCTGTTACAACAAGTCCACTCAGTTACAGGAGAAATCTGAAGTTGCATTAAACCATCCTATCCCTTTTGGAAAGGTAATAGTATTTGGAACCACATTTTTGTTTACAGTAACTATATATCCCCAAGTATGCATTAGTTCACAGAAGATGAGCGGACCTGTATGTGGGTCTCTTTGTAGGTAGCCCCTTGAGACTGTTTTGACATATGACCATGATTTATGACAATATATACAAGGAATTTGTGTGCTGGAAGGGAAAAACTAGGTATATGGCAAAATCATACCCTTAGAGAATGTGCAATTTACTAGAGAAGGCACAGTGCAGGAATTACTAACAACTTTCCTCTGACAGGAAATAGCAAAAGTCAGCTGTGTAGACAAGAATGGGCAAGACTAGTTTGGGTCACTCTTTTGAGTCCCACATGAATAAGAAGAGCCTGCTTAAATGTGGGCCTATTCAGGTCCCATAAGCACTACCTTCATTGTATAAAGCCCGAGTAAGATCAGAAATGAATAAGAAAGTCCTGAAGAGATTATTATTCAAATTGTTTGTTTGCAGATGAAACTATTTTCAAGAGCAAACTAATTGTATACAGAAATAAGTACTAAACTCAAAGAATATTAAACACACAAGCCACATATGATGACTCATGACTGTCATCACAGCTCTCGGGACCCAAGTCAGAGGATTTCTGTGACTTCAGGGCCAGACTAGACTACAGAATGAGACCTTGTCTGAAAACAAACAACAGACAAACAAAACAATAAATATAGCAGATATCTAAAAATGTACAAAAATTACTTTTTCATTATTCAAAGAAAAGCTAGTAACTTCTCCAAAAATATCAAAACTAATTATCTTATTTCATAATTCAATGAATTTTACAAAATAATTGTTCAACAAAATAATTGTTCAAAATAATTGTAAAATATATATTAGAAACTTCTTAGCCTCCAGCATTAGACAATAGCTTCATGTTTTTACCTTGCCTTTAACTTACCATGCCTTTAACTTCTGTTTCAGACATAAATTACATTTAATTTAAAATAAAACAAAACCTGTTTGTTCACCCAAAGAAATTCCTTTCAAATGAGAGATAATAAGCAGATTCTTAAATAACAAATATCAGAAAAAAAAGTCCATTCTCCATAAATGTCTTCATGGAGTCAATGTATCCACTCAAAAAATGATAATAATAAAAGCAAAGTTTTTCTGTATTATTTGACAAGTTAATTCCAAAGTGTATTTGGAAGAGCAAAGGGCAAGCAAAATGGGAGCTTATCACTGGAGATATCAGACCTTGTTGTGACGCAAAAGTAATTAAGATGGAACAGGGAATGTTCGCAGAGACACAACTAGGCCAACAAAGTAGGAGAAACCTAGAGAAACTCACTGACATGTATAGAAGTTAGTAATTAATGAATCAGAGCTTGGGGCTCTGCAGTGAAGAAAGGGGCTGTTTATCAATGGTGCTGGCACATTTAATTACAGATTCCAAATAATGGACCTGGGATGGCCCGGTTGCATGCTGACAAATCTCAATTTAAGGCAGATTAAAGGCTGGCATTTTCAGGTGCAGCTCTAAACTCTTAGAAGACAAAATGAGGAATATCTTAATTACCTCAAGGAAGGACATTTTGAAAAGGTGACATAAAAGAACCAACCATAAAAGACATCAAAAGACAGATGAAACTTTTACATTCTGATGAAGAACTTCTGATCATCCAAGGGGCCTATTAAAATGTTAATGGAAAACCTCTAATAGGAAGGGTGTATTTGCTCAATGCAAAAATCAACAAAGAGATTTATACAAATCTCTGACATGAATTAAGTTAAATAAGCTAATCAAAAAGTAACAGACAGTAGACAAGGAGCAAAAGATAGGATCAGAATTTATCAGAAGACAGCTAAGGATAGAGTGGACATTGTCTGAAAAAAATGCTAGCTCTCATTAGAAATGAGAGAAATTCACATGTACAAATGAAGTTATAGAACACACGCATTAAGTGACACAGCACATGCATGCAACTGAGACACTCGTGCCTTCACTGATTCTTAGGATGAGAATAACTCTTTTCAGCTGTATTTTCCACAGTCTGGTCTGTTTTTCTACATTCTTTTAAATTCTAATTCCTCACCTTTCTATTTCTCCCTTTCTTCTCACGCTTATATCAGTTTCTAATGGATTTAGCAGCAAGGAGACATTCCTGTTCAACTTGTACAAACTCATGAAAACATAAAAGGACAGAAATGGCAATGGAAATTTCAGACTACCAGATGTCTGCAAGGATATACAGAAATAACGCTCCATAAAATTGACCCTAGCCTAGCTTTAAAGTAGGAAAACACTCCTTTAATCCACACAGGTAATGACGAATGGTTCACTTGCTACTAATTTGCTGAAAACTCAAATCAGAAGATGCAAACAACACATCCATTAAGCCTTCCATGAGGACATGACATTCAGCAGAGTCTGGCACCCTGGTACTTGGCTTCTCAGGAGTCCTCCAGGCTTTTTCCTCATCAGTGTAATAAGCTTTTCAGAACTCATGAACTCTCCTGCTCTTTGCAGGTCTAAGGTTACATCTCCATGTTTTCACAGCAAAGGATTGTTTACTTCTGTAAGAACAGATTGGAAAGTTGTTATGAGGCCCCTACTCTTTTCTCTATTCTTCTCTCTGTGTTCTTCCCCCCACTCATCTTTCGCTTCCTTCCCTCTTCCTCTGATCCTCTTCAAATATATTGCTCATTGTTATGCTCACTACAAAATTTACAAAAACTACTCTGATTAAGTCTCCAACCTTTATAAAATATAATTCTGGGGACTACTGAAAAGCACAGATAGAATTTTTATGACACCTATCTAAATATTAATAAAATATAGTAACTTATAACCCTACTGCCACCAAGGTGCACCAGAAGTCTTTTATTTGCAATGAATAATTTTGGCTTTTAGGTTTGGGGGTTTGTTTTGTTTTGAGACAAAGTCTT
Organism: Dicrostonyx torquatus; assembly: GCA_028555095.1. Taxonomy (NCBI): domain Eukaryota; kingdom Metazoa; phylum Chordata; class Mammalia; order Rodentia; family Cricetidae; genus Dicrostonyx; species Dicrostonyx torquatus. Next base: position 632,328 of record JAQHUG010000190.1, on the reverse strand, counting down.
CCTATGAAGCCCTGGATGTACTGGAACTTTCTTTGTTGACCAGGCTGTCCTCAAAGTCATAGAGATCTGTAGACGGAGGCTGCTCATTTGTTTCTCAACTACCCAGGCCCAACATAATCACACAGAACTGTATTAATTGCAACACTGCTTGAACTATTAGCTTAGGCTTCTTATTAGCTAACTCTTAATCTTAAGTTAACCCATTTCTATTATTTTATATTTTACCACGTGTCTAGTGGTTTACCAATAACGTTCCCCAGGCAGGCAGTTGGAGTCTTTCTCTTTTGGCAGCTGCATGGCATATCTTTGATTCCACCTACTTTCTCACTCTCTACATTGTTTTTCAGATTTTCTGTCTGGCTTTACTCTGTTAAGCCATTTGCCAAAAGCAGATTCTTTATTAACCAATGGCAATAGAACATATTCACAGTATACATGGGGGAATCCCACATCACCACGTCTTTTCTGTGTAAGTAAAAAGAAGTTTTAACTTTAACAAAGTAGAATTACATATAATAAAATAGTTATCAAGAATTATAGTTACAATATGTAGTCCATTTACATTTGGCAAATTAAGAAAAATACTCTATCATCTTTCCTATCTTTTTGAGTCTAAAGCTTTATATCTAATTGATCTTTTATAATTATACCTATCTTTCTTCAACTCCATCAAAGACTCCAGAAGGATATACTATTACCTAAGTAAATAGGAAGTGCATTATAAGCAACTTCCAAAACTCTAGAATTGACAGAGACATCTCACTACCTGGACAGTCACTTGAAGTTCTTCTGTAACTTTGCAGCAACCATCTTCAGCCTACAGGCTCATAGTATCTGGCAGATTTTTCCATGGATCAGGAAATCTGAAGATCTCTCATGCTTTGTACTGGCAAAGTTCATCAGTTGCGTTCTTCTATGTCCTGCAAAATGTCTGGCAGTTCTCTCATGGAGCAGGAACACCAAAGGATCGTCTCACCTTTTTCCTATTTTTTTTTTGGCAAGTTCAGCAGTCATTTTCTGTTGGTCCTACATATCCAGTTCTTACAACATACTATGAAGCAGTTCAGGCTAGAGCAGTTTCTTCGACAAATGGCTAACCATAAGGAGCCTCTTCTATGCCTATTATCCTTTTGAAGTAAATTGGTGCTGCCAGGAACAAATGTGTCTCATTGCCAAGAAAATTCTAAGTTCTTAAAACATTTTAAATGACATGTTCTGTTAGTCTTTGAAAGATCTGAAGAATGTCTATCTGAAATACATCTACATATATCTAGAAAACTTAACTGACATGACTACAAGCTTGACTGTTATAGATGACTATTAACCAATATTTCTTAGTTATAAATCACATTGTTAAATGAGCTGCACAAACACAATACCTTAATCAAGAGCAGAAATATATATACACAGTACAATAAAGTCAATCTTAAATTTGTATCAATAGACTAAGATTCATAGCAATGCCAAGTATTCGTAACTATAGCATATCCACCTTCAAATGTAAATAAACATTTATAATCAGTATTTGGGAATTTGGTCACAGTTCTCTCCAAACTGTTTTTGTTGGGAAAAGTGCATTTAGGCTTCAGGAAGATTTTTTTAGGGTGTCTTGGTTCATCAAAACACATTATTCTGGAAGAAACCCACAGGTTCTCATCTGTGGAAACAAAAGCAGAACCTCTTTTCCAAAGCAATATATCCTTAGACCCAAATTTTGAATTAAAGATAACTTTAAAATATATATGTTGGTTTAGCTTAGAAACCTGTACATTGAAATTTATCTGTGTACTTAATTCCTTCACAGTCAAAAAATTCAAAGAAAACACAATAATATACATAATCCAGACACCCTCTGTTTATTTTCCATCTTTACATGGCTTATTTTTCTTTACTCCTTTAATATATGACTATACTGTCTTGTTAAAGTCTTTGTTTTTATTTTTAAAAATCATTTACTTCTTTTTATAACTGTCTATATTCTTCTTCTTCTCTCTTCCAAGCCTCCATATATTCATCCAATAATGTGGCCCTCTTAAAGGTCTTTTCATCTGAATCTGTCTTTATTGCATATCTGTAATCCTTTTCTGACCAGGACCTCATTTCTTAAAATGCTAAGCATCGTGGCTAGTACTCAGTCTGCCTTTCCTTTTGGTCTGCTCAGTTCAACATGGCAGAGGTATGTTTACTGCCTCTGAGAGCCAAGCACATTTCCCCAGCTCCAGGGCTGCAGCAGGTCTGTGTCACCATTAAGCAATGTGTAGCATGAGACTCACAGACCCCATTCAAGTGTTTAGCCTCCTGAAAAAGGCAGAGCTGTTTGTGCAACTAGCACAAACCAGGAAGCCTTCTCAAAGGAGTTGAACATGTTTTGCTGCTATGCTGAGTCAGGAAACCTTCTCTTACAGGAATCATGCCTCTGCTTGCTTCTAGCAAACAGAGCCCAACCTCCACCCCCCTGCAAAAAATGTGGCTACCAAGAAGCTGCACTAAACTCGGGTATTTTTTTTATTTTTTATTTTGTGTGTGTGTGTGTGTGTGTCTAGAATTCCTTTTCAAGCTCTCTTAGGTTTTATGTGGATGCAGTCAGCCCCACATTGGGCACCACTCTGTAGACAGACCTGAAATAATCACACAGAAACTGTATTAATTACAACACTGCTTGACCTATATTCTTAGGCTTCTTATTAACTAACTCATATCTTATATTAACATATTTCTATTATTTTATATTTTACCACAAGTCTCATTGTTTACCAGTAAGTTTCCCAGGTGGGTAGTTGGCATCTTTCTCCTTCAGTAGCTACATGACATCAGTTTGACTCCACCTACTCTCTCTCTTTGTATGTCTGCTTGGATTTTCCACTTGGCTTTTCTCTGTTAAACCATTGGCTGAAAGCAGCTTCTTTATTAACCAATGTCAATAAAACATATTCACAGCAGACAGAGGGGAATCCCACATCAGAGATCTACCTGCCTCTTCCTCCCCAAGTCTGGAATTAAAGGTGTGTACCACTATAACAGGTCTCATAATGAACAACTGATCAATCTTTGCTGTATCAGAAATAGAGTCTCTAAAGTTATGAGGGATTTGAAAACAAATATTTTTATTTTTTGAAAATATTATATATGCATACAATGTATTTTGATCATATCTGTTTATCAACTGCATCCTAATATTCACCTGGGCTATAGTCAACACATATCCCTTAATGCATTCTTTCTTCCTTCCTCCCTTTCTTCCTGCCTCCTTTCTTTTTTCCTCCCTCCCTCTCTCCCTCCCTTTCTTCCTTCTTTCCTTTCTTTCACCAACTGAGTCCAATTAGTGCTAGAGTTTTTCTTAGTTATTAACACAATTTCTCACAACCTGTCTATCAACAGACCTCCCATTGACTTGCATTTTGTTCTGCTGTTCCTTTGTCTCCTCAGAAAGACACCTGACAGGCTTTTCTCTCATTTGTCCTTCATGGGCAGATCACTGAACAATCAAGATGCTAATCTCAGATGTTGACAAACCCTTATTCTTGTGGTGAGAGAATAGAAGTGGGAGAATTGCCTCCTTTCTTCCACAGCCTCCTCATCCCAATCGAACACTCACGAACACTTCAACTCTTCATAAGAGAGATCACTGAGGTACGTTTGGCCTGAATATGGGTAAACTATGGGCTCATTATCCACTGAGGTTCATGCATGAAAGAAATTTCCTCTCTTGGGGGATAGAGCCTCATGACATTCTCCTAAATTCTATCCCCTCCTAGAATTTTGAACTACTCTCCACACTATTCTTCTTCAGCCTGTCCTCTGTTATTTACCTCTAAAAGTTAATTTACAGGTTAGAACTAGAACAATTTGACCTTTTGCTCTCAGCCCTCCATTTTGTCCTTCTTTTCCCTTGTCATTCAAGTCGAAAATCATGGCTTCTTGTGTGTCAAAGACGCAGGGAGATCAGGAAGGAGAAAATAACCTGCCAAGCCCAGCCATGCTTGGAGACCTTGTTAGTTAATTAGAGCAAACCTTTAGACTGAGAACTCAAACCTAATATGTGATCTTCATGAAAGATACTGATCCCTTTAATTCAAACAGAAGAAGGAACTCTGTTTGCATTAATATTTAACTTATATTCTCTGATCCTTCTGGGGTTCTACTCTTAATTTTGGTTTATCTACAGTACAGTGTTCTACGCTGTTTTCATTACACATGAACATAATGCAAAACATTAGACAACTGCACAAAACTATAAAAAGCAAATAAATTGTTTTAGAATTTTATCTTCTTGAAGCAATTGCTATTAAAAATACTGTCATGTCTATTTCATGTCTCTGTAATGAAAATACAAGGCATAAATTAATATCATTTACATGGGGTCTGGTGTAGGAGGTCCTGTTTATGTGTTGCTTTCATTGGTTGAATAAAGAAACTGCCTTGGCCTTTTGATAGGGCAGCACTTAGGTAGGCAGAGTAGACAGAACTGGATGCTGGGAAGAAGGAAGAGAGCCCCCATGGAGCTGTCAGATCAGGTATGCTGAATCTTTCCTGATAAGCCATGACCTCATGGTGACATAC
>JAQHUG010000190.1:560583-591819 GCA_028555095.1 Dicrostonyx torquatus | reverse complement strand
CAGTCCTTTATTCAACCAATGAGAGTAACCCAAATACAGAAGAACCCTCCTACACCACTTATTTTATGAAGTGATCTTACAGAATTAGCAGCATGCTCTTGAATATATTGCTATGAATATATGTAAAACTTTTATTGAATGAGTTTAGGAAATATTGTATTTTTGTGTTTCTAAGAACAAACAGGAACTGAAACTCATTTCTTGCTATGGTAGATTAAAAATGCCTTTCTGTTAAGAAGCAGGTGGTAAATATTTTAGATTCTAGTGGTAATGAGGGAAAGTTGTAGAAATTAGCTACAATATTGTTGTACAGATCTCCTGAGAGCATTATTACTTTATTATTTTGTATGTGGAAGGGAAGAAGGATAACATTTTACTTAGTTGGGGTCCTTGTCAGTGTATCCTCTCCTCAATTCCATTGAACATGTGCATCTGTCCTGACAAATTCATTTGTAAGCCATAAAAAGAAACAGGTGATGAGCAATGCTTAGCCCCTGGGTAATCATTTTCTGGCAATGGCTACGTAAATCTGCCTCCAGGTAGCTGGAATCTGAACTTAGATTTTGCCTCTATTGATGGTTCAACTGGCAGATTTCCCCCAGTTTATTGTAGAACCAATATGTTATTTAAAAAACTAAAAATCAATCTGCTATAAAAAGAAAATAAAAATACAGCACACATTTATTTTTCAAACCAATTAAGCATAAAGCTATACTGCTAAGTTACAGTGAAAGCTTCCAAACATGAATTGTTCAGTTTCATATTTATCTTCTGGCAAAATGATGACAACAATCAATAGCTTGGGATGAAGAATTTCAACCAGCTTTTAAATCTGTGAGCATATTCTTAATCATAATTTCTGAATCCTCCAGTTGAACCACATATGCGTTCATTTCCTTTGCAGACCTAATTGACAAAATTAGAGATATTCTAAAGTAGTTGAGAAAAAAAGCACACACATAAACAAATTGTCTAGGACTTGCTCTCATATTTTGTTTGTGAATTTGTTCATTTGGTATACACCTTTGGAAAGCACATCAATAAACAGACTGCGTCTATTAACTCATTTCATAAGGTCAAATCACATTTTGCTGAGCATATTTTATAGAAGTTTTTCCACAGAATTTTTGTTGTAAAAAGACATTTGTTGTTAATGGCACATTTTACCGATAGCACTCCCTTATTATTAATATCCAATCTTCTATTTCATATTTAAACAATTCAGAGTTCAATTGTAAAGAAACATGCTTTATTCTCTACTTAAATGGCTCAATTACTGACTTCAGAATTTTCCACAAATGCTACGGGTTCTAAAATAATACATATTTAAATTCATGGTCTATAGCCATGCTCATCTGGTTATGTGAGCTTAAAATGCAATAGTTAAAATTTTCATATTTGGTTGTATTATTCCCAAGTGCATTCTGTAAATTTCTTTGAAGAAGCATCTATTACATTTTTAAACACATTTCCCGTCAGCTTTTTTCTTGATCAGAATAAAAACAGTGCAGAGGTACAGCAGATCTTAATTAACATAAGAGAAAGAAGTTGAAAGTGCTTCTCCCCTTTTTGTGGCTTACAGAACTAAATTCTTGGGTGGGTAATGAAAGTTTTACAATATTTTCAGCCCAGCCACTGTTAATGAGAAGCATCCACCGTGCCTGGTGTAAGCCTCCCCAGGAGTTCTCAGAACCAAGACAGAAACATTTCATAACGCTTCACTTGATGCTTCAGACAAGTTTTCATGAGCTATTTTCCCTTTAAGAATTATCTCACCTTGTTGTATTTAGCTGTGGACACATCTTACCTGGTGAATGTGTTCTGAGTCATATGTAGGGCCTGAAGTGATCAACAGCTGTTCATAGCAACTGTCAACCTAAGTATCTGAAATCTCTTTAATGATCAATTTTCTTCAAATTCCTTCTGAACTACTTATTATTATTTTACTATAAATTATAAGATCATTACAGAGTAATAATCTGTCCTATAATCTTTAAGATTCTGGTTTCCTCATAGGCCTGCGGAGATGGCTAAATCATAAGTTTTTAGCATGCTAGCAGGAGGCCCTGTGTTTGGATTCCCGGCACCCATGTGAATAGTCAGCTTGGTAGGGTACAGCTGTGATCTTGAACTGGCGAGATGAGAAAAGAAGATCTCTGGACACTACGGGGCCACTAATCTTGCTCTGTTAGTGAGTATCAGGTTCAACAAGAGACCCTGCCTTCTAAGAATAATGTGAGGAAACAATAATAGAAGATACGCTTCTCCCCTCCCCAGGGTGGAGAACTGAACCCAGGGTGTTGGGCTTGCTAGGCAATTGCTCTATCACTGAGCTAAATATTCAACCCCTAGACATGTAGTGTTCACCTCTGGTCTCCACATGCATGTACATTTGTGATCAACTTCATAGACAAAATTAGTACCTCATGAATGAAAATTTAATGAAAGAGAGGGAGAGGGAGAAAATTTAATGAAAGAAAGAGAGAAAGAGAGCAAACCCCTGGCTAGGGACATAGCTTGTTGGGGGATGGCAGCAGATCTCTTACTAGCATGCTTAGGTTCAATCAATCACTACTACTGTAAAAATTTGGTGAATAGAATAAAACACAGAAGGGCAATTTATCTCATGTGCATTGTTGTTAAGGCCCTGCTATAAATGAAATCCACTTTATATACTGCCTTTGATTACATTTTTGTTAGACCCAACCCCTTCAAATACACAATTAGAACTCACCATGTCGTGATCAGTTCCCATGTCATTGTTAGCAAAACAAAAAGTGCTTTTAAAACCAAAGGAAAACGTTAGGCTACAACAGTCAAGGTTTGAAAACACCACTTTTAAAATTTAAATTTTAATCTTAAAAGATCAACAGGGCAAGGATGTGCATACTAAGTTCTAGCAAAACTGAGTTGCCTGCATATGTACATGAGGTGCTGCATATCCCTGTACTAGCTTAGTGGATGATCATCAGATTACCTGGGGCTCACTAACTGTCTCATAATGTTTTCAATCTTCCTCTAAGGGAGAAATGGATCTGATACCACCAAAGTCAATGTTTATTCAACTGATGAAATTTCAGGCAAAATAGCACAACATTGAGTAACTGCAGGGTTTAAAGCATTTTATTATACAATATCAGGACACAGAAATGCATTTCCAAACCTACCTCATAATACCTTGAGTTCCTATCAGCACTAACAATAAGTTACCCCCGGTACCAATACTATAAATAAACAGATCAGAATAATCTCATATTCTTAGCCATAAAAAATACACTATGCAGTTTGGACTGCATATAATTTTGAAAATAAAAAGGAATTGGTCTTCGTGGGCATCATTTGAAGCATCTTCAAACATATGCCATGTCTACAATCAGGTTGATAGTAGCTGGCCAGCAATCTGAGGATGCTGATAGAGTGTTCAGTGATGAATCCAATCAAACCAGTTAAGGGCAGAGACCTGTCAGCTTCAGTGAGTTCTACATTGCATGGAGAATATTGGCTAATCAGTATTGCAGGCGGTGGTTATTGGCACTGAAAATGTGAACACTGAAATACTCTTGATGTGGAGATGTCACCTGTGTTTTAAAAAATAACAGGAGCTAATATAGATTGAGTTCTTGCTATGTGCTAAGACCCCCTGAAAAGAAATACACACACACACACACACACACACACATACACATACATACACACACACAAGTTTATTGGATATAAAAGTATAATCTCCATTTTAAAACTAGAGAAGTAGAAATATAGATATATTAGTAGGACCAAGGTCACAAAGCATATACATTTTAAAGTTAACATTCTAATTCCAGGCTTCTAATATTTTATGAAAATATAGCTCTTGGGCCAGTTAGTTGATTTAACAGGTGAAAGTGCTTCCCACACATACCTCACTTCCTAAAATCCATAATCCATTTGATCCCTGAATTCTCGGTGGAAAGAGAGAACTGACTTCTGAAAGTTGGCTTTCATACACACTCACACACACACACACACACACTAATAATTAGAATAAATATAAATAATGATAAAAATTAGACTTAGAAAGAGAGGACTTGAAGTTAGGAGGGAGGTGTGTTAGGGAAGTCCCTGGAAAAATAGTTCCACAAAATATTTCAAATAATGTGCTAGGTCAACAAGCAAAGGTCACTGGGGGTTGCTAGAGAAATACCTCAGCCATTTTAAAGCACCCACTGCTCTTCCAGAGAAGCTAATTTGGTTCTGAGCACCAAGGACTCACAGCTGTCTGTCCTTCAGGCTCTGGGAGGATCCGATACCCCCCACTTCTGTGTTCACCTGCACTCACATGTACCCCCCCACACACACCCACACACACGTGCACACACTCTTCCTTCATGGTAAATGCTCCTGCAGCCAGCATCCTAGACTGTTTCCTGCTTCATTCCTCATTCACACTGCCCGGCACCAGACACCAGGAAGTCAGGGGCATCTTTCTTGAGAAAAGCTGCCAAGACCTATGCTCCACAAGACACTAATGCTCTGCAATGAAGGGATGGTATAAAGGATTTTATGGGGTAACGAGCCCCATAATGTTCATAAACAGAGTGTATTCCTTCTCACTACTTCACCCATGGAGACACACAAAACTTAATAGCCCATTAAAGTGTTTTAGAATTTTGGAATGAAAAAATTAGTAATATAGGTTTTGAATTTTTACATGAAATACTTATTCATGTGACAGGGGCTCCTAGATGACACGGTGTGGTGCAGGATGGCAGGGGTGAGTCACAGGAGTTTCCTATAGGAAACATCTAAGTTCTCTAGAACTGGATTGGAGATTGTGCTCAGGTAGACAGTTCTTTTTGAGGCCAGAGATAAATTTCTACTTTAGAGACTAAAGCAAAGGTGGTAGGATGGCTCGGTGGGTAAAGCACTTGGCCTCACAGCCTGAGGACTTGAGGTTGGATCTCTTGGGTCCATGTGACACTAAACACTGTAACCCCGGGGTTCCCACAAGAAGGTGGGAGGCAGAGAGAGAAGACTCCCTGGAAGCTTGCCCTCGATGAGCTAGCCTGGCATATATAGCAGAGAATCAGGAGCTGTCTCGAACAAGGTGAAAAGTGAGGAACCAAGCCTGAGGCTAGCCTCTGACCACCACACATGCGCTGTTGCATGCGCGCACGTGTGCTCTCATACACGAACATGCACATACACACACATGAGCTTAATTCATGTACTCACACAAAGATTAAAAACAATACTAAAGTATAAGCATCACTAAGATACAGGAGAGATAATGAAGGGCCGAGGTCGGGAAAGTCAGAAGAGTGAAAGAGACGCAACTTTCTAAAATCTAGGACAGACCAGCATGCAAGGGTCACCCAGACATGCCTCAGTACACATGCGCTGCTGCCCACGGTCTGGTGGTGGATGGCGCCATCACACAGTTATCTGAGAGGTCTCTCTCCAGGTACCTTTCCCACCTGAGAGCCTCATACGATGAGTTGTAAGCGGAATGTTCTAGCTTATTTGCAATTGCTTCCAATCATCCATTCTGTCCAGCAGCTCCCTTTATTTAACCTAAGTGAGGACACACAGAATTTTAATTCCTTAATCCTATTTCACCAAAGACCCTGCTCAGTGGTTTTCTGATAAAATTTAAATTTTATTTCCTCTCTTCTTATCTTCTCCTTTTCATAATTTAATTAAAAAAAACTTTAAGAAAGACATTTAAGTTGAAAAGAATTTTTTATACACTGGCTTTCTTGGCATTAGCTATGTTTTATTTGTTTAAAGAGATGATGATCTAGGGAAGGCTTGTTTTGTACAAACAACGGTTAAATGAACTGTTCCTAAACAGAACGAGTAAATAAGTAGCCAGAGTATATAGATCATAGACCTTCAGAGGGTCTCTGTCACCAGATAATCTATTCTGCTTACTCAACATGCTAAGATTCCCTCAATCTCTCTTTGTTTGTTTGTATTTTTTGTTTTTTGAGACAGAGTTTCTCTTTGTAGCAGACTTAGCTGTCCTGGAACTAGCTCTGTAGACCAGGATGGGCTCTACCTCACAGAGATCTGCCTGCCTCTGTCTCCCTAGTCCTGGGATTAAAGGTGTGTACCACCACCTGTGATCCTCTCAATCTCTTAAATTCACCTTCCCAGACTAGGGGGAAAGAATCAGAGTCAGCAACCTGCTCTTCTTGCAGCACAATGGAGAGCACTGGGCTGGATCTCCATAGGCACCATCCCAGCCATTCAGAGTGTGGTAAAGACACAGAAGAAAGAGGACCTGTTGTCTTTAGGATGTTTTACATCTGAAAAGGACCATAAAAGACCATGACATTCAGCATGAGGCATTTATAGAAAGGAAAGCAAGTTACTTAAACAAAATCTCCACATTGGGCCAGCTCTTTCCCATCTGAATGCCAGAAACTTGAAAAAAGGGGGAGTGAGGAGGACTCAAAACATAGACCATCAAGGGAAGAAAGAAACCTTCAGGGTCAGATAATTAATTTAAAAAAAATAGTCTAATGATTCAAGATGGGCTTGGTTTCATTCTATTTGTAAGGCTTATTTTAACCCTTAATTGGGGGCCATTCTTGTTTTAAAGTTAATATGTTATTCTCATTTGTGGCACTGAACATCACAATCAGGACCTCGTATATGCAAGGCAAGCACTCTACCACTAAGTCATTCGAGCAGCGAACCAATATTGTCTGAAATAACAGAAGCTAGAAATGCGTGGCAACCTAAATCACAGATACCTACCTTTGAGCCCACAAATTAAAGACTAAGCAATCATTTTCTAATTTTAAGGCTCCTATTCTTTTAGTCTTTTTGAATTCAGATTTTAAGCAAATCTATGAAAGCCAGGTTTCTGCTAATTACAAATGATTCATCTTAATTAGCCCGAAAGAGTGTTCTAACAGGAAATAAATTATTGCGCACAGAAAAAAACAGCTTCAGTCAAACGTTTAATGTTCACTTAAAATCCCTTTCAAAACAAATGGCAGTTGAGAAAGCAGAAAGTTAGAAAGGGAACTTCGGGGAGTGGATGGATTTCAGTTCTGCTGTGGCTACTTGCAGGTGTAGCAGTGTTTATTTAAAAAGTTATTACGGCAGATAACAATCGTTATAATTATGATGGTAATCAATGTTCATTAGGGATACAACAAAAATTCCGTGATTAAAGCCCATTTGTTTCGCCACAGTAGGAGTGTTGATTTATAACTGGGTAAATTGTTACAAATTGCTTCTCTAAGGGACAGCAAGGAGGAGCAACATATGAATTTGGAGAGTGTAGCAAAGAAGCTAATTTATTGCATGCAATTGTGGCAGGTCAGTGGGGTGGAGGGCACCCACAGAAAGGCATGCTTGTTGGTCACTTATCCCATCCTCTCCCATGCGGTTGATAACGATTGTTCCACAGACATCTTCTACTGTCTTCATTTCTTAAATTACACAGTTCTGGACAAGCCAAGGTTGTTTTGGTTTCCATTATCAACTGTCCTAAGACGTAAGCAAATGAAATGGCTTCGTTTCCTTTTCTTTCTAATTCCATAAACAATCTTAGCTTCTCTGTGATGCAGTAAACATAACTGGAGATATCTCTGACCTGTGCTCATTTTGGTGGCTAAACCCAAACAAAGCACTCAGATCCATTCTCAGAGAAAGAGTGGGAGCCCACACAGAGAGGGAGATTATGGACTCCAAATGAAAAGTTCTTTGCCCAAACTACTTTGACTCTCTAATTCAGATGAACACTGCCACACTTCACAGTCACCAGCTGGATCCTCTCACTCCTGCTTGAGATTGGAAACAGTCAGTACAAACAAAGAGATTGTTGGAATCAGATTCAATGGTAAAGCTGTTTGTGACTCATCTCCAGGCTAAACATATTGGCTCCTGGAAACATCTCTTCCTTGAGACAAAGGCTGGTATTGTGATTCCTTTTCAGAGCTCTGCCAGGAGCTTTGTGTTAACTCATCACACAGAACCCTTTCAAAGAAAAAGAAAAGAAATACAAGCCAGTCACCCCATGGAAGCCCACTAGAGAGGCCCCATGGTGCCCTGGAATTACAGCTGGAGAGCAGTGGGGCTTTCTTTTAAACTTCACTGAGCAGGAGACAGCACTCTTATTTCCTTGTATGTTCTCTGAACCTGAACCTGGAGAGCTGCCCAAGAATACCATATATGGTCACATGAGCCTGTACACAGTAAACCAAGGGGTCTCCGAGGTCAAACAAGAAGATAACAGTCTTGAGTTAGGTGGAGTAACGAAAGTACAACCAATCAAGAGAACACAAGCCAGATACTTGCTTTCTCTGACCCTGGGTATGCAGTGTCTGGACTCAAATTAACACTCTGTTCCTATTGTCAGCAAGAGATTCAGTCAAGCAAGTAAACATTCTGCTTAGGCATAATTCAGCTATAGAAGAGATACACATTTGTTTTTCTTTCCAGCTCTCTTTTGGAGGTATTAAGTTCATTAGTTAATCTTCAGTACAATAGGTAGATTTATTCCTTACTTGGTGGTGTGGGAAGTCCTTCCGTATATGTGTTGTTTTCATTGGTTAATAAAGAAGCTGTTTTTGGCCATTGGCTTAACAGAATATAGCCAGGATGGAAGAGATATATATAGAGAGAGACAGTAGGCCGAGTCAAGGAAATACCATGAAGCCACCAGAGGGGAAAGATGCAAGCTGTTAGCGGAACCTTGCCGGTAGGCCACAAACTTCATGGTAAAATATAAATTCATGGAAATGGGTTAATTCTGGTTGTAAGAGCTATCTGGAAATATGTTTAAGTGATTGGCCAAGCAATGATTTAAATAATGTAGTTTCTATGTGATTATTTCAGGAGTCTGGGCAGCCAGGAAATGAACAAGCTGTCCTACGCTTACAGATTGGTGTGCCAATGTGTGCCAGCTAAGTCCACATAAAACCTGAGAAATCTTGAAAAAGAATTCTAGAAACAAGAAACAGAATTTAACACAGTTTCTTGCTCCATTTGCGGGTGGCAAGCAGAGACGTGGCTTCTATAAGAGGTTTCCTGACTCACCTTTAATGACAAGAACTGCACAGTTTCTTTGGTAGCAGTGCTTCCTGGTTTGTGCTAGTTATAGGAACAGCTGAGGCTCTTTTGGAGGGTTGATGAGTGCCACCCACTTTGGGTTTGGATGCTTATGTGTCCTCTCAGGGTCTGGAGGAAAGTAGCTGAGACCATGCACAGGGCTCAGCACTCCCTGCCAAGGTAGGCAGCGTACACAGGCAGGAGAGCTCTGTGTATGCTGCCATACACAGAGATATTTCCAGGCCATGCACTGCATTGCATGACAGATTTAGCTATTACTCAGATAAAAAGAGTTTATGTGCTGCACACTCCTCAGAATTAAAGTGGTGAGCATGGTTTCTACCTGGTTGTTCCAGACCTAGTGGTAATGATACTTCTGCAATATTAAAAGGCAGATAGAGGCAGAGGCAGTACCCAGGGGCACTGCTACCAAGCTGCTGACCATTTTAAAAGCTCTCCAGGACAAAAAAGGATTACAGATACACAACAGGATAGATTGAGACATAAAAGACTTCTAAATAAGACACAGTGTGTTTAAAAAATATATGTAGGCTTGGGAGAGGGAAGAAAAAGATATAAAGAGTTATAAAAGGAAGTAAATGGTTTATTAAAAAATAAAACAAAGTCTTTAAAGAGACAGAGTAAACTTGTATAAAAATAATAGAGTAAAAAAATAAACCATGTAAAGATAGAGTATACACAGAGAGTCTGGATTATGTATACTATTGTGTTTTCTTTGAACTTTTTGACTTGAAGGAGCTAAGTACAGACAGACATTTCATTGTATGGGCTGCTAAGCTAAACTAGCATATATATTTTAAAGGTATCTTGATTCCAAAATTTGGGTCTACGAATTTGTTGCTTTGGAAAAGAGGTTCTGCTTTTGTTTTTACAGAAGATGAGAACCTGTGGATTAATTCCAGACTAATGTGGTTAGATGGACCAAGACCCCTGAGAGGTCACTGTGAACATCCCCCAAAATAATTACTTCATCCAACAAAAAGCAGAAAGCAGTTTGTAGATAACTATGCCCAAATTCCTAAATATTGTTTATAAATGTTTATGTTTAAAGAGGGATATACTATATATAATGTATGTATGTATATATACATATGTGAATACTTTGCATTGGTATGGATCTTGGTCTATTGATACAAACTTAAGGTCAATTTGTTATACTGTGATATGTATTTCTGCTCTTAATTAAGGTATTGTGTTTATTTAGTTCATTTAAAAATGCAATTTATAATTAAGAAATATAGGTTAGTAGATAATCATCTATAATAGTCAAGCTTGTAGTCATGTTAGTTAGATTTTCTAGGTGTACAGGTAGTGGCTTTCAACATATGGGTTATGATCCCTTTGGAGGTTGTATGACCCTTTCACAGGGGTTGTGTACCAAATATCCTGTATACTAGATAGTTGCATTACCATTCTTAACAGTAACAAGATTAAAGTTATGAAGTAGCAATAAAATAATTTTATGGTTGGGGTCACCACAAAATGAGGTTTTTAAAAAAACCATTTAAAAAAAAATGTTTTTAAGGGTCACAACATTAGGAAAGTTGAGAAGCACTGTATTAAGGTCTAAATCTAAATCTTAATTGATTTGGAAAAATATGAGTTAATACAGAAACTATTTTGTTTCATTTAGCACAGTCTATAGAGATGGCACTATTTCACTGCTTAATATAAATTTTTAGTTCCTTAACTTCCACTATGGACCATTTTTAAATTAAGTGTCCTTCTAGCACCAACTCCATGGGAGTGAATGCAATAAGATTGTTCCCATATCTTCAGTTTACCCTTGTGAGGAAAATTCATAACAGCTCATTGAAAGTACAGTGTCAGGGTCACTTATTGATTTGTAAATGCAGTTGTATTAATCATATAGAATCAGACCTGCAGTTTAAGTAGCCATGACTGTGGCTCTATTTGGGATGTACTCACCATGATCTAACTAGAGTATGTCTGACACCATCTCTGGAAAGATTTTCATTTGTTATCACATAAGATCAACAGGAAGTACAGGGTTCGATGCTCTGCATATTCGCCAGTGACAACAGTGTGAGTCAAGTTCAGTCTGTATCTGCCCTCTAGCAGTTCTTCTACATACTCTGAAGAACTGGTGTGAGCCAGGACTGAAGAGAAGTCATTTCCTACAGTACGGCTTGCAGGGATTTCTTGGGGACCATTTTGAACCTTTATGTTCCAAAATGCATGTATTTTTCACATATATGGGACACCCAAGAATTAAGCACATCTATTCATTCGTCTCATTCCATTTTTTATGTATAATTTTTATGGGCATTCACACATTAACCATCTACCTGATAGCAGATGCTATCATGCCCATGTTCTCTTCTAGGTCACATGAAGTCTTTCCCTTAATGTATTACACATACTTGTTAAATACCAAACTACTGATTTTTAGAGAAATTCAGGTGATGAGCCTGATGAAGGTTTCCAAGATATATTTTTACAATAAATAATAACTGTGATAGTATTAGCCACTAAATTTTTTTCTGAGAAATAAATGTAAAAGGCTTCTTGTGTGTTTGTGCGTGTGTGTGTGCGCGCGCGCGCGCACACGCAAGCACGCGCACATGTGCCTGAGGGCATAACATTTAGTTAATCCTGTCTCAAATCAAGTGGAAGTACCAGCCACTATTGTTTCATCATTACTGAGATAGCAGGATCACTGTAGTCACTGAAAAAAAAAAAACAAAAAAAAACCACACAATTTTCTAAATATAAACCATGTCACTCAACATTTCTCTTGCTAGGAATTTACTCATGAGAAGAGAAACATCCACACAAAGATTTGCACATGAATGGTCATAATAACCCAAGTCTAGAAGCAATGCAGATGTCTAGCAGCAAAATGGGGTAGATCAGTCATATGGAATAGTATTAGGTATCAATAAAGAATGAAATGTTCATGCCTGCTAAGAAAAAAAAAACCCTCAAAAGTATTTTGTTTACCAAATAAAGTAACAAATAAGAGGTAAGAGATTACAAATCCCACTTACATTAAATGCCTAGAAATGGAAAATTTATGAAGACAGATATTATGTTAGTGACTTCTGAGGCTTGGGGTAGAAACAAGGATGGATTATAATTAGGCACTGGGAATGTTGAGTGAAACATGAAAAATGACCTCAGCCTGAGTAATAGTGATGTCACACAATGCTGCAAAATAACCAGAAATGATTGAATTGTGTACCCACACTAATTCAACTAATTCAACTTCAATGTTTACATCACAATAAGCTTTTAAAAATATACCATCACCAAGGCCATCATGTACCAATGATTTGTTTGCCTTCTTTATGTACATAAGGACCAATACCTGCAGAAATTGTATTTATCCAGTTGAAGGTGAAACTGAGCAAAGTTATTTGAATAATTCAGAACTTAGAGTAATTTCATGTTCTTCAAGACATATTCATTTGTTAGCAGCTTCTAGACCTCACATAATTCCTCATGCAAATCCAATGAATATAAAATCAGATCTCTCTCTCTCTTACACACACACGCACACATGCACACACACAAGCACACACACACATGCACACACGCACACATGCACACACACAAGCACACACACATGCACACACACAAGCACACACATATGCACACACGCACATGCACACACAGGCACACACGCACATGCACACACGCACAAACCATTGTGCCAATAAAGCCATGAATGACTGTGAATGTCCATACAGCATCTTCTATATAACGGAAAAAGCCCAGGCCTAGGTCAAACCCACTGCTGTGAGAATACTATTTAGTCTATGTCACAGATCTTTGGGCATCCGTCACTTTGTTTCTAAATTGCTCTAGTTCTAGTCCTCTCATCTGTCATTTGGATCTTCCGAGCTCTGAACTCTAAAATCTGCAACCTTAATCTTGCTTAATGATACTAGGTTTAAGAATTAGAATCAATGTCTCTGACATTAGATGGCTCATCTCCTGTGTGTTTTGGTAGAAACCCATACTTTGGTCCTCATCATATGCTGTGCTGCCATCCCTTCCTGGTACAGCGCCCATCCCTGCCTCATATTCTGTTATCCTCTTAAAGAGGAAACCATCTTACTTTATTACACACCAAATGCCTTCTATCTGTGCATCTGCTTATTAGAATTGAGCACTGTCCAGTATGTGCTCAATAGAATGAACAATAGAATTATCATAGTGCCACTTGCTCCACCTAACTAAACCACCCTCAGTACCCAACACATAAGAGTGTGTGTTTTGGAGGCACACCAAAGAATCAACATGTCTCGGTCTCTGAAAGAACTGAGTATGCTAGAGCTCAATTTGTTACCAGTATAGCACACATAGATGTTTGGATCCCTGCTGGAAAATGTTGCCTTCCTGGCTTAAGTTATTTCTAAAGGTGTTGGAAAAAGGCTGAACTGGCCCCAAGTTTTAAACAAATCGGGGGGGGGGGAGCTAAAGCATTAAATATTATTAACATGAGCCTATTTATAGTTACATATCAGCTGGAACTGTGAGCCTTGTAAAAATAGACTGTGGGTATAAAAAGTAATAGGAAAGTCAGGCTTCTGGAGCTGGCGGACCCCTCTATCCGCACAGACAGGAGATCCTCCGTCTCCACTTGAGTTCTGAATGCTGTATTTGGCAGAACTAAGGAAGTCTGATGTTTCAAAGGTGAGTTGCAAAGTGGCCAAACCACTCCTCAGTGCACTGCAGCGTGACACACTCTTTGCTTTCAGATTCTTGTTTAACAATGCTATCAGTTTAACATTCACAGAAAAGGTAATTATTCTCCAGTTTCACTGAGCTATTAAGAAAAAGAAAGCGCATTGAAACTCCAGCAATTGAAATGCTGTGGTTTCAGGACCGGCTGGAAGCCTTTCAGCATTCAGAGTGGGAGAGCACACATTTATTTTCTAGGAAGGAGATTTAGAGACTTCCCTGAATGAGGAGTGGGAGCAGGACAAGAAGTCTCTGGAAGGATAGTCTGGTCTTGTATACTTGTCCTCTGAATGTTGCTTTAAAACAGCTCTTCCATATTTTTGCAAGCACACTGGCATTAGCTGTTACAGGATCCTGGCTTTAGGGGTTGCAACTTAAGCGCTGCCAAGTCCTGTGTACCAAATCAAAAAACCAAAACCAAACAAAATAAAACAGTGGAGGAAAAACCCTCAGTTAAAACTAGAAAATATTACAGGGGGACCTAATGATACATCGCTTCTTCAGACGCTGTCACCAAATGTCCTTGAGCATAGAGAAAAACTGAAGAAGGGTTTGCGGTGCAAGGGTGAGAGGTGAGAACCGACCAACCTGAGAGTGCTCTGCTTTCAATGATGCTCCTACTTTAGTTGCAAAGATGGAACGTGTCAGCTGCAGCAAATGCTGTGGTGATTACCGCTCAGCTGGAATTTATACACGTTTAGAGCAAAACAAGGAAAGTGGAAATGCTACATAAGATTACGGAATTTGCAGACCTTTTTTTTTCTTTTTAGACAAGTGGTGTTTAAACACTGAAGATGGGGGTTGTTCTCCTTGTCACATCTGCTAAATGAATGAATGGTCACCTCCATCTACTACAGAGAAAGAGAATTAGAATGCTGTGCCAATTGCAACAGACCATTCAAATTTTAATTATTAATCACAGGCCACTCCTAAATTTAAGCAAAGAAATACTGCGCTTTGAGTGGCTAAGCAATGCTTACGTGCGTTTTGGTTGCAGGCATGTCTGTGAGGTTTTTAAATTTAATTCATCGTGTTACATGTATGGGTGTGCTGCCTATGTCTCCGCATTGTGTGCATGCGGTGCCCCAGACACCGTAAGAGGGGTGCAGATGCCCCTGGGACCAGTGAAACAGGCGGTTACGAGCCAGTATGTTGGTGCTGCCAATCAAACCGGAAAAGCACCCAGTGTTCCTAGAACCCGGAACCATCTCTCCAGCCCGATCTGAGGTGGATGTCACACTGGAGGCGACGAGGAGAGCATGTGCCTGTCATACTATTGCCTCATTTTCTATTTAAAAAAAAACAACACCCAGCACTCATTTCTCACTGCTTGAAAATTAGTTAAATATAAAACTGTTTAGTTGTCACAGAAGTTATTTTTATCTATTAGAAACTGCCACAGTTGAAAAGTCTTTACTCAAAACCTAAAATGAGGTAATTAGTGTCAAAATGTGTATTTTGTTTACTGCTATGTACAGGTTTGTTTAGCTTGTTAAGAAAAAAAATTAAAATGAGGCAAACAGTAAAGCAAAGAATATGTTTCACTGGATATCACAACAGTTTACGATATCAGCTGGAGTCCAAAGCTGAGACAATGCATATCCAACCTGTACTCAGAGGCCACGCACTTAAACCCTTAAGAGCTGTCTGTTCCAGGAGCAGGTACAGCAGGTACAGCAGGATCAGAGCAAGCCCTCTCAAAGTGAGTACGGTATTAGCTAAATCTGAGAAATGAAATAAAATACAAACAAAAATAAAGTGCTATTTGAAAACCTTTCTTCATTCACCACACTTCCTAGCATTTTCTATTCCATAAACCCTATTAAGGAAAAAAAATCCTTATCAAAATTGTCTTCTAATCTCAAAACCTTCATTTTATTTTTCCTTTGTGATGTTTTCAAGAAAAGATGGGGAGGGGAAAAGAGTGGTGACGAGAAAAACGTTCTTTGATAAGTTATTTTCCATATTATCTCACTAGAAATAGTAGGAAGAGAGGTTCATTGTAGTATTACAGTGATAAGATTATCATAGCCATAGAAACATAAACTGTGCTTTGCTGGTATGGTGTCCAAGTGTAGTGTACAAACAGTATCCCCATTAGCATGGACACCGAAGTGCCATCCAACAGCACACATACTCAAGTTCTATCCAACAACGTGTGCACCGATTTTCCTTCCAAGGTTTGCGTTCGTGCCCTGTCTAAGGCACATATACAATTCAGCAGCATGTCCTTCGTTCTTGCTTCAATGAAGTAGGTAACCTGTGACAGATCCAGTTGCCAGTATATGTTTTCAATGGTGGCATGAAAATGAAATAAGTGCCCGCCAAAGATCTTGAACGGACAGCTGTGGCAAAGTTAGAGCTGTTTGTACACTAGACTGCCTTCAAAGCAGTGGAGTAGGCAGGGCTCCCATAGTTTCCTCAATGGATCTTATGAGGCCTTCCTTGTTACATTGAACAGGCTGCAGAAATTATTCCCTGCAATTCTGCTTCTTTGCAGCCTTTTTTTTAAAAAAAAAAACAGATAAATTCACTTCCCAGTAAATGGCCTTGATCTCAGTGAAATAAATTGTTTTGGCCAACAGGAGAAGGTAAGACTGGCAGTGTGCTAGCTATAAGAGCCATGCACTATTCCTGCTTGCCACCACACACTTCTGCCGCAGTCAGTCCTTTGATGCCAAGAGCAAAATCAAAGGCACAAGGAGCACAGCCATACCGAGTCAGCCAACCCTTGGCATATGTCATACGTGAGTTTGTTCAGTTAAGATGATAACTTCCCTTGCACGTCTTTTCTAGAATATTTCATTCTGCTAATATGTGAGAAATGGATTAAAAAAATAAATAATAGCTGTTGTTGGGCACAGAGCCTGGGCGCTTGTTACACAGCACTAGTTTGATCTCTGTGGCCAAATGTAACTGATAAAAGGAGCTTAAAATTATGGCTTTCCCATTTCTATGGACCAGATGAGGAAATTTCATGTATTTACAACATAGAGTCCATGCTGGACTTCTGTTTTCAAAAATATGTGAATGAGTCATGCTCAATTTCCAAACACAGTAACTACATAAATGATGGGTTAAACGCTGAAGGAAAGAATTTTCATGCTTCACTTCACACTAGTGGAAAGAGGAGCTGCTTTTCAATTTTCACAGTCTCTGAAACAAAATAAATGATTTTGCAAATGTCATATTTAGTTACATTTCTCTGCCCATTTGGATTATTTCCGTTAAGAAAAAATATATTTGAATACCAGCTTTCCATTTAATATATTTGGCATATATTCATGTACAAAAATAGTTTGTATTACATAGTAAAAAATACCACCCACAATCTTTTGCAAATTATCAAGAGTCTTAAGCAGCTTCAGTTAGTAATTTTGAAAAAGATTCATCTTACTATTTTGTGGATATGTGTGTGTACACATGCACAAGAACATATGTGTGTAAGTGCCCAAGAAGATCAGAAGAGGATGTTCGATGCCACAGAGCTGGTCATGGGCAGTCGTGAGTAACCCACTGTTGATGGTGGGAACCAAACTCTGATCCATTGCAAAAGCAGCAAGTTCACTTAACCACTGAGCAATCTTTCCTTCCCATTAATTTCTCTTAATAAATTAATAAACTCAACTCCTCTTCATAAGATAGATGAATGAAACAGACAACAAGTTATGGATTGTTTTGATCTATGTCTCCTCCAATGTGGTTTTCTTTCTTATTCTTTCTTTAACCAAATTTTTGGACAAAGTTGGCAAGTTACATGTAGTTTGTTTTGTAAAGTTATCATTGATCCATTAGCCTTTTGAATGGGTACTGAAAGGCTGAATGACACACTGTCGGAAGAGGCACCAAAAGACTGAGTGATGCAGCATTGACTGACTAAGCTCCTTCTAAAACATAGCATCTCTCTCGCTTTTTGGACCATGAGCCTGATGGGAGCCAAAAGTTACACTGTTCATTAACCTGAACACAGAAACTTGACATTCATACAATCATCCTAACAGAACCAACCCAGTGTGGTACCTACATGGCATGGAAACATCAGCAATATCCAAAAATCTAGTGCATCTGGTGCTGACAACCTAGTTTCACACAAGGACTACTGAAATCCCACAGTCATGAGTGAAGAAACATTTCTTTGAATAGGTCAAGTGAGTAGGATGTCATATGCTACACACATGAACACACACACACACAAATGGAAGAAGCAGATCGCAGAGGAGTTGACTTAGTCAGAAGATCTTAAGGAGGTAGATACTAAACTAATCTGAAATTCAACCAATATTTCAGGGTTTCATTTTTCCAAACTGGAATTTAAACCATGCTAGTAAGCAGATTTATGTTGACAAGCAGAGTGGCTCTTTGCTGAGGTAACACTTATGTACTCAGAACGGATTCATTTTTGTTAGGCTCTGTTAGCTATAACAGGTTTTCTTTGAAAAAGACTTTCTACGCTTTGCAAAGTTCCTCTGTAGCTCTTTTAGTCTAACCAGCACTTTCCACTCTTTCTTTCCAGCCGTGACATTGGTCCCATCACTGAAAACTGCTTTCTCTTGTGCTCATGTTTGCATGTATTTACTTAGTATGTGTGCCGGTAGCGGAAGTGCGTGTGTCATTGCACACATGTCAGGGTCAGAGGATAATTTGAAGAAGTCTTCTTTTCCTACCATGTGTTTTTCAGGGCTCAGGTCAGGTTCTAGGTAAATGTCATTGCCATCTGAGGTATCTTGCCGGTCTCTTTTTACTTTCTATGCACAGTTTAGATCATAGATGTTGTTGGTTCTTTGTTTTAAATGTTTTCAGTATTTCATCATCACAAAATTTTTATACATTTATGAGCTTCTAATATGATACACTGATATGTCTTTATATTATAAAATAGTCAAATAATGGCACTTATATCAGGGTGATTATTTTCTGAAATATTAGCATTTTTATAATAAAAGCCTCTAAAATCCATTTATCTATCCTATTTTGGAAATAGTCATGTAAATTACTGTGCAATAACACAAGGGACTTATTATTATTTATTGAAAATATGTTTTTGTAATGCATTATGTTCTGATTATGATTTCCCCTTTCCTAACTCTTCCTAGACCCTCCCCATATCCCATCAACCAAATTCACACCCTTTATTTTTCTCTTTCTTTAGGATACAGACAGGTATCTAAAAAAATAATAAAATTAGATAAACTAAAAATAAACAATAAGAATAGGACAAAACAAGCAAATAGAGGAAAAAGTGCCAAAGATAGAGCTCATGAAACACATAGAGCTGTAGAGACACACACAGTCACACCCACAGAAAACCCATAAAACACAAAACTAGAAATCATAATATAAGCACAAAGGACATGTCAGGTGATTAAAAAAAAAAAAACCACGAGGAAACAACTTTCCAAAATGCCATTGAGTTCATGTTGTGTTGGCTATCTACTGCTGGGCATGGGCCTTAAGAGTGTTTTGTATTCCTAGTTGAGTCTTTACATGCTGTAAGTGTCAGAATAAATGTGACCTCACAAAAAATTTGGTGATGTTTTGTTGTAAGGAGGGGCTTGCTTGTTTGTCCTGGCAGCCCAGCCAGCTTAGCCTTGAAATAACAACACAGAAATTGTATTAATTAAATCACTGCTTGGCCCATTATCTTTAGCTTCTTATTGGCTAACTCTCACATCTTGATTAACCCATTTCTATTAATCTGTATATTGCCACATGGCAGTGGCTTACCGGAAAAATTCTAACTAGCATCTGTCTCAGGTGGAGAATCCATGGCGTCTCTCTCACTCTGCTTTCTTCCTCCCAGCATTCAGTTCTGTCTTCTTCGCCTACCTAAGTTTTGCCCTATCAGGGGCCCAAAGCAGTTTCTTTATTAACCAATGAAAGAAACACAAAGACAGATGGAACTTCTATACTAATGTTTCTATTTTGTAGAACAATTTGAGAAGCATTGGTATTGATTCTTTGCTGTGGGACAATGGTTTTACCATGTAAAGATTTGTTTCTTTTACTTGTTTAATAAAATGCTGATTGGCCAGTAACCAGGCAGGAAGTAAAGGCAGGGCAATGAGAACAGGAGAATTCTGGAAAGAGAAAGAATCAGTCTGTAGTTGTCACCCAGACACAGAGCAGGCAAGATGTGACTGCCTCACTGGAAAAAGTACCAAGCTATGTGACTAACACAGAAATATGAGCTAATATAAGATATAAGTTAATAAGAAGCCTGAGAGAATAGGCCAATCAGTTTATAATTAATGTAGACCTCTGTATGCTTCTTTGGGACTGAACAACTGTGGGACCATGCTGGACAGAAACTTTGGTTAACAATCCTTCTTTGAATTTTTGATAAAATTCTGCACTAAATTTATATTGCCCTATTTTATTTATTTTTTTTTTTGTTTGTGAGACTTTGATTGCTGCTTTTTCCAATTTGGTGGAGTAGGCTTTTAAGTATGTCCTTATGACTCCATATTTCCTTGGTGTCAGCTGTTATCTGCCCAATTTTCTCTAATTTTGCTAAACTGGATCGCCCCTCTCTGCCTTTTAGTTAGTTTATCAAACTTACTCATTTTCTTAAGGAATCAAGTCCTTGTTTCATTGATTCTTTGTAATTTAATTTCAGCTGTGAGTTTGATTATTTCTTGCCATTACCTCCTTTTAGATGCTATTTCTTCTTTTTGTTTTAAAGCTTTTAGGTTTACTGTTAAGTTACTAATATTATATCTCTCCAGTTTTCTTAAGTATAGGCACTCTAAATTTGACTCATAGTTGTCTTCATTATATTACCTTGATGTGACTATATTGCAGTTTCATTTTTTAATTCTAAAAAGTTTTTAGTTTATTAATTTCTGTCTTGTTTTTACTCAGTAGTGAATTGTTCAGTTTCAATGAGTGTATAACTTACTGTTTGTCTCTGTTGCTGTAAATATCCAGCTTTAATCTTTGATAGTCATATAGAAGGCAGGACGTAATTTCAATTTTCTTGAATCTGTCGAGACTTACTTTGTGTCCAAGAATGTGATCAGTTTTGGAGAAATTTCCACAAACTGTGTAGAAAGAGGTATATTATTTTGAGCTTGGGTGAATTATTATGCAAATACCTTGTCTATTTGGTTTATGATGTCATTTAGCTCCGGCATTTCTCTAGTTTTTGTTTGAAGGACCTATTCTACTGGTGACAGTGGAGTATTGAAGTCATCCACTTTTAGCATGTGAAGGCTAATATTTGATTTTAGAAGTAGTACTATTTCTTTCATGAACTTGGGTGCATTTGTGTCTGGCACATAGACATCAAGAATTATAGTATCTTCTTGTGAATTTTCCCTTTGATGAGTATGTAGTATTCTTCCTCATCTCTTCTGACTAGCTTCCATTGAATCTATTTTGTCAGATTAAAATGACTACACCTGCCATACTTATGTCAATAATACACATTAACTCAAGACTGCATCTCCTCCCCACATTCAATATTCTCTTTTATAGTGGCTGCATTAATTTATATTCTCCATGATTGTGTGAATGGTTTCCTGTTTCTTTATTTCTCTGACAGCACATTTTTCTATTTTGTATCTTGTGTCTTAATTCTGGTGACTTTTTGCTTTGCACAATATTTTAAGTTTAATGCAATTAGCTTTTGTGCTCTGTGCTTTTAGGCTTTCATTGAAAGATATTATGCTGGATGTTTTGGTTTGAGTACTAGTGTCTCCAATAGGTTTATGTGTTTGAAAACTAGTTGCCAGCAGGTGGTAATCCTTAAGGGGAAGTGACCAAGCAATGACTGTTCCAGTGACTTGGGGGTCACTTCAAGAAAGGAGCCCATGCCTGACACTCTTTGGATGGCCAGGAACCAGAAAGTGAATAGCCTAGAAATTTATGATGAAACCAAACATGACTGGCCAAAAAAATTCAATGAAATTATTCCTGATGATGTTCCTTTATACTCATAGATTCATAGATTGGAACTTAGCCCAATCATCATCAAAGAGATTTCATTCATCCAGCAACTGATGGGAACAGTTGCAGAGCCCCATAGCTAAGCATTAATTGGCGTTTTGGGAATGAAAAAGAGGAGGTGAAAAGATTTATTAGCCAAAGGGGTTGAGGATATCACAGGATCACTGTTCACAGACAGCAACTAAGCAGAGCTTAGCTTAGAGGGTCTCACAGAGACTAAGGTGACAACCAGTAAGCCTGTATGGCTCTGATCTATATCCTCTCTATATATGTTATGGTTGTGTATCTTGGTGTTTATGGAATTAGTTATGGGATTTCCAACAGTGGGAGCAGGGAATGTCTTTGACTGTTTTGCCTGTTCTTGGGACTCTTTTCCTCCTACTGTATTAGTTAATCCAGTCTTGATATGAGGTTATGTACTTAATCTTATCGTTATACCAAGGTCAGTTGATATCCCTGGAAGGCCTGCTATTTTTCAGAAGGGAAACAGAAGAGGAGTTGATCTAGAGGAGAGGGAAATTGTTGGGAAGGTGGAACTTGGAAGAGTGGAGGGAGCAGAAACAGCAGTTGGAATGTAATATATGAGAGAAGAATTTTAAAAAGAAGAAGGGGGAAGAAAAGGAAGAAGATGAGGAAGATGAAGAGAAGGAGGAGAAGAATAAGGAGAGGAGGAGGAGAGGTTAATTGTACCTTAAGGAGGTAGATTCTTGCTGGAGGAAGCAAGTCTCTGGAGCTGGTCCTAGACATCAAATAGCCTGGAGAACTTGATATTCATGCTCTGCTTTCTGTGTGCTGAAGCAACATGACCAGTCATTTCATGTTCTTGACACCATATCTTCCTTGGTTTGTCCTGTTGAACTACAAACCAACATAATCAACCGCCCCACTGTTCTCATCAGGTACTTGGTCAGAGCAACAAGATAAGCAATGAGCTATACTGGGAATGCAGCTCAGGGATAGAATACTTACTTAGACTGCATGAGAACCTGGCTTGCGTTCCCAGCACCACTAAAAGAAAATCATCTCTTCCAACATACTGAGCAGATCCTTTGTGTTCTCTTCCAGTATTTACATGGTTTCAGGTGTTACATTTGTGTTTTTAATCTAGCTAGTGTTAGTGTTTGTGATTGATGAGAAAGAGAGGTCATGTTTCATCCTTCTGCACATGACTAAGTAATTGTAAGAACATCATTTACTAAAACTACTCTCCTTTTCCTAATGAGACTCAACCACTTTTCTTAAACACCATTGTTAATTCAAAGAAATGATGAAAACAAGGGTATAATTTACCCAAGCATGTTCATAAATCTTCTTAAAGTTCATGTGGACATGTATTTGGTCAATGAATGGATAAATAAACTATAATTTCTAAATGCACATTTTAATATGGATGAAATTGACACACCTTCAGACTTTGTAACTTACTTGAGTGGTCAGCAGAAGAATTAAAACTTAATTTAGGCTCTTTCATTTATACTCAATCCAGCAATTGTCTAAGATTTCTGGAATAGTATCACATTTTAAATCATATATGATCACTCTTTCTGAAGGCATGGGACTGAAACTTTCTGTAAAACTGAAGCTTTTTCAAGCACCTCCTATATTAGGTAGATACGTTTTCAGCTTTTTTGCAGACTTCCTGAACTACTTCTTTTGTGAGGTTTTATATAACAACTGTATTTCAGAAGCACAGAGCAATCCAAAAAGGCAGGTTTCATTCTAGTGAAGAAGTTGGGACGATATAAAAGAAATAGCAAGGCTTTTGATATCAGACAGTATTAGACTCTGAATGAGGAGTTTTCAACTAACAGCCATTGGAGTTGAAGTAAAGTGTGTAACATCTTGGGTCCTCATTTCCCTTTTCTGTAAAGTGATGTAACGATATCTCCTTTTATCCCTTCAGGGAAATGTAAACAAAATGGTGAACACGCACTATGCAAAGACACATGCTGTTCTTGCCTCGCTGTGAACTGTCTTTCCTCCTGGTCAGCTTTTATGGCTGAGACAGTTGTGGACCTGACAGTCTACCAGATGTCTATGAGGAACTGAAGGCAGGGGCATAAGCTAGACTTCAAGAGATGCCAGACCCAGGATGCACAGTCAGTTGGCAACTGGTGAAAATGATGAGACTGATAACAGGGAAAAGCCTAGCAAGAAGTTGCCTGGCATCAGGAATATACCTGTCAAAACAAGTCTATCTTATTTCTTGTGTTCATGGCCAGTTTCATTATTAGGAATAATCAAATAGTTAACCAGGGGACACTAAGTAAGTAAGAGGCACTGATATGTTTTCAGTGTCTGTCCTCCAGTACTTCTAAAGCTATTGGATAATTTTAAATAGCTTTATTGACATATGACATGTCACATAATTCACACATTTAAGGGTATATAGCTCAATAGTTTTTACTTTGTGGAGTTATGCATCTATTAATATAAGTTTATAATATTTTCATTGCACCCAAAGGGGAAAACCCATCATCTGTCTTGGGCTCTTAATTATCCCAGTCCATTCATGCAGCCCTAGAAAGCTGCTAATCCATACTGTGGTTCTATTGATTCATCTGCTCTGAACATTTTATATAAACGGAACTATAAACTGTGTGGCATTCTGCCTCTGGTGTGCTTCACTTAGCATATGCTTCTCTGTGTGATTCATTGTCTTGTACTTGGTATGTGCGATGTTTCTCATTCCTGTGACCATATCTGACAAGAAGCACTCCATTGACAAGAGGAAGGGTGCATCTTGGCTCACAAGTTCACAGTGATGAAGGCAAGGAGAAGCTCCTGCCTATAATAACATCAGGGACATGTGGCACAGTTTCCTAGCATCTTGTGTGACTGGCAAGTACAGCTGGGCTGGAAATGGGCCTGACTGTAACTCTCAAGTTCCTGGCTAAGACCCACTGGGCCTGCCCACTATTTTCCACTTCCAGCTAGGTCCTGCTTCCAAAGATTCCACAACCTCCATGAACAACCTCCATAAACTCCCACCATCCGAGACCAAAGATTAAAACATATAAGCCTGAGGGTTATATTTCATATTAAAACTATAGCAGTCTTCTGTTAATAAATAGTATTTGCTATATAGTTTTCAAGCATTGTCCTGCTTCCCTCTTATGTATCTTCCATTTCATTTTCTTGACATAATCATATTTAAGGTGAAAGACTACTTAGATTTCATTAACTCATAATCTTTTAATATGAAAGGAAAATCTGGGTTACAAGACGCCAATGTAATACATTGCTCTGTTTATTGGATCACTCAGGCCCCATCTTTGCCAGCTTACTAGAATATGCTGGAGTTTCATTTAATTTCTAATATAAAATATCAGTGCCTCCTGCTTCATATACCAATGTTATAATATTTTTTGAATTATAAAATGATTGTATCATTTAACCGCCTGGTTTTCTGCCTCTAACTCTAACCCCTCCATTGCTCTCTCTCAAATTCAGGGCATCCTTTTTTAAAATTATTCTTACATATACATGTGTGTGTGTTTAAGAACATTTACATTCCTAATTGTATACATACTAATATTTTATAATTATATGTATATATTCCTAAGTATATAAATATGACTTGCTCAATCTGTATCTTACTTGTATGTATATGATTTTATACCTGACTACTTAGTGTGAGATACCATATTAATCACTCAAAAAAAACCACCTCCTGAATTCAAGATCCATGTCTAAAGTATGTGTTGCTAAATAAGAAATAATTAGATAATTGAAATGCAAGATGTAATTTCTGTCCCAAATTATAGTCAGATATCTTCAAATGACCTTCCAGACAGCCCTTACAGACGACAAATATAAAATTCTTGCTTAGACTCATGGACGACTCAGTGGATTTCATACATTGTGATGTTCTGATCTTACAAGCCCCTGAAACAAGAGCTCTAAATGTGTGTAGCCATCTGATGGCAACGAAGAAGTGCTTCAGTGCTGAACGAGGGCTCTGTTCTAGACTTGTGGATGGTAAAGTCAAAATAAGGCTTTTCCTTTCTTCTCATTGCATGCCATAAATTTCCCGGGACCTTTTGTACCAAACTGACCCAGAGCATATATTTATATGAGATTGTTGAAATTTAAAATGTCGCAATTTAATAACAGTATTGATGGGATATAAAAGCACAGCAAATGTATTGGTCCTGCCGTT
Organism: Dicrostonyx torquatus; assembly: GCA_028555095.1. Classification (NCBI taxonomy): domain Eukaryota; kingdom Metazoa; phylum Chordata; class Mammalia; order Rodentia; family Cricetidae; genus Dicrostonyx; species Dicrostonyx torquatus. Next base: position 565,934 of record JAQHUG010000190.1, on the reverse strand, counting down.
GAGGCTAAAGCAAGTAGCCCCAGTGTGAGTAATGGTGCTGTCTTTTTCAACCCAAAGGTTAAAATCTTATTTCCTTTGCTAAACTCCTTTTCATTTTTTCTTCTCTGCAGTACCTGTATGACTTATTATGCTATTACTGGCGTAATCTCTGACCTCATTAACATTCTTATCTCCAAAGGAAATATTATAAAAGGCCTGCCGGGCTATAATCTCTGCAACTTTACTATCATTTCCAGACCATACCACTTTAAATATTGAAAGTTTCTCTTTGTGAGTAAGCTAGTTCCCCAAATGTGTTGAGTTATAGCATCAGCTATCTCCGAAATCTGTTTTGAGGGACACATTTCAAATTTTTTTATTCTTGAAAAATTCCCTCAAGATAGTGTGTTTGAAGGGGGAGTGCAAAATTCTAGGATATCCAGTTTTAGAGCACATATAGGGATGTAGCTACAGCAAACAGGTCCTGGCTTGTTCCACTGCCAGATAACTGTGAAACTGCATTGTGTAAAGAGAAAATTAGAAGGTTTTCATTCTACTTCTGTTCAGCACACTGTCCATGGCTTTAAAAGCAAATCACTGTGTTTTAAAATGACGATTCAAGATTAACATATACACTGTAAAATTACAAAAAAAGTGAGCATATTAAGAATCCTTTGAGATTTATCAAACACATCATAAGATCTTTTTCAACAATATTCTGTACTTAAATAGTACTATATAATGTATGGAATATCTGAACTAATACAGCCATTCTCAGCTCCTTAATATACAAACATCATCTTGGGAAGACCTGTTCTACAACCTAATATGGCTGTGAATGTGTACTCAAGAAACAAGTGTAAGAGATGGGAAATAAGTGACACTTCCAAGCACACATATGTACTTCTCTTATAGAAGCATCCTTGAAGGACATTCATCTTTGAAAATCATCTTGATGGAATTCCCTCATGATTAACAATCATACTTTGGTTTCATTGTAAACTGGGATTAATCATTAGTGAATGTACAGGCATTGGTCCTTTCTATTGAAGGCACCATCCAGTTTGAAAAAACTACACTTCTCCATGACAACCCATGTGGTAGCAGTGCGATAGCTAAAACACAAAGTGAGTGAGCCTAATTTCATTAACTATCTTACAATTCTTATAATTGTTGTGATCTTCAAAGGAAATAAGTCACATCTACTTCAGCAATAACACAAGATTTTCCAGAAATCTGAATTTTAAATCTTGTTGTGTGTAAAGATTTGGACCACAAACACAAAAGATTAACTCACAGAGCATAGTTACCTTTTTTAAGATTTTAGTCAATGCCTGCCATATATAGGATACAGTCATCAGTGAGAAATAACTACAGTTTATCCTTGTTATCAACCAAAACTTAAATAATTCAAAATGAAGCAAAGCAAAATGTTGCCTTAAAGAGGTAAAATCTTGCACATTTTAAACACAAAACACCATGTGCTAAAAGCAAACACTAATGATGTTTAAAATGGCAATCAGGTGGGTTTTGGGGAGAGAGAGAGAGAGAGAGAGAGGAAAATGGAGAGAGGAAGGAGAAAACAAAATTTGGTGGGTAGGAATGTTCTACAAGGGGTTGGATAGCAGAAAACATGATAAAAATATGTTCTATTGGAAGAAATATAAAAAAGGAAGAGAAAAGCCACTACTTAATAATTCATAGCCTAGATTGTTTTTCGAACCTATGGTTTGCCTTTTTATCTTATTTATTTTGAGATTATAAGACTAGCTACTTCAACTGTTTTAAAAGTCAATTTGATCAGGAAATTTTCTAGCTAAATCTCTTACTACCGTCCATTATCTGTAGATGACTTCATAACTAGTCTGTGCCCTTTTTTTCTGGGAGATGGTTACCATTTAAACCTCACATGCTTGTTTTGAATGTCCCGTGATGGTAGGCCTGCTTAATGTCTCTGAACTACGATGGTTCTGTCCCTCTGAAAAGACCAAGCTACCATTAGAAATGGGTCATGAAGCAAAAGTCATTAACTCACTTTTAAAAGGGCAGAGCCCATCAACGTATTACTGACAGACCTCCTTCCCTGTGTCCATTTGCCTTTATTAAATACTACATTTAATATCTGCATCCATGCCTGAGAGAGCTTCGGATGCATGTCACCATGAAAAACATAAGCCATTAGGAAACAAATTACTTTGGGGATTATCTTTAAATGAGTACCTTAACTCTTCACACAATATTGTACAAATATTATATAGTAAACTACATATTTGTAATCCTCAGTAATATAAAAGCTGACACCAGAATTGTTGGCTGGAAAACACTCCTGGGCTAGCGAAGAAGAAAATTCAATTAATAAAGGCAATGATGAAAAAGTGATTAAAATACGACTTTCTTTCCCCTTCTAATGTTGGTTGGGAAAATGAGAACGGGAGATAGAAATTTGTGTCTCTACCACTTACCAAGTGAAAGGCTTATTTAAAAATCAATATTAAGATAATAACAAAATGGTACAGAATGAGATCTCTATTTCCACGTGGCTAACTTCCCAGACTAACCTTGCAAGTTACTGTTCAGAATGATCAGCCTACTGCGTCGAAATGGAAATTTCACATAATGAGGGAAGATTATCCACGCACTGTAAATTCTCTTCTTGGAAGGATGTGTTGCCGAGTCACTCTTTCCATCTGCTTTCCTCCATTCTAGCTGTTAGGAAACAAAGACTTGATGAATTTTTACCACTCTGGACTGTGAGGCCCCGGTGTCATGGCTAAAGGAGGCTAGAGCCAGTTCTGATGACACTGAGCTCCAACCCCAGCAAACCCCTCTTTGGGATCTCTAGAGCAGATGGGAGGCTCTGTGAGGAGCTGTGTCTGAATCAGTCAATTTACCCGAAGACCCAAAGTCCAGGTCTGGCAGGTTGGCCTGCCTAATTAAAACATTCACATCTTCAATCTTGTTTCATTTATAAATAATATCAAATAGTTTTGTAAAGATAATAGTAGCATTTCAGATATGCAAATCTTTAGAATTATATATGAGACAAGATAGCTAGCATGCACACACACATAGAGATATTTAATAGGCAAAGGAAACCATACAATTCTTAAAAAATGAAATATCTGTCCTTTAAAATATATTTGATTCTCTATTATTAACTTTTTCCTCCTCTTTCATGTCCTACTCTTTTATACTTTCTTCTTTCTTTATATATTTATTTCTCTGTCATTATAGCATTCCTACATTCATTTTCACTCTATTTTCTTTTTAATTAAGGAAGAGTTTTATATATATATATTTACACATATATAATGTATTATATGTATATATTAATAGAGGCTATTAAAGTTAATTAATCCATTGTGACCAACTTCTACTAGATATATACTCATTAATAGGCATTAATATTGTCAATACATATATAAAAATGCATATTAATATGCATACTTACCTGCATAAATTAGTTCCTACTTCCCAGGTACACCGGTATTATATTTTTCAGTATCACCTGGGAGCCAATCAGAGCCCCCTTTTACTTAAATATAATCACACCACAAATGCATCCCTGTACTTATTTCTCTTTGCTTTTCAGTGGTGAAATCTGCTGGCACCAGATCCTCCCAGCAGGAGCTTCTAAAGCTCAAGGTCTCCCACACAGGGTAGTCCTGCCATGGTAATGGTCCTGACTTCTCCATCTGGACCAAATGCATGTCCACGGGCAGCTACCATGTTCTTCTCTACTGCCACTTTCTCGATTCCATCTGGCTGCAGTAAAAGCTTGGCTCTTGCCTATAAGCACCTACTGGATATTGTAAGAAAATGCCAACTTTTCTTGGATTCATAGTTGCTTATCGTATTTCCCACCCATTTACACTGAGTCCTTCGGAGGTTATTGTGTCGTTCTGAGAGCCAAGCTTCTTCGTGTGATCCAGATGCTATAACATTTCGTTGGTAAGTTTTCTTCCAGATGTAACAGGTATAATTACTTTTGATTCAGCTTTATTCCTATCATCATAACCCTACAGTGTAAACATTGAGTCACAATTACTATGAAACTAATATGCTTTTCCACCATCATATTTTCCATTTGTTTTTCTCTGTTTAAAATTTCTCAATGCCTCTCTTCAATATGATAAAATTCTCTCTTGCTTAAAAGTTACTCATTTTACTTTTAAAAAATAAGCTTTTAATTAAAATAGAATTATGTCACGTTCCCCCTTCTTTTAGTCCCCCCAACCCCTTTCAGGTATTTTCCCATCAACCTCGTTCAGGAACCCCCCACTCTCGAGTTGGTTGCCTTTTTAAAGTCATCATTATGGAAATGTACGTGTACACACACATACAAGCACAAATAATGTGCATATATGTATATGTAAATATATAACCTGCTAAGTCTTTATGTGTATGTATTTGTGTATCCTGCTGAGACTTTTTTTTTGTTCTTTGAGTGTATTTCAGGGATGGCCCCTCTGTATAAGACAATTAATAAAGGGGCTCAACCCTGGGATATTCTAATTTTCCTTCTCCCAGCAGTCATTAATTGCCTGTAGATTTTTCCTTTGAGTGGAACCCTGTGAAATTTCCTCCTTTGTATCTTAAAATGTTTCTTAACGTTGTCTTTATTCTAATCTTATTTATGCAGCCATTTTTTTGGCTTTTTTAATTTTCATTTTACATACTAAACCCAGTTGCCCCTCCCTTGTCTATTTTTGCCCACTATCCCATTTGCCCTTTTCCCATCCCCCACCCACTCCTCAGAGGGGATAAGGCCTTCCTTGGGGAATCAACAAGGTGCTACATACCATCTTGAGGCCAAACCAAGCCCCTCCCCAGGGGTGAGCAAGATATCCTACCATAGTGAATGGGCTCTACAAAGCCAGTTCATGCACCTGGGATAGGTTCTGATGCCACTGCCCCTCCCCAACAGATTGAGTCACATAACTATCACTGACATTCAGAGGTCTAGTGCAGTCCCATTCAGGTTCCCCAGCTGTCAGTCCATAGACCCTGAGCTCCCACTAACTCAGATTATCTCTCTCTATGGGTTTCCCCATCATATTCTTGACCTGCCTTGTTCATATGATCCCTCTTCCTTCTTTTCAACTGAGCTCCAGGAGCTCAACCCAGTGCTTGTTTGTGGGTCACTACATCTGCTGCCATCAGTTTACTGATGTAGGATCTATTACGACAATTAGGGTAGTCACTAATCTTATTAAGGGGAAAGGCCCTTTTAGACATCCTCTCCACTATTGCTAGGATTCTTAGTTGGGGTCATCCTGTAGATTCCTGAGAACTTCTCTAACACCCAGTTTCTCCCTAACCCCATAAAGGCTCCCTCTATCAAGATATCTCTTTCATTGCTCCTCTCCAGC
>JAQHUG010000190.1:547275-558740 GCA_028555095.1 Dicrostonyx torquatus | reverse complement strand
CAGTAAGTTGTGGATTCTTTCTCAATCTTTTATCTTGCCTTAACCATGTTTTATTATTCATATCTTTGTTTTAGATTGTTTAGGACACAGTACATTTTATTCGCAGTTTTTCCATTCATAGGTACCTTTATTTGTCTAACCTAATAGTAGTATTACACACTTGTTCATTTATACCGTTTTCTGATTTAGGTCTTAAAGAGGTTTTCTTAATTAGGACCATTTTATAGTAAAACTTCCAAAGACTTTTAAGTTTAAATAATTTTATTAAGCCTTCTTCGTGTCAAGCCTGTTGATAAAGACATGCAATCCCAGATACTTAGGCTCTGGGCTGGCGCATAACAAGTTCAAGCCCTATCTAGGCTACAGAGTGAGTCCAAGGCCAACTTGGTTGATTTAATGAGACCTAGTATGAAAATTAATAGTAATATTAATTATCATCATCATCAAGCTGGGGATACAGCTCAAGCAGTAGAATACTTGCGTTGGCTCAGTCTTCAGTAAGATAGAGAATAGCTCTATATACATTACTTGCCCAGTTTGAAAAGGTTAAATTTCTTGTTCATTTTACAACCTTAAAGACAGTTCTGAATGTCCTTCTTTATTAGTTGGATGTTGAGAAGTCTACAGTAATGAGATTCGTAATTCTTTGCAGATTCTCTGCTGGACATCCTTACTGTTGAAACCCTGCTTTATGTGTTTGAGGTAGTGTCTTAGCAGTCTGTTCTGCTTAATCAAGCCAGGCTGACATTAAACTCCCAACAGCCTTCCTGCCAGATGACAGGTCTGTGTCATCATACCTGGTGTTCCTGCTGAAATACTTTCAATTTTCCCTCCCCTTTGAAGTCTTAGCTCCCATTAAAATTGCCAAATGTGAATTTTTCATTATTCTTCCATTTGGTTTTATGAACTATTCATTCAAAACCTTTCCAAATTCTTTAATTTTGAAAAATGTCCATGAATTCTTCACATTTTCTCCGTTCTCTTTGTTTTTCTCTACTCTTGGGCCTTGTTCAAATATCTCTATTTATAGTATTCTCTGTCTTCTAACATGCATTACCTTTTCTATTTTCCCTTACTAAGTCCTCCTCAAAGTGATTCTTAATTTAAGATTTACACTCATTCATTTACTCTTTACTTGTACTCAACAAAATATTTAAACCACCTATTATGTTATTTAGGTCAGCTGTTTCATTTTCTCATTTGACACTTACTTTACATGTTATTTTATGGGGCTTGTTCTTGCTTCATACTGTTCATATCTCTTATTATTTTAATGATGTCATTTACTTTTAAAAATCCTCTACCAACCTGTTGTAATAATTGTCATTTACAGAGTATGTAGCATTGGTTTTTGTGTCTCTTCTCTTCCACCTTGTAAACTCATAGTTATAATCCATGATCTGTGCCTATCTCAGGTAAATATAAGGGAAAGATGGTGAACTCTAGTGTGGGGAGCGCTGGTGTCATGGAATCTCAAAAGTACAATAACAACTTCATAAGGCCATTCTCAGATCACACTTTAATGTAAGCCTTGTAACAAAATTCAATTGAGAGTGGATATTTTCTGTAGAATATAATCAACCTACCCAAAGAGTGGGAAAGATCAAAGAAGTAAATAAGTGAATGTCTTAGAAAGGCAGTAAGTCTACAACTTAAAAAAAAAAAACCTTAAATCCAGTAAGATTTCTTACAGCTTTGCTATAACTTTAGGACAAAACTTGAGACTCTGGGCTTTTCTTCTGTCACACAGAAGAAAATCAAGAAAGAATTTAGAAAGCTAATTTAAAATATATTGTCTTATTCCCTGCTCTTAATATATAATGTTTTAAGAACAGATATGCAAGTGTAAAGCCTGATATTTTAATACTTTCTGATCATATTATCATAAAATATCATTAATTATCCTCTTTCGTATAGTTTCTTGCCTTGCCTAATTTTCCTTGGTTACTTTGTTCCTTTTCTTCCTTCTTTTTTTCTTTATTTCTCCTCTTGGTTTTGAGATGATGTATATACTCAGTAGCTCTTGAATAGGGCTCACACGATGAACTCTCAACCTCTCTAATATGGTTCTGCTAGCTACATTTATTTTTGTAGCTATTATTTGTCTTCCATTACCTCATACCCAAACTCTGCTCTTGTAATTTTTACAGTTTTTATTTATGAGAATAAAATCTTGTCATTTGCAGTACGGGGAGGGGGGAACCTCTGTATTCTCTCTCATATGTGAAACCACAATCTGTTATTTTGTTCTCTTGAATAATCTTCCAGTCATATTTCATGTCAAGATAATATATTTCCCCAACCCATACAATTCAATAGGGCCCTGGAATCTCACAGGGAATCTGGCATTTTGCTTCCTCCTTTCCCTCCTCCTTCCCTTCTTCCTCTTCCCTTCTCCCTTCCATCCTCTGTCCTTCCATACTTCCTCCCCTCCATTGCCCTCCCTGCTGTTCTATACCTTTCCCTTCTCATCCTTCTTTCCTTTTATCCTTCCTTCCTTTCTCATTCCCTCTCTCCTTCATTCCCTCCCTCCCTTCTTTCCTCCCTTTCTTCCTTCATTTCTTTCCTTGTTTTCATTCTTGATCCCATCTTGGGAATCTTACTTATAGAAATTTTCTTGATTTACTGACCTAGATGTTGATGTTAGCATACATATTATTAGGTTGCTTTCAGTGGAAGCAATTGCAGAAATGAATACATAGAGAGGCATAAGAGATGATCATATTTTTTCAAATAAGAAGTGTGTGTTTTTCTCTTGGAAATGCTAACATAAAATAAAAAGTAATTCCATCTTTTTTCCTAAACCAGTCTTAAATAGATTTTAGTTTTTAATGCCTGCTTTCCTAATTAAATTCTAAAATAACATTTAGGTTTTCCTGTATTTTCCTGGCCCATGCTGACATCTCTGTCATCCATCTTTCACCTATATCCTCCAGCTGGAATCACACAATATACATTTGCAGGCAGCTAGTACACAACATCATGCCTGAATCATTGCAGGTGCTCTCTCAGTACTCCATTGTTCTTCCCTTTCCCAACTATTTATATGCTCATGCTGCATAAGATATATATGGTGGTTTGCTTAGACATGTTAAAGCAATGTTTTATTCCCCCTGGAATGCATGGTCTCTTTTGTCCCAGGAGGTGATCTTGCATAGCGTCATATCCAACATTGCCCCTAGGTTGTTTGGGTAATGTTAATTGAAAGTAACCATTCTTCACACTTCGCTGAAGTGTGCTCTAATGTACATTTTAACTCTTCAGTCGAGGTTGTAAGGTTTAGTGTGAAATCTCAGTTCCAGTTGCTTCTTCAATCCTTAAAGTTGAAGTACTACCATAGTGAATTTTAGTAAGGTTTTTTTAAAGGTTATTTAATGGAACTAAGTCTATTTAATAAAACCTACTTTTGTGATTTTTGTGTGTGTGTTTGTATGTTAACATGAGCACAGATGTTAGTGTATTCATATGAAGGTCAAAGGACACCTTGAGATGTAAGTTCTTTCCCTTCACCATATGAGACCAAGCTCAGGTTTTTGATTGTAGCAACAAAGCCTTACACAGTGAGATGCTTGCTGGGGAAAAAAACTAAAACGCTAAACATTTTTTCTAATATAGGAAATTATCAATATATATTATTGATAACAGTTATAAAGTAATTTATCTGTAAAATATGAGTCATTTTCATTTGTAACAACTAGTGACTATAAATTGAGCTCTGGTTACTTTCATTAAAACAGAAGTGGAGCCAGAATGGTGGTGCATATGTGTAAATCAGCATTGAAGAGGTAAAATCAGGAGGATCAGGAGTTAAGGTCAGCCTGGAATACACAGTGAGACTGTCTCGAAAACAAAACAGATGAATAGAAAAAACATAAGAAAGATTAAAGGTAAGTAAGATAGTTTCAAAATCATTTCCCTATCTTTGCAGTAACTTCACTGTGGGTCTTTGTGGCCTTTGTGAGGTGGCTTCACTTGTCAGAGGAGCAAGTACTATAATTGGGATATTTAAATAAAACATATTTAACATCGAATTTCTGAAATATCATTGATAACATAATGTTAATCCAAACAAGAATATCTGCAATGCTGAAGATTCAGCAATCAGCAGCAGATGAGCTGCTAGAAATCATTTTGAGCTGAATGGCCTGTTGGGAACCATCCTAAACATCTTACCACATAAGAAATTGACTCTCATTATTGAATTCTTGATGTGTCAAATACTTTGCTAGTTTTCAAGACTTTAGGAATCCATATTTCTTACATTTTTCCTCAAAAGTGCCTTTAAATTATTTGAACAAGTGTTATAGTGTCTTATATTAATATTGATTTAATATATGTAATACATTGATTATAATATCTATCATGGATGAAGGTTGGGAATTCTTTTTTCAGCATAAAGGTTGACAAATGTTGCATAGTCCAGAAAAGGTGAAATCTAGATTAAAATGCAGCTCTCTTTAACAAAATTCTTCTCCTCATCCCTCTAGAGTATCATAATGATTCTACTGCTCGAATCTAAGTAAACTTTGACAAGTATCATAAATATCAAAGTAATAAATGTATTCAGATGGGAAAAATAATCATTCCTGCTGTTAACTGGGGATGGTTTCAAAGATACCTTGTGTCAGTCCAAGGGCCCTGGAAGAACAGACTGGACTCTGGTGAACAGAAAGGGTGAATAAGACATCTAAGATTAGACAAAAGACAGGAACTAAAAAGAGGAAGAGCAGCTCCCAAGGATTCCCAGTGTTCGAGCTGAATGAAATATAGGTGAGAAAAGTGAGGCTGGTACATTTCAAAGATAGATTGGAGCTAGGTTATAGGGAATCGTAAGCTTGTCCTTTTTACTCAAAGCCAATGCTACTCATCTCTGGCTGAGCATCAAAATCAATTTTACAGCATTTTTGAAATGCCCATAACCTGGCAACACTCCCAGAGATGCTACTCATTATATCATAGGGTATGGACATCTGCATAGTTTAGAACTCCTCTATTGATTCAGCATGCCAGGCTTTGTAAAGAGCAAGTGTCGTGATGATGGAAATGGAGCCCACTCACTGTGTGCTGCACAGGCCTTGAGAGTCTTCAGAATGTTACAATCCATGATGAATATTAGAGGATAAAATCTGACTAGCAATGTTACATGCACCTGTTGGAGCCTGTAACTTAAAAATAGAGTGCTCTTTTGTGTGTTTCTGTTGTTCTTACACAATTCTTTTGCTGTGCCTGGAATTTGTATTTACAAGTAAAAGTGGCCTCAGCAAAATCATTTAAAAATATCTTTATGAGCTACATAACATTCATGAGCAAGGAATGGGTTTATAGACAAGGCTGAATTAACACTAATATGGCTTTAAGCAAATGGGATAATTGGACTAGTGGTCAGTTTGAAGTCCCCAACATACTTGGATACAATTGTGTCAACAGAAAAGGAAAGAAAGAAAGAAAGAAGAAAAGCTAAGAATATATGTCAATAGATTTTTCTGGTGCTTCATACTTGAGCAATTAAGAAAGAAAAGTGTTATTATGCTACATGCAGATATTTGGGATGAGAACTGGAATGGGTTTGGAAATGGAGATAATAGTGCTAGTTTAGGTATGCTGAGCATTGTACTATATAAACAAAGAAATATATAGAGTAGTTAAAAAACAAAGATTAAATAACTGTTAGAATGATAATTTTTAACCTACAAATCCATAAAGAAAAGTGCAATAAAAATATACCAAACAAATAAATAAAACAGTTGTCACAGTTAAGTTGAAAAGAAATGCTGCCAAGATAGAGAAGAGATGGATATAGGGCTGGAAATTGTTAGAAAGAGGAAGTGATGGATAGTAATCAATGTGGTTTCAAAGCCTATGAAAGGCGTAGGTGTTATAGAGCACTGGCAAAACTGAGGCTGAACAATGGCCATCATTATAGTAGATTTATAGCACGCAATGGGGTTTATAATAACATTGTCTCTCAGAAGTTAAAGAAAAGAAACAGTTTGGAAAGCAGCTCTTAAAGAATATATGTTTCTGATGCAGAAAAGAACTATATTGGAAAGTGGGGGTGAAATACAAAATAAGTAAGGAAGAGAGATGATTTAGGGAGAAACAGAGATATGATAATTATTATGGAGATCTACAGAAATAGTCAGTGTAGGAAAATCAAAGTAAACCTTAAATTGAGTAAATAGGCATAAGGAAGAAAGGCTGAAGGGATAAGTTTTAATATGCTGGGTAAAATTAATATATTCATCAGTAAATATTGTGTTACTTGCACCATGGTTTAATGAGGCCTTACTATAATTCACATTCTGTAACATTAGCTTCACTAACTTTCAGTGTGATTGTCGTGACATGGTGCCATTGCGAGGTGCCTAGATCACGAGAGTAGGGACGCTATTATGGAATTAGTGAATTTATATGGCAATACCAAACAGAAATGCAGCCATCGAGAAGTCAGAAAGGGCTTTTTATAAGTTCAAATGTTTCAGTATCCATATTGTGAATATTCCTAGGACCCAAAACTACAAGAAATAAAGTTCTATTGTCATAGTCATCCAGTTTATCTCATTTGTTATAACCAAAACAACTTAAACTCTACAAATAGAGACGATGGAAAAGAATTCTTCGGAGCAGATGCTACCATGTTAGTAAATGGTAAAGACTGGATTGGAGCATAAGGTGGGAGAGGGGAACAAGGGCCACGTTTGGACACTAATAGCTGAGTTCTCCATATCTGATGATAAAATGCAAATGTGTACACACTTGAGCCCTAGGGATCCTAACACAAGAGAGAAAATTATTTATTAATGCATTTTAATGCAAGCATGGAGTATCCAGTGAATGAGAGGATTAAGAGCACTGCAAGTAGACTGGAAATGGATTCCCCACAGATGGGAATGAGGCCGAAAAGAGCAGGGTGCTCAAACAAACAACAACAACAAAAACCCCTCCAATATCTATATCCAGGAACATCTTCAATGTAACGGAGGCAAAAGGGAAATAGTTCATATGCATGGCACTGAGATCTCTACTGAATATGTCATCCACACAGGTGGAAAAGTATGAGCTGGAAAAATGAGGATAAAGAAAGGAAATTAAGATGAGACTGGCAAATATGTAAACAATTTAAAGCCACATGAGTTAATCAAAAGTATGATCATGTCTTGCAGACTGTAAAGTATAGAGAGAACCAGAAGTGTGCACTGCATGTAAGAAGGGGAAAGGAGCTGAACGAGTTAATGCTCTGTACTAGGCAGACGGTAATATTTTTTATGTTCAAGGACATCATTATCGTGGCATAAGAGAATGGTGAATAAAGTCTGTACTGGTTTTATGTCAGAAGAAGTGAAAGTCCAGATCATAGAGAGTGTGAAGAGAGGTATTGTTTTTGAAAGGAGAGACAAATGCTGAAAAAGTCAAAACAACTCTGAGATTCCATCTTACACCTGTAAGAATGGGCAAGATCAAAAACCCTGATGACAACTTATGCTGGAGAGGGTGTGGGGAAAAGGGAACACTTCTGCATTGCTGGTGGGAATGCAAGCTGGTACAACCCCTTTGGATGTCAGTGTGGACATCTCTTAGAAAATTAGGAAACAACCTTCCTCAAGACCCAATAATACCACTTTTAGGTATATATCTAAAGGATGCTCAATCGTGCCACAAGGACATGTGCTCAACTATGTTCATAGCAGCTTTGTTTGTCATAGCCAGAACCCGAAAACAACCTAAATGCCCTTCGACTAAAGAATGGATAAGGAAAATGTGGTCCATTTACACAATGGAGTACTACATAGCAGAAAAAAGTAATGACATCTTGAAATTTGTAGGAAAATAGATGGAACTAGAAAACATTATTTTGAGTGAGGTAACCCAGACACAGAAAGACAATTATCAAATATACTCACTCATAGGTGGTTTTAAAACATAAAGCAAAGAAAACCAGCCTACAAACCATAATCCCCGAGAGCTTAGACAAGGAGGACACTAAGTGAGATTTACATGGATCTAATCTATGTGGGAAATAGAAAATAGAAAAAGACTAGAGCTCCTGGGAAAATTGGAAGCATGGGACCTTGGGGGAGAGAAGAGGCAGGAAGGGCAGCAGAGAAAAATGTAGAGAAAAAAATTAAAATAAAAAAATTCCAAAAAAATCTATAGTCAATTAAACTTAGTCCTCTGGCAAAAAGAATTCAACAACAAAAAAGAGAGAGAGAATCTGTAGCAGGATCAAGGACATTTGCAAAATATAGTTCAAGAGTTAGACTCAGTGTATTATCTGGTTCCTACTTCTATATTTTGTTGCTATTTACAATTATCTCCATTTCAATAATGAGGAATCCAGACCTGTAGTGGTGCTTGCTTGTCTTGATTCAAAGCCGAGAAGAGACAGGTAAAATCTGTGGCATCATCAGACCTTCAACAGATGAATTGGGAAACTGTAGTGTTGTCCATCATATGCAAATAAGGTAGAAGTTGCATCTTTTACTTTTGCATTACTGTGACAAAATGCTGGCCAGAACAAGAAAAGAAGGAAAAGATTTACTTTGGCTCAGAATTTCAGAGGTTTTTAGCCCATCATATCTGGGAAGTTTGGTGCAGGAAACTTGTCTGTATTCTGTCAATCATGTTTTAAATAAATGCTGATTGGCCAGGTAGGAAGTATAGGCGGGTCAACCAGATAGGAAGTAGAGGCAGGGCAAGGAGAACGTCTGGGAAGCAGGAAGCTCCCTTGGCATTCCTGTGCAGATTACCAAGGAAGCAGGATGTGTCTCTGTCCCAGCTGAGAAAAGGTACCGGCCATGTGGCTGACATAGATAAAAATATGGGTTAATATAAGTTATGGGAGCTGGTAGGAAGATTGGGCTAATGGACCAGTCAGTTAATAACCTAATGTAGACTCCCTTTGTGATTTTCTTTGGGGCTTGCTGGCTGCGGGGTACTGGGCAGGATAGTAACCCCAACGAGCAGACCCCTCATGTTACAAAGGTTTGGTAAGGGGCTCAGCTCATAGCAGCAGAAATGTATGACAGATATTGTTCACATCGCAGTGGTCCAGGAAAATGTCTCCTCATCTTTTCCATCTCTCTGGCTCTCTTTCTATTCCATCTAGGATAGAGTCTTGCGATCTTGCTGCTCACATTTGAAGAGAGTTTTCCTTCCTTAGTTAACAGGGTCCATAAATGACCTCAAACCCTCAGAAGTATCTCTCCATCTCCTATGTTACTTTAAATTTAGTCACATGGGCAACACTGTTTGATTATTATAGCAGTATAGGTAAGGTTGTCCACTTCTACTGGATATCAAGAAAATTTAAACTAAAGATGTGAGAACTGAGAACTTGCGAGACTTTGAAAAGTAAGGTGTAATCTCCATTTTCTGTACTCCAAAGATTGTACTGATGAATCATTCTTTCTTGGAAAAAAATTAAACTCTTTAGTCCCTTCCTCCCTTTTAGTTTGCACTGCCACAAACCCTACTGTGTTTATATTTGATTTTGCCAGTGTCAGTCATCTTACTTACTCATTTTCTCACTTTCACCTTGATAGACTATAGAGATTTCTACTGTTTTATAAAAAAATTACAGTTACCTGCTGAATGTTTTTTCCCATCTCTTTCTTTCCACAAACAAATAAATCTTGACTGTAATTCACAGGACTCAATGTTTAGTAGGTCTAAGATATTAACTTAGAACTCCTACAGGTTTTGACAATATCATCAGAAATAGGCCAGTCACTAGACAGTCTCTTACTTCTTGGCATAAGTAAAGGCTCCCATTGTTTAGGCGCAGAGTGGCAGATAGAGCATGGATTTAAAACAGCCACTGCCAGTCTGTCCTTAGATGGGACAGGAACATGATTGTAATCAAAATCCATCTTTGTCTTGTAATAGCAGCCTGTCAACAACAATCTTGCAGACTATTACCTTTTTAAAGACCAAAATGTGTGTAGTGATGGTGGCACATGATTGTGAGCTTAGCACTCCAGAGGTAGATACAAGAGGACGAGGAGTTTTAGACCAGGATCAACTACATAGTGGTTTGAAGGCAGTTGAAGGCAGTCTTAAAAAATGAGAAAAGAAAAGGAAAGAAAAGAAAGAACACTAATGGAGAAGATAAAAGAGTATATATGTTCACTAAAAATGATAGCAAGACATGGGAAAACAACCTTGAAAATATTTGCCAAGTTTAAGATGTAGGGAAAATGGCTAATTATCTAGTGTTTTAATTACCCTGTAGCTGGACCTTCTAACTACAACTCCTAATCTAATTGAGGAAGTCCATTAAATAGACAGAGCATACTACAATGTGCAATTAACATTTCCTAAAATTAAAACTGACAAGGAATATTTTGATTTACTTTAATTATGCTGTTAATTTTGTACCTAACACAGAAATGCCTTTGCATTAAGAGAAAAGTCTTTTAAAGGTCTCCTAATTTGTAATAGACTTGTATTTCCTTCACTAAGCTGCTTGTTTTATTACTCAAAAGTGAAGATTACTAAGACTCTCATCCCACAGATGTTCTAGAATGAAGGTTATGGAAAGTTGAGGCTGAACATTTCCACAGGAACAGTTTGCATTGCTCATGCAGCATTCAGCTTTCAGGATACTATTTTGATCAGCCCTCCTCATCTATCTCTAGGTACTCATTAGAAGGGCCTTACAGGAGGCTAAGAGCCAAAGTCCCTGGATTCCCAATGAAGGCTTCCTCTTTGTCCTTTTAAAAACAATGTGCTTGGTTTTGCTCCCAGTGCCCCGCAAGTCTTCCAGAAGCACTAATTCAGAGCAGCTTGCACCATCCCTAAAGCAGAGGCCAGGGTACATAGCTGATCCTCTGTCCAGCTGATGAACTGTGTGTGTCCTCTGGTGTTCAGAGGTTCTCAAAACAAACTCATTAACCTGGAAAGTGCAAGCCCCAAATTATTAAATCTTATGGATAGTATCAGTAGAAATCAAGATTGTGGGGTGTGAAAAGGGGAAGGCAATCGGAAGACTCAGTTCACCCAATGGTTTAATTTGTGGTAGTCTGAATCAGAAATCATTTTGAATAACCATAGTAAACTATCAAATGGTTCAGACGATTCTTTCACAAAGGAATAAGAAAGGTGGCAGCATGGAGACACATGTCTCTGACACAGTAGTCAGGATGTCATGTGGTATTAACACTAGAGAGAAAGCCATTTTGCCCAATCCTACATCAAAGCAGGAACCAAATCAGCTCTATTGAACACTTAGACCTTGCAAGTTAACATGAACAGGGTTCACACCTGGTTCTCACTTACCAACAAAACATGAGCAGGTTACTTCATTGGTCCTTGGTTTCCTTTAAAATGGAAGCATATGATGCAAGGTTAAATGGCAAATAAGACACAGGAAGCCCGTGATGTTCTGACTGTAGTAAACTGTGTTACTTAATAGAACTTTTTCTTGCCGTGACATATTGGAAGATAATGAAAATGACACAGCTCTG
>JAQHUG010000190.1:520658-546179 GCA_028555095.1 Dicrostonyx torquatus | reverse complement strand
ATGCACATTGTGTTTATAATTAAATCAAGACGAAAATTACACTACATTCTCAGATGTAAATTTACTATCAGTTCTGGAAGTACTTGCCAGTGGCCATGTCAGAGGCACAGTAGGTAAAGTTCAAGATGTCAGCCCACCAAAAGGAAACTTCCGATGGGTCAATCTTGGAGATGCAAGGCCCCAGAATGTGCTTCTACTTTGCATTTACATATTGCTGCCGTGATCTTTCTCTGGCATCTGGTATGTGTGAGTTGATGTGGGGAGACCCACATTGCATGTACTGTACCATGTTTATCTCATGGAAACATTCCAATCTACTGGGCATGTTAATCTGTGGACTGTCAAGAAGATTCTTCCCTAAGCTCTACTATTTAATTGATAATAATAACAGACTTTCGATAAATAAAAATAAATCCAAAGAAATACTACACAGACAAGGCCTGTGAGTTTCACCTAAGGAGCTGCTTAGAATGTAGCTCAAGTTAATGATTAAGAAAAACAATTGAGTCCTACTAGCTCAGATAGTTTAAATTCTTTTAACCTTAATGTTGCAAGATGACAGGTTCACAGGTTTGAGAGCATGTCACACAGCTGAAACAAAGCTTTGAAAACAACCAAGTTAACCTAAGATGTTTTTGTTAAATAACTTTGAGGTGAAAAGCCCAAGACAATCTAAAGTTTTAGAAAGGCACATAGTTGAATGTGGAACTTGTTATGGTCACGGAACAAGAGCAAAGAAGCCCAAATTTTATTGGCTGATGTACCTTTCTTGGTAGGATTGGTTGATGACCAAAGATGATGAGTAATTCCTTATACTCAATTCTGCTCTCAATCTCCTGAGTGGTTATGTACCCTAAAGGTTCAAGGCAGAATTGATTTAATCCATTTCATATATAAAAGTTTCAGTTTGTGAGTGCTTTAAGATTCCTTAAAAGATTACCTTTAAGTATAAGTAATAAAGTAATTGCCCTTTCTTTGTAACTGCAAAATGCAGCCTGCCAGTAAAAGACCTGACTGAGAACAAAGCCTTGCTTGCCCACACAGCCAATCTATAACAAATTGCTTAGGTATAAATGTATGTGAGTTATTGGGATAATTTTTCACCTACAATATGTAAAATGCTTAATCATATAAATGAGTGAAAATCATGGTTTTTTGCCTGTATTCATTATAATTATTTACTTGAAAAATAGAATGTAACCACATTGTAATTCCTATATTTCCTGAACAACTTTGTTGGGGTACATAAAACTGTAGGAAAGAAAGTCTACAGTAGAAAGAACACAGAAAGAACATGGGAAGAACATAGAATAAAGAAAGCATCAAGAGGGTGTGAGTGTCTTTTCCCTAATCCCCTTAGATAGAAAAGTCCAGTACATGCTGATGCTACGGATTTTCTCTTTGAGCACTGTGCTTCCTAGAGGTTGGCCCCACACTCAGTAACAAGTACAAGTGGGATAAATAGTTTATTTTGATATCAGTAAAGAATTATAACAAGTAACTGGAGAAAAAGGATTAGTGTTAGCCCAGAAAACAAAAGTACAATGAGTTTACTTAATAACCATCCTATATTCTCAAATGCCTAGAGAGATAGGCACATAAGCTTCTCAGTACCATAAATTATATACATATATCTTTTTACACACAGTCTGAACTAAAATCATAGTATATATATATTTTAATTACTACAGGGACAAAAAAAATCAAGAAAGAAATTTTGCGTATTTTCAACAAAGCACATCTAATAAATTTCATCATTGTCAGAAATAGAATTTATTTTCAATTCATAAAGAATTCAAGTATAGTGGTGAATAGTCTCTGAATTAATATAAAATATTGCTATTAAGAAAACACAAAGGAAAAATTGTCAGAATGTCATTCAGAATTAGCAGTGGTGGCTTTGATGACAGCATTCCTACCTTCTGGGCAGAAGTGAGCCCAGGCTTTACCCTGCCCCCCGACTTACTATGATGTTTTTAAATTTTAAAACTAAAAGTAAAACTTTTATGAGAAATATCAAATCCTCCTTTCCAAAGACTAATACAGTCTTAAATAAAGAAATAGCAAACAAGGAGAGAGAAAATTTGAACCAATAAATCTTGCAAAGATTCAAAATTTCGTTGTATGGAAAATACTTATTTTATAGTATTAAGCAATCTTACATTGTTTTCTAAAAGAAGAAAACCTATTTTCTACCCAATGAAGATAATTGAGGGGAGCTTTGGAAATATTAAAAATGTGTTGTTCAGGATCTGAGAGATAAAAACCCTGAGGAACATTGGAAGTGAAGAGATAATGAGTCATAAGTGATTAGGATGGCTCATCATGATGACATCCAAGCAGAATAAACATTTAGTTGTTATAGAGATCACGAATCAAGAAACATGTAATCAAAGCTCGTGATATTTACCAACCATTTCACTCTTCGATAATGATATGTTTTTAACCGAATGACTCTTGCAGTTGCATCCACATGGCAGCTGCCAAACTGGCCTAGGGTGAAATTGAGCTTCTGTGACTTGCAGCAGTTCATTTATTTAGTTTCAGTAAATAGCGAAGACCAGAAACAGCAATTCCTGAACGTGTCTGATTTGCAATGAGCAATTCAGACGGACTGTAGTTTTCATTCCTAGACCCGCTCATGGTTCTGATCTCCGGATTAGTATGCAACCATGACTGTACCTGGCCTGGGGCTTGCGTGCTGAGCTGTAGAACTGACATGCATTACTTTTCTTCCAGGTGTCTAAGAAAGACAAGAGGAAGGGATGAGAGCTGTCTCCAAAAGTTCAGTCTTCGTCAAGTAGGTTTAGCACCTTACTTAATTCTTTCAACTCTCATTGGCCTTATACAGTCATTTGAGTTGTAGGAATAAAATCAATTCCAGATAATATGTGTTAAAAAAAAATCCTACCCCCTTTACTAAATACAGCAGCAACTAAAAAACCTGACAAACCATTGTTAGGGCACCCTGTTAACACTGTCACCACCATCAATGTTTAATCTATGTCATCATGCATGGCAGAAAATAGTAGAAACACTATTATTCTGTATTTCAAAAACAAGACATGCATGTTCTCTGCCTCCAAGACTCTTGGACAATGTATTAGAAGTCTTGAGAAATAAATTGAAAATGTAACTAAAGAATTTCAAATTATACTAACAATGCACATATTAAAATAGGAACAAGTCTAATTATAAGCATGGATCTTCACAAAACAAATTATGAAGTTCCATTTAAAAAACTTAAGAGAAGATACAAATGAAATGCTCTATGTGCCCTATTATGTTGAGATCAGGGCAATAAAAATGCCAATAATTTTGAAATTCATCAATTCAGTGATACTTTTTTAAAATTAATACTGCTCCAAGAGACATTATAAGAGATTCTGAGCTTCATCTGAAAGAATAAAATTTAAAACATACAAGACTGAAGGCTACAAAATCATCTCATAAAATTACAACAATTAATTATTTTTAATATTTTCTAAAATTGTGAATTTGGCAGAAAAGAAGAACAACCAGTGAAACAGAAGATAGACAAAGATAAATGTCCATATGTGTAACCAACCTTCAGGATAACAAAGGGTATGATTTCCAATAACAAGAAAAATAAATAAGAGAAACTGAGTGAATCTTGTTTTCAAACACAGTTACGAACTTGTTTCTCACATACCATAATAAAAGAAATCATATTACTGAGGATAAAGATTATATAAAATCTAAATAACATCTTACTATAGAAAGCCTTTTAAGCAATAAATGGTTAAAAAAAAAAGAAATCTCCTCTATTTCCCCTTCCTTTGGAGATCCGATCTACCGGTTGGACTGGGAAGAGGTGGGCATTGAAACTTGAGCATTGGGGTTGTTGGGTAGGCTGGGGGCGGGGGGAGGGTGGGGAAGAGTGCTGAGAAAGATGGCTGGAAAGGTGGGTTTGGGGAGTCTGGTAGAACTAATACAAGGGAAAGGGGTCTACAAGGATGGCCTCAGCTAAGACTCCAGGCAGCAATGGAAGCATAGCCTGAACAGACCAATCACAGTGATGGGACTGGATTAGTGACTACCCCAATGTCCGCAGAGGGCCTTCATCCAGAAACTGATGGAGAAGATTCAGAGACCCACGGTCAAACATTTGGGCTGTGCTCGGGAAGTCCTGCTGAGGAGAGGGAGGAGGGATTGTAGGAACCAGAAGGGTCAGGGACATCATCGGAGGAAAATGCACAGAAATGACTAGCCTGTCTCATAGAAACTCAGAGTCTGAACCAACAACCAGAGGCCCTGCATGGGACCTGCTTAGGCCCTCTGCATATATCTGACAGCTGTGTAGTTTGGGCTATATGTGGGACTCATGGCAATGGGAGCCAGGCTGCCCCTGCTACATTGACTAGCTCTGGGCAACCTATTTCTCATGTTGGATTGCCTTGCCAAGTCTGAATACAGGGGGAGGTGCTTCGTCTTATGACATCTTGATGACCATACTTTGCTGATGCCCATGGGAGTCCTGCCCCTTTTGAGTGAATACAAAGGAGAGGTGGATTGGGGAGGGGGAGAGGAGAAGTTGTAGTCTGGATGCAAAATAAATGAATAAATTAATTTTAAAAGCATAAAAAAATCTGTCTCCATCAAATAGAAGCTTTTGCATAATAGAGGAAAGAAAAATAGACAAGAGATTTCTACCTTAAGAAACACATAGGATAGCTAACATTTTGTTTTATTGCTTTGAAAGACGAGTCTCAAATGAGTACAGACTGGTCTCATAGACTCTGTGTAGCAGAGGCTGGTCTTGAACTCCCTCCCTATCCTCCCAGTTCTTCAGTGCTGGGATTACAAGGATATTCTAGGATGCTTGCTGTTACTGCAGCATGAAGTGTGATTGAGAATGTTAGTACTGCATCCTGCCTCTGACTTTGACCTCCACCAGGGTCTTCTCACAAGTTTGTTTATTAGAGCTGCTGCTGTTATCTATTTTTAGAACTAACTTAATGTTTGTAGGGCTTTGTCATGGTGGTGACCTTTGTTGACTCATTCAATCTCCCTTTCCTTTGTGTGTCTTTGTGATATTGCCTGCTTATTTCTTATTTCATGGGCACCAAACACACCTCCCAGCTACTGGACAGTGTGTCAGCTGGAGAGTCAGGTAAACAAGATCTGCTCTTCACAGATGTTGTCTCAAAAACAGTCAGTGTCACAACACAGGACAACACCCCTGGACCTCCATAAAGGCTCAGTGCCTTTGGAGGTTTCCTTCCCCCTCCCCATGTTTCTTCCCCTCTCCCATTTTTCTATTGTTTCCCTGATAGCATTGGCCTTCCTGTGTGCCCTGCACATCATATTGGCTTGTCTGCTGCAATTTGTAAGAACTGAAAATAATGCTCCATCACTGAGTGTATTCTCTCCTGCTGTTTCTTCTGTGACCCGCTGATCAAGTCATATGACTTTAATTTCCTTCCACATCTGTGCTATCCTACAGTGCGCTTCTCTAGGTAAGAATAAGTGTATTCTCACTGTATAATCTACAACTAGAATACAGAAGTCACAGGTCAGACAAGAGTTACCAGGGTGTGTGGAGTCCTACAGTGTGCCTCTTTAGGTAAGAACACAGTAGTCACAGTCAGACAAGACTTACCAGGGTGTGTGCCAGCATAAACATGTTTCTTGTAAAATGATACCACATTACAGGTTGGATATTTAAGCAGAATTAGGTCATCTACCAAGGTAAAGTAGCCCACAAAGGCCCATTGTAAACACACATGACCCAAATCTCCAGAGCCCCATTAAGATAGATCCAGGGTTCCGAGCCACTCCCCAGAAAGAAACCTCCAGACCAATTAGAAACAAACGAAAGAGAAAGCTTACAGTAAGCCTTCTCCCCACATGTCTCTTTTTTCCTCTTTATAAAATGGGAAAAGAGATGCCCCTCTCATTCAAAATGCCTACAGCAAAACTGAACTCAGAACTCAGCTACTGTTGTGATTATTACAATCAATGGTAAATAATATGGGAAGTTTGAGTACATAAGGAACTTCTGAAATTTGTCTTCAAAGAAATAAACAATAATATCTGCGAACAGGAAAAAATAAAACAATTCATACATAAATGTGGAAAACAAATGCAAGCTTAAAACGTCTCAACAAAAATAGCAATCGAGGAAATGAAAAATAGGTAAAAATGAGAAACCACTTTGTGCCAAGCATTGTGGTGGATGCCTTTAATGCCAGCATGTAAGAGGCTGAGGCAACCAGACCTGTATGAGTTCAAGGTCATCCAGGTCTACACAGCAAGCTCTAGACCAGCCATGGCTACAATCTCAAAATAGATAGATAGATAGATAGATAGATAGAGATAGATAGATAGATAGGTAGGTAGATAGATAGATATCGATTTGCATTCTTTTATTTCCTACAGGATAGCTTTTTGCTAGGGAAGATCCCATAGGGAAACAAGAATCATGTTCAATATTGTTTACTACAAAGTGACACTTTCTCCTATTGAAATACTTGTTATAAATTTATTAAATGTGTGTACTCTTTGACTAAACAATGTCACTTCTGAAAGTCTGCCCTAAGAAAATAATCATAAAAGAAGATTATTGAATATACTCATGTGGGGAGTCATTTTCTAGATGCTCAGACAACTAAATACACAGTATTTCACAGCTCAAGACAGATCCACTCATACAGTCAATGAATTTTCATTGTATTTAATCACATGTGCTTTAAATGTCCTCACCCAAACACATAATATTTGATTACATATAAAAAATACCATATAAAATATGTATGAAACAAATAAAATGTACACATAAATTCAAAATATAAAAATAGATAGAAATAATGGTGAAGTCTTGAGTCCAGGTCTGAGGTGGGGATTATAGGAAAAGAGATGTATAAAAGCCAAATTTTATGCTCATAGACTAAATTATTTATATTGAGAATATATGCACTTATTGTGAATTTTTTTAATTTAATAAAAAAATAACCTGTCATATAGGATTATTCAATAAATAATTATTAATATTATAGAGATGAATGATTGGAAATCTTGAAACTCTGTATTACTCTTTTCCTCTTAGGCACTAAATATCTACTTCTCTGTAATTCATAATTTCACTCCAATGTTTTAAAAGACCATTGAATTTGTTTAGTTAAACAGGAGTATAAAAAGAAGCTTGGACACCTTCCTAGAAACCAGAAATAACTGTCAATGAAACGAGGAAAACAGTCAAATTTCCATTTCACTCTACTTGGATACACTTGTACCAAGTAACATCAAACTTGGTATTTGCAAAGGGCAATATATATTCCAACACAAAAGGGCAAGACAGGAATTAACATTTTAAGGGTTGTGTCTCTTTTATTTATCCATGCTTCGCTATTACTTTTAATGAATCATGTTAATATCTATGTGGCTGCCATAAATGTAATTTATTTGAGAAAAGCAAAAACATATTGCCATAGGTTATTGCTTTTGTTGTTTTAAAGATATGGTTAATGCTAACTTGAAGATTCTGCAAGCTTGAAGGCTCTCAAAATCCAAATTATTTCTCAGTTAAATGTTAAACATTCTATTAAAAGTAATATACCTCAAAAACATCAGTAATTCTGGGTCTTCTCTTGAGCTCATATCCTAGACACCTCAGGCTTTTTTTGTGATCTGTCCTTCAGTAATTGGTTGTAAGGTCAATAGTTTGGCATATTATACTTAATGTGATGGTTGTATTCGATTGATGCCTTTCTCATCTAATGATAATTCTTATTAATGTAAGTTATGTGGAATAGATGGACTCAGGCCAATCATAAACTCCCCTGACTGTAGTTCTGAAATACACTCAACCTCATAATGATAGAAAGTCATTTCTGAAAAACTCCGAGGGTGTATTCAACTTGGAAGTTAACTTCTTGAAGTAAGTTAGGACTGTCCTTGGCAAATGGTGAAGGACCTCACTAAATGAAATTCATAATTAGATTTACAGTGACATAAATGTATCGCTCTCTGCCTCATTTTTTAATTTTAAAAGTGAGATCTGATTATATCATTTAATCCTGTCTTCCAGTTACAATTGAAAAAAATCTAAATATATGACATCCTGTAGAAATCATTCCAAACAACCCTGCGTGATATATTAATAGGAAAAGGAAATATAAGGTATAAACATGACTCTGATGAAATTTCAGAATAGATCACCCATTTAATCCATGAGCATTTGACAAATAAAAATAAATAATGATTATAATGATTACTATGAGCTGCATGAGAAATTTTATAAAATAACGGTTTCAATTTAAACAGATTGCTCAATTTAAACAAACTTGGTAAAGAAAGTCAAGTATGGACATTAGCCCTGAGCTTGAAGACCTTTGAACTCACATAGAAAACCAGACATGCCAAAGTACACCTGACACTCCAGCCTTGGGGAGGTTGTAGATGGAGTCAATCAGATCACTGAACCTTGTTTGCCAACCAGCTGAATCTACATGATTGAGTTCCATTGAGACACCTTGTCTCAAAGTTAAATACACATGCATGAGTACCTGTGAACTCACAACCACACACCACACATTTACCCAACACCATACACACACCAAAAACACAAAACAAAGATAAATAATGCATTCCTCTGTGTCACTGACATAACTAAAGGTGTTTTTAATGAGAAAGATTGAACATGTAAGCAGTGAGGTTGAAGTGGGACTTGTGAGGTGGTCAAGATTAATTACTAGTTCCCTACCGAGTTTTCAGGAGACGTTATATTTCCTTCACATTTCCTTGTCCATGGCTCTTAATCATTAGTTAATTTTTCAGTCAATAGTTGGAGAATACAGAGCCTGAAACTTATGGATTACTCACTTTCAGAGGCTTGGAGATTACAGGGAGGGACAAAGCAAATCTTAAATTATGACACTTTCACAGCATGGCCAGGGTGTTGGAGAGATGGCTTCAGAGTTGGCTGCTCTTCCACAGGACCTAGTTCAGCTCCTGTTGAAGGAAGGCTGTTTGTACGTCCCGGCTGCTCAGCCCCGAAATAATCATCACACAGAAACTAAATTATTTAAAATATTCCTTGACCCATTAGCTCTAGCTTCTTATTGGCTAACTCTTACATCTTAATTTAACCCATTTTTATTAATCTGTGTATTGTCACATGGCTGAGGCTTACCAGGTAAAGTTCCCTTCAGCTCCAGAGGGGCTACATGGCTTCTCTTTGACTCTGCCTCCTTTTCCCAGCATTCCATTTAGTTTTCCCCACCTAGCTCTGTTCCTCTATAGCTCTGCTACAAGCCCAAAGCAGTTTCTTTATTAACCAATGATGTTCGCAGCATACAGAAGGGAATCCCACAGCAAGTTCCCCAGCACCCACATGGCCACTCCCAACTTTCTGAGACTCCAGTTCAGGGTCATCCAGTGCAAATATTCTGAACTCTGTGTGCATTACACTCACATTACTTATACATACATGCAGGCAAAACACTTATACACCTAAAATAAAATAAATAAATCTAACTTTTAACAAAGACCCAGCCAATTGAGATGTAGGAGGGATACCTTAAAACAGTGGTGTCAGTCTTGCTAAGGCTGGGGCCACTGAATATAGCTCCTCATGTTGTGGTGAATCCAGACACAAAATTATCTTCATTCCTACTTTGTAACTGTAGTTTTGCTACTGTTATGTATTGTAATGTAAATACATATGGTTTCCAATTGTCTTAGGCAACCCCTGTGAGAACCACTGACTTAGTTGCCAGCAATTACAAGACATCCTAGCATATTTTCAATAGTTCCTATGCGTAAAACACTGCTTTCTTTACCCACACTATAATATTATTTTGTAAGAAAAATAACGAGATGGTGATTTCATCTATGAGTATTCAAAGCAACATGCACTTATTTACAGAGATTTTCTCTCCATCTGAATATATGGTTGCCACATTTAAAACCATATTATAAATATTGTCAGGAAAGGGTTGATTTAAGCTTGGAAATTCTACTAAGAATGTGTCACAGGAAGAAACTATGTTTTTTCTCTTAAGCTGGGACATGTAAGGTGTGTGTGTGTATGTGGTTTAGATATGAAATATCTCCTAGAAGGTCTAATAGCAAGGCTTTAGTCCTGAACTGGCAGCACTGCTGACAGGTAATTAGATCATAAACATGTGAGCCTCTTCACAGATTAACCCAGTAGTGAGTTCACAGCGGGTCACTAGCAAGGATCTGAGTGTCCTTGACTCTCTGTTCATTTCTTGTTCTGATACAGATCCACAGCAGAGAAAAAGCTGCCGTGGACTGCAACCTGTGGTTCTGTGAGCCAAGATGCACATCTCCTTCATTTCATTATTCTCACAGGTCCTTGATCACATGTAAGAAAGGCTGACTTCCTGGAATTTGTGAATATACTTTTGGAAAAGATACTTGTGACTTTGATTGGAATAGAAAATAAAAGGAGTCATGGCTAACTATATCAATGCTTGCCAGATTGTCTCTTCAAAAATCTTGCTTTGTATTTTTATCTTCTTTTTTTGTGACAGGAGGATGAACTCAGGTCCCTGCTCATAGATAAAATCTCTAGCACTTTAGTTCTTTAATTCTGAGAGGAGATCTTACATAGTAGAGCATGCTAACCTGAATTCACTTGCAACCTAGGCTGCCTTTTAACTTGCAATCTTGGGGTATCAGCCTCCAGAGTAGCAGGCATTTCGGGCCTGTGCCAATAAACCTAGATTATTACCATTCTTTATTTTAATGCATGCTTATCAAAGAAATAGTATGATTATTCTTCCAGGCACTACTTTTAGAATCAGAAAAGAATGGCAAATAAGATACAAAAACTCAAACAGCAGGAGAGCATTCATCCATGCCCGTATTTATTCATTTTTGTGGATTCAATTAAATATGCTGACATGCCAACAGCAGATAGGAAATAAACATTTATTAAATTAAGGAACAATAAAATAATAAGAAACTGTGGAAATTAGTGACAGAAATCATCAAGATTTGGATGACCCTGTCAGAGACCACAGAGAAAGAATTTCTGAAAGGAGTGGATGGGTCTAGCTAACCTGGGGTCAATAAAGGTCAATGGAGAGAGAAGGGTGTCCTGCAGCTCTACTTTGTAATATAATTTAATCATAGGTCATGTACTCAAAAGAAATTGGGGTACAAACAGTCTTGTCTATCAGGGAGAGAGGTTGATACAATAGTGTACAAAGGTTTAAATTTATGGTAAGAGCTTGGTGAAGCATTTCTGCATATGTAAGTAGATTATGCCACTTGGATTTTATTTGCAAAATTAAAGTGCCCTTAGAAAGGAAACAAGCTATTTAATTTGAATGGTAATTCACTATTTCTCTTTTGTCATGAACCACTGAGTCATTTCTACAGTTTTGGCAGCATACTCAGCAATTAAATTAGAACATTTTAAAACAATATTATAGATTCTGTTTGGGGTTCTCACCTTGTAGTTATAATTTATTTTAAATTTGAATTGATGTTTTTTTTTTCTCAGAAAAGTGACTATTCTTAATAAGTAGTTATTTCTATTTCATACTCATTTAGTATGTTCATTCTAAACATTTTAATTCTTTAATTTAGTTGTTAAGATTTATTAGTTTTATTTTTCTTTCTATGATGAATAAATATATTTGTTAAAGTACTTAAGCAATATATAGGCATTGTTGAGTAAGAAAATGTAATATTTTTGGTACACTAAGTCATAAACCAGCACCTATGGGATACTGAAGAAAACAGAATATTATTATTGAGAAATTGCTTAAGTTTTATATCCATATTAGTTTATATTAATAATAAAATATTAAGTTGCAGTAAGAACTTTATGCATTTATGGATTATAAATACATGTATCTTTTCTAAATTTAACTTTGAGCAAGTTTTCTAATTAAAGGTAAATAAAACTGCAATAAAACCTTATTTTAATACATAAAATAAAAATTGATAAGACTGAGTACACCAGCAAAGTTTTAGGTGTAAAATCAAAGAAAAATTTGATGTTAGGTATATTAAAATTTAAGAATTCTTGTCTTCAAAGGTCATTTTCTTTATTATATATTATTTATTTTACTTTTTCAAAATGAAAACAAGCAATCCTTTTTCATTTTACATACCAATTCCAGTTCCCACTCCCTCCCCTTCTCTCACTCCCTCCATCTACCCCCTACCTTACTGGCCTTCCACTCCTCAGAGAGGATAAAGGACATTGCTTTGGGGAAGGTCCAAGTCCCTCCCTACTACATCTAGGCTGAGAAAGGTATCCGTCCAAAGAGAGTGGGTTCCCAAAAAGCCAGTACAAGCAGCAGGGATAAATCATGGTCCCACTGCCAACGGGCCCACAGACTGCCCCAGCCATACAACTGTCACCCAAATCCAAAGATTCTAGTTTGGTCCTATGCTAGTTGCTTCCTTCTCCGGCTCGTGATAACGGGAGTTGGAGAGCTCACATTAGCTCAGGTAGACTGTTTCAGTGAATGTCTACACCATGGTCTTGACCTGTTTGCTCATATTCTCATTCCTTCCACTTTTCAACTGGATTTTTGGGAGCTCGGTCCAGTGCCCTGATGTGGATCTCTGCCTCTCTTTCCATCAATTTCATTCTATAGTGATATTTAAGAACATTTTCAAGAGAATGAAAACAATAAATCAACAGACTAGGAGAAAATATTTGAAAAAAATGTATCTAGTAGAGGTCGCATATCCACAACCTACACAAACTACAAAGAACTCTAAGGGCATTAAACTTAAAAAATATATTATAAACATTGACTGATAGAGAGAGATAGAGACCCCTAAACAGACATGTGCTCCAAACAGTTATAAAGCATCAAAGAAGCACTTGAAGGGATGTTCAATAAAATGACATCAGCGGAAAATGTCAGCGAGCAACACACACTACCAAAGGCTTGGGAGAATATGAACAAAAGACTTTCATTCACGCCCTCTGTGAAAGCTCAGTAACCTTAGCAGGCAGCTAGAAAACTCGTATAAAATTAACCCCAGCCTCAGAATGTAGTCGTGCTCTCAGAGATGCACTCATTTCATTGGCAAACATACATCGATACAAAAATAGTAAGTGCAAATATTTATAGGAGCTTCATTCATAACTGTCAAAACCAGATGCAAACAAGAAATCCTCCCATTGGTGAACAGATAAACAAACTATGGTAGACTGGTGCAGTGGGATGTTGTTCGGGTACAAACAGAAATGTGGGTATCAAATCACTACGACAAAGGAAACACATGCTGCTTCAGTTTGGATAACTGCCCCCCAAAGTTTCTGTTGGTAGCAGGTTTCATTACCAGCTTGGGATGCTATTAAAAGAAATCTCTAAATGGTATAGGTTAGTGGAGGAAGTTTACTTCCCGAGGGCATCACCTCGCAGGGACTAATGAGACGCCGAGCTGCTGCTTCCGTGTTTACCTGCGCCAGAAGGCAGAATCATGTCCTCCCACACCCGTAAAACAGTGTGCTGCCTTGGCACATCCTCAAAAACGGGCATCAACACACAACAGACCTCTGCAACTGCGAACAAAAACACATCCTTCCTCTGTACGACTTTATTTACTTCAGGCCCTTATTTTAGAGTTGTGTAAAACTGACTGAATAAACGAATGTTGCTAAATGAAGGAAGACAGTCTGGCAAGCCGCGTACGACTTGATTCCTAGTCTGCAGTGTTTGTAACGGGGAAATGTACACTGACAGCAACAAGCTGTGCGCCTGGAAAGGGGTGGAGGACATGTGCAGGTGCAGCGGAGGTGAAACCGTTCTGAGCAATAGCATAAAGAAGAACTCATACGATACGTATTTGGTTAAACATTAAGTTTTTTAGCACAAAAAATGAGTTCTTATATATGTACATTGAAAAACAGGAAGGTCCACCTGTGTTAAACTTGACCCTATCACAAAATAATAAAATATAAAATATAACCTGAGTCTATTCAGCTCATGGTAGGTTGGGGAGGTGGGTAGGATTACCAAGCAGTCAATTGACTTTACATAAAAAAATCAAGGCAGTATGGACAAGCTATGAATTTATTAACATGAATTTCATGTCCACATCTCATGTCTTTGGATTACCGTGGACTGGGGTCAGATGGGCTACTTCAGTGGTACAGCAAACATACTTGCTGCTCTGTGTTACAGAGGCCTGGGGATTTGATGCCCTCTTCTGGCTCTTGTTGGTACTCCACGCACAACTCAGATAAAAATGCAGACCAAGCACCCATACATGCAAAATTAAATATGTTTTAAATGCATGCTATTAGATCATTAATTGCTGAGTTATATTATATCAGCCTAAGATGCTGATAATATGTGTATCACCTCCCCAAACTCTAGGTTCATCTTTGAAATTCTGTTCTTCTCTGAACTTCACATATTTGTCCTCTTCCTGGAATACTGATCATTCTGTTCTTCATCTTTCTCATCCCCAACTGCTTTAATCATAATGATCATTAACTACTAGATCTCACCTTAAATCAAACTCTTCAGAGATACTTATTTTGCTGTTTTCAAATCAAAGCCATTACCTTCATAGCTTCCTTTACCTATTTTTTGGTAAGACACACTGTATTTTATACCACTTTAATTGCTAATCAATTAAAATCTATGACTTTCATGGATGACAGGCTCCATGAAAGAAATAACAACATTTGTTCATTTAATCTAGCCTGGGATAGGATATTCAGTATTCAATAATTTTACAACAGAATGAGAGAATACATTAGTCTGGACTTATAAAAGATTATTCACTTAATTTTGTTTCTTTCTTGGATGAATGTAGGTCTACTTATATTCTAAATTATATATAATTACTTCCTTATAATTTATGGGACTATAAAATGTATCTTAATAATTCACAGTTGTGTCAAGGAGTAGTAAGCATAAATGCACACTGACAAAGTATTTTCGTCATTATTTTGTATTATGACAGCTTAAGTATAGTATTGAAAGAGAATAAGATACTTACATTCTTTAATTGTTCAAACATGTTAGAAATAAAAAAGGGAAAAAGTTAATTTGTCTACCAAAACAATATACTTCTTAATATTAGATTTGCTGATTAGAAAATTTCCTGATAAGAAAAAATAGCAGCCAAAATTTTTTGTAACAAAGAGAACAGTGTGGAATTCATTGTTGAAAATGAAAATATATATTATCAACAAAAAGATGGATGGAATACCTTAATAATATAGTCATGCCATACCAGTGATATTTTATTCTGTAGTTTCAGTATTTAGTAGGAATGCATTTGTTGAGCGTATGGCAATGATAAATAATACTACTAAGAGAAAAGAATCTTCATTATGAAAACATTTTTGAAATTTCTGATATATTTTTTAGAAAGAATAAGCTGTTTTACTTTCAATGTTTCTCTTAGGTGAAGACTAGGCTAATTTATAAATCATCAGGGACATTGGGGTTCACTTTTAATTCTTTAACTATCAAATTGTAATTCCTTCCATAAGCTCCACCATGTGTATACTAATTACTTGTCTTGGTCCTGTGTTAAAATGCTAAGGCAGCTTAAAGAACTGGCTCACACTTGGAGAGTGCAGGCCTTTAAGGTGGGAAAAGTAAAGACACAGGAGCTTGAGGTAGCTGGTCAAGGTGTCTCCACAGCCAGGAAGCAGAGAGACAAGACGGTCAGTGTTAAATAACCTGGTTTTTATTTAGTCTGAGACCTGAGCCCATGGCATGGTGCCAATCTCTGTGAGTGTTGGTCTTACCACTTCAATTAATGTAGTCTAGAAAATTCCTCAAAGACATGCTCAGAGATTTATGTGTATGGTGACTGTAAATCCCATCGAGTTGGCATTCATGACTGACTGTCACAATGAGGTAGTTTTAATGTTTGGAATTCTGTGTCACGTGTTGTTAGAACTTAGTGTGGACTATAAGAAAAGAAGAAAATTGTGTAACTTATGAGAAAATGTAATTTGGTAATTGTGTAATGACCATTTAAGACCATATCATTGCAGTCAGACAGTGGTAACATGTGCCTTGAATCCCAGCACTCCGGAGGCAGACAGGCAGGCCTCTGCGAGTTTGAGGCACACCCCATACCAGTTCCTGAAAGAAAACCTGTTGTTTGCGTGTGATAAAACTTAAATCCAAATGTTAATGGTGATTTGATTCTTCTAATATTCGTGAATGAATCTACATTTGATCCAGCTCAAATGAATGTTGGTTCACTCAATTAATTTGTTCTTCAATGTTTGGCTATAATCTTTTTGTTTGTTTGTTTCTCTTAGAAGCATTCAAAATGAAAGAAGGGGAAAAGAGGTCACTTCTCTTCACTAGAGGTTTTTTTTTTGAATTATTTTTTTTTATTGTTAAAAGAGAGATTTGCAATTATTCCCCTTGTCCCTGGCCCTCCCGCTCCCCCACTACCCCACATCCCCACTGGATGTCAAAGAAGGGAAAGAATGTTATGTTGAAGAAACTTATAATGGCTAATGGTAAGCAATGCACACTAAAGGAAACAGTCCAACTCTTCCACTTAGCTGTGCCTGGGTATCAGGTACATCCCTGTTTCCCCCTGCAGGAAACAAAAGAGGAAGGTTCATAGAGGGAAAGAGTTGAGTTGACAGTTGTTCATCCCTTTGAGAGAAAGCTATGCTAAGTGCACCGTAGTAGGATCTAAGCCAACACATCGGTACACTTTCCATCTTTGCCTGTTTCTATTACGTGTTTCACTCAGCTGTGAAAAGCTTGACTCTCCTCTGGTGCTGGGACAGCCTTCCTCTGTCATCCTGCTCCTACCTGATCCCCTGTGGGATAAACAACTTACCTGCTCCTCAGTCACAAAGCAGTTCCATCCAGAATGACAATCTTACTGTCTTTGGTATGTGTGCCAGCAGATCATGCCTCAGACTCCCTGTGCATTTGTAGCCAAACTTTGTAAAACAGTTGAGGATGAAAATGTTGACTTTGAAGTTCTCAAGCTTGCACTTAGTATTGAACAATTTGGATAAGTCAGAGATTTAGAATTTGCCTAGTCCTCAATTTGAAGGCAACTCTGATGATACGTGTTGATTCCAATAAGCTACAAATTCAAAGATATAAAACTTACTTTTCCTAGACATTTTCAGTCAAAAGGACTGTTGGCTGGTCTGGAATATTCACACTGGTTAAGTAACATTTCAACTGCTCTCATTTAGTGGGATGGGGTGCCTAAAAATACCAAAGGGGGAAAAAAGCCTTATTTCTAGAATTAGCAGAACCCACAAACGTTGTTGCTGAAAAGTGGGTTCCCACAGGAATCCACAAAACTCTGTGGCAAACCATTGCCTTTAAATGGCCCAAAATTCTTTCTTAAAATGGCCTCATTTTGTCTCTATTTGTGGAAGCCTTTAGCACAGAGAGCTGGTGTGGTGAGAAGTATGAATATAACCTTAATGACAACTTGCGAGTTTGAAAATGTGCGTCTTTGATGTGACTTGGGGTAAACTCAGGTCTCTTACCCAGGCATACTAAAAATTTTAAGACTAAATGCATTATTTGGGGTTGCTAGATATTCAGTCTTTTGAGTACCATAAAGTTCAATTTAGAAGTTTAAAAGAAACCACAAAACATCAATAATTTTTTAGTTTATCATTTGGACAACAAAGAAAAAT
This sequence comes from Dicrostonyx torquatus, assembly GCA_028555095.1. Taxonomy (NCBI): domain Eukaryota; kingdom Metazoa; phylum Chordata; class Mammalia; order Rodentia; family Cricetidae; genus Dicrostonyx; species Dicrostonyx torquatus. The sequence continues at coordinate 528,556 of JAQHUG010000190.1, read as the reverse complement.
TATGATTGAAGATCAAAGTATGTCTTAGGTCATATGTAAACTTTCTCCTGGGAAATGATTTTAGTGACCATTAGCGACGGCATCAAACATGTGATAAATGAGGTACGAAACAGTACAAAGCAATCCAAGCTGCTGCTCCTGCTCTTCCTGGGTTTGTAGCTCAGTGGTAGAACTTGCCTAGTGTGCACATGGCCCTGAACCCAAATCCCTGGTACCACAATGCACCTGCTACTTTCAAACACTGTTTTCTGAAATTAGAAATTTTGACCTGCATCATTTTTAAGCAAAATACTGTGTTGTTTAAAAGCTTCTGCATGAATTTGGGTTTCAATACGTATAATGCATTCTCTCTTGTGGAACTGTGTAGTATACAGTTTATGACTGTGGATTAAGGACGTCAGTACTTTTGATGATCTACTCTCAAGAGGAGAGAAACAGAATAACAACCACCAGACAGCTTAGATTATTCAAAAAAGTAAAGATAATCATTATTGCAAATACAATGGGTTTTTTTAAATTTTTAAAAGGATTTATTTGTGCATGTGCATGTGTGTGCGTGCCTATGTGTGTGTGTATCTGTCTGTCTGTCTGTCTGTCTGTGTGCATGTGCATGACTGAAGAGGCCAGACAAAATACTGTGCTGTTTAAAAGCTTCCTCTGGAACAGGAGTAACAGGTGTCTGAGAGCCATCAGACATGGGTGCTGAAAACTGAACTCAGACCCTGTCTGAGAGGTACATGTCTCTGACTATTGAGCAATCTCTCCAGAATGTGTGATGATTTTTTAACTTAATAAATTTTATATGGTGACACTGTCATAATTGTGATAATGTCATTCCTTTACTTCCAACAAATTCTGTGGTATTTAGATGCTGTTTTACTTCTCGAGATAGTGATTGTCTGGAAGGGCCTCTCCAAAACCTGAAGCTGTTACTTTTTAGCTTTTCTTGTTGACTTGCCTTGTCCCTGTTGGCAGGTGATGGCCTCCCTTCTTACAAGCTGCCTGTTTCACACATAAGACAGAATGTTGCCTCTGGATCAAATCATCAAGTCTGAAGATATTCTTCATGATGCCTTGCTGGGTTATAATTCTTATGAAGGAATAAAGCCCATTTAATGGTACCTTAAATATTCTTAAGTTACTACCCTTTAGTGTATAGTAATGGCAGCAAATACTTTGGGGCTGTTCTTTCAGAAGCAGAGAAATTACCAAGTTTGACTTGATAGTCCCCTTTGCTCACTGACGCCATCCATAAATGTTTTCTTATCTTTTTCTGAGTCTTATACTGCTCCATTCACTTTTCACACATCTGGCCTGCCCGTTTATGTTATTTTGTGGATATTTTTTAAGACCACTCTCTTGATCTACTCCAGTAATTTATGTTCCACTTTGATAGAATAAACTATCATTATAGTTTCCCATAAAGTTCATCATGATTAAGATGAATTTAGTTAGTTAAAATATAAAATTTTTATATTTTGCTCCAAGATATTTTTTTCAAAACAAAGATAAAAATGAGTAATTTTTCCAAGAATGTGAACAAAAGTCACACTATGATGTTAACACATGACAACTGTGGGGGTGGTTCCTGGAATCACACACACACACACACACACACACACGTATACCCCCCACACACATACACACGCGTGTACACACACACACACACACACACTGACTTTTCCAATGTACTAACCACTGATGTGGAACCTGTCATCATCACTACAACAAGCATTTCTGCTGCTTTTAGTACTTCTGATACATATAGTCTAAACAAGTGCATTCACTCTCTTTCCTTTTCTGGAGTGCACTAGCCATCCTATCTCTGTCAACTTGTGAAACACAACTGCAAAACCCCCTGCCTACTGCCGCCAGATGCAGTTGTTCATCTGCATTGTAGTCTCTTATCTGAGCTGAACTTCAAATGCTTCACTAAACCTTTTAAAGGAATTCATCCTTTTAGAATTAATGTAGATGTCACTATACCTGATATATCTGCCTGAGCAGTTTGTTTTCCATAATTACAGATTCCTATAGGCCAGATCAAAACACTTTGAAAAGATTGTATGAAGCATATAGTTCATTTCCTAGAATGTAAGATGTACACATCTAATTTAATAAGTGTTTAAAAAACTTTCTCATTGAGGAAATTTAGTCTGTCTCTAATGGGCTCTTTCTCTACCAGGCTCCACATTTTGTCTACAGAGACTAGCACAGCCGCAATCATGATGTTAACAGCTCAAGTCTTAAAATCTAGCCCAAAGCTATCCCTCGGCAAAGGCCTACCTGAGAAAACTCAAGGCTGCCACAAGAAATTTCTGTTTGTAAATGCAGCTTTGCTTTCATTTTAGCCAGCTCCTATCACCCAAACCCCGTGGGAGGTAGAGTTGTCCTTCAACAGGAACCAGTTAGCAGCCCCCAGATAGTCTCAAGTGGACAATCATCTTTTCCTTGGTATTTTTTTTTGAAATTTTTATTCTCTTAGTCCTGTTGAGTCTTTCTCATATATTTGGTCCATTTAAATGGATTCACCATTTGTAAATACCACTCACCTTTGTAAAAAGTCAGTTGAATTCAATTCGCCTTGGATCTTTGCACTCTTGCAACAGTCATTTACCAGTTCAAACCAGTTGTTTCTCTAATAACCATTCATCCTTGGTTATTTTTGAAAATAAGCACTGTGTATCTTACCAATACAGCATTCCCTCTTTTATCTATTTATATATTTTATTTACAGGCAATATAATCAGAAGACTAAACCAAGAATTTGTCACTGGGAATCTATCTCTGGACTCCCTAAAACTCTTTGGTTCTTACAGTTTCCAAAACCAGAATTTGGATAAATATGTATCAGCAGAGATTGTTTCAGAGTTAAAGGGCAAAAGGGGACAGTTGTTGAAGGGACCATTGTGCCAGGTTGTTAGTTAGGTGGGCTTTCTATACTCTGGGGCAGAAAGATTTTCTCAGGACTTTTCCTGTACATGTTATGTAATGCCCCCTGCTAGGTTGTTTATTTCATGAGGTTTAAGGGTTCTGGGACAAGGGTTGGATAGTTAGCCATTAAAGGACAGTCTGAGTTGTTCAGACTCTCATGTCTCCTCCTGAGATCAGAGCTATAGTTCAGGGGCTATTCTTCTAAAAAGTAACCAGAGCTCTGTTATTCCCATTCTTTTTTTGTGAGCTGTTGATTATGAGCCAGGTGCCATCTATTGTATCTCTCTACAAAACAGTCCCAATTCTCCCTCTGGTACATTCAACCTTCTCCCTTAAATCCCTAGCTAATTGCCAGTAAACTGTAATTTGATATGAATGTCAGTAGGAGATAGTGCTACCCACCTGGAGGACCTATTCAGCAAAAAGATTCCTTTCGCAATATGCCCCTGAGGACCCAGGAACACACCTAGGTGGTGATTTCTGCGAGCAGGAAAGGAAAATGTCAATCAATTCAAAACGATTGAAGAAAAGTATACTTGATAACTTCAAAAGACAATTTTAAAAGAAAAATAACATTTGCTGAGAGAGTGTATTTTGTGTCCTACTCTCTGATTGTAAGTTTTAACTGCTCTCTTAAACTTTATGGATACTGCCCTTCTACTACAGTCTCAGCTTTAAAACTTGCTAAGATGCTGTGTTACATCCTTGCATTATCACTGATGACAGAAGTTTGGTACTAACATCTTAAAAACTGTAATAAATTTAGGAAATGATAGAAATATGAGAATGAAGAGGAGATAGGAACAATGGGTTCCTATTGTAAAATCTCGTTGGGGTCTCTCACTGCCTTCTTTAGAGTTTCTATTAGTATTTGTGGTAGTTTGAATGCATTTGGGCACCATAATCTGATAGGGAGTGGCACTATTAGGAAGTGTGGCATTGCTGGTGTGAATAGGGCCTTGTTGGAAGAAGGGTGTCGCTATAGAAATGGGCTTTGAAGTTTCCTGTCTTCAGAATTCTGTTCAATGTCTCAGTTGATTTCCTGTTTGTTGCCTGCAAGATGTAAGTCTCTCAGCTAATACTCCAGCACTATGTCTTCCTGCATGCGACCAATCTCCCCACCATGATGATAACAGATTGAACCTCTAAACTATCTCCTCAATTAAATGCTTTCATTCATAAGAGTTGTTGTGGTTGTGGTATCTCTGCACAGCAATAAAACTCCTATCTAGGACAATATTTTAAAGTGATATGCAAAAATGACTTGAGTAGGAAAGGTTTTCTTTTACTTTACAGCTTATAATTCTTCATGCAGGGAAGACAGTTTTCCTTCCACACAGACATATTTCAAGTAAGAATCTTAAAATAGCAATAAACCATGCTTAAGGCCTCAGCACAGATGGCCTTTCTTCTTTCCCAGCTATCAACTTTCATTTTCTGGAAATTTCAAAAATGCTGTGGGAGCTTCTTAAGCCAATAGCCTTTAAGATACCATCCCACTTGAGCGTGGTCTTTTGTACTATAATTGCAGACATAAAACTTCTGCAGTTACTCGCTCTCTTTCTCCTTCAGCAGCTACATGGCATCTCCCTGACTCTGCCTTCTTTTCTCCTCTATCTCTGCTTGGAATTCCTGCCTTGCCCAATTCTGCACTGTCATAGGCCCAAATAGCTTCATATTAACCAATGGTAACAAAATACATTCACAGCACACAGAAGGGAATCCCACATCAAACAGATAAGATGATAAAGTTCATTTACGGTAAGAATATACTTGATCTCTCTTGGGTAACTCATGTGGCCTATAGTATTGCCTTCTTACCTGTACTACTATTCAAAGTATCTCAAGAAACCCCCCTATTCTCATTTTATAAAAGAAAGGAACTCTTCAGCAAGCCTTTGAGATGTTATTTCAGAGGGCACCCAGTTCATATATATGAATCCTCTACAGACACCACTTTTCTGAGATGTTCAAATCATGCTTGGACATGTTGTATCCTTTTCCTGGGCACCTCTTTTTCTATTAATCTCATGTCTAAATGTATGTCAAAATCTCAGCCCAATAAATTGCACCTCTGCATCATGCTGGTTCATCCCGAAATATCTTTCTACAGCACAGCCAGGAACCCCAACCTCACTTGAGCAAAGATCTCTGAAAAGACCATGCCAAGCTGCTGCACCTGATCTCACGAATCTGCATGCCCAGCTGCTGCTCCCACTACCACTAAGTCGTGGTCCTTGCTGGAGAAAGACTGGCTAATGGTGAGGAAAATTTAGGTTTAATATCTCAACGGAGAGGATCAAGGATTGCCATTCTCTTTTCCAGTGGTCCTTCTTTCCCTGTCAACTCTTCTGTGATATCCTCAAGAGACAGAAAAGCAATTGGTTTTCAGTTCCTCTAGTTGGCTCTTTCCTCTTCAAACCAGAGGCTGCCACTCTTGTCTCTCAACAACTAGTCATCTCAGTGACATTAAATGGTCAAATTGTGCTGGATAAGTAATCATTTAAATAATATGCTATTAGATCAGATGTAATGGGGCATGCCTTTAAGGTCAATACCTAGAAGGCAGAAGCAGGTGGATCTCTGTGAGTTCAAGGACCTTGTAACTACATTGCTAGTTACAAGTCAGCAGAGCTACATATTGGCTTTCCGTTAATGAGCCTTGTGAACCTACTCCACCATTCTAAACAACAAGGGTCAATTACCTATTCCTATGGCTCTTTCTTAAATATAGCCCCAGATTTTGGTCTATCCATACCTTCTATGCCTGTAGTGCTTAACATCTCTCTTTTTCAAGAGCTATTTGGCTAAGAAGACATTAAGATTCTTACTCCTGAAGGTTTGGTCTTCTGCCAAATGCTGTCTCTCTGCAGCAAATGAAATTCCTCTCTTTCTTTCCCATTTGCACAAAGCCTAACTCATCCCAAACATAAAGTATCTGAACTAATTAAGTAGCAACTGTACCATAGGGATGGAAATTTACTAATACTAGAAATATTGTGAAAATTCAAAGTATAGAAAATAAAAGACAGCGATTTCAGTTGAAGGTAAGCTGTTCAAAGTGCTGCAAATCAAGACACCGAGGTTCTGTAAGAAAGCTTTTCTTGCAATGACAAGTTTCCTTTCTCATTTGTTTATGTATGAGGGGTGATGCTAATGACGCCCGTGATCACTCTATGTTTTCATGCATATATGTTATACCATTTCTACTTTTCATGTGAGAACATTTAAGCAGTTTGTCCAAGGACATCTGGTGAGTCCTTTGGCAAAGGCATATAAATTACTAGAAAAACTATGTTTCTGCATTGCGTTAATCTGAGCCACAATTTCTGGGTAGACTCGTCCAATGTTTCAAGACTTCTATTCTAACAGCTTGAAGTGGAGAAAAGAAAGTGAAAATCTAAAATTATATGCACACCTTGAAATTCTTGAAAGTCAATGAATATTTATAATGATTCAATCTGGATTCAGAAGAAAGAGCATGTTCTCTTAGCAGTTGGCTCTTAGTTATCGTAAATGAGGTGAGGACCCAAGACAGCCAAAGGCAGAACGTGATAAAGGAAGTTAGAATTTGGCTGTATTTTTACTGGGGCAGGTGGCAAGATGTACCAGTTATGGAAGAAAGTGGGGATGACAGGTGGTGGAGTGGAAGAATGGCTTTTGCGTTGGGTTTTAACATTCTCGTTGGCTGTGACATTAAGATCTTCCACAAAAGCAGCTGCTCACCTTCCCTCTTGGCTAGAAGAGCAATCATAACAAATGGTTGCAATTTGCATCGGGGGAGGGAGTAAAGAATTCAAATAATTAGGTGATACTGTCTATCTGGCAAATGAGAAGGGAAAGAAAGTTGGTTTGGAAAAGTTATGTGTGGATTTAAATATGATTCTAAAAATACGAATCTTAATTTAGACTTAATTTTTTTTTCTCTAACAGAACTCAACTACTCATTAAAGAAGTAATCTTCTGTTAGAAATTTATTTTACCAAAAATGTCATGCTTTATTCAAACACTTGAAATGTGAGTCATCTTCCTTAGGTTTCAGTTCTCATTTAACACGTATAGCGCTTGCTAAATCTTGTGTTTTTAATGATTTGAACTAAGCTTTAAAGCTAACAAAATATATAAACATGAAAAACTGAACACTGTATTGTAGTAGGAGGCTGCTTGTTTGTTCCTGGCTGCCCAGACTGCAAAATAAACATTAAGAAACTATATTATTTGCATCACTGCTTGGCCAATCACTTTTATGTATTGCTACTTAGCTCTTTTGTTGTTGCTGTTATATTTTTATTGATTTTATTGAGCTATACATTTTTTATGCTCCTCTCCCATGGTTCCCATGCTCCCAATTTACTCAGGAGATCTTCTTGCCTTTTTTCTACTTCCCATATACATTAGGTTATATCTTTGGTTAACCCATTTCTATTAATCTGTGTATTGCCATGAGGCTGTGACTTACCAGGTAAAGTTCTGTCCAGCATCAGGCATCTATCTCCTACGGGGTCACATGGCTTCTCCTTGACTCCACCTTCTTTCTCCAAGCACTCAGTTTAGTTTTCCCTGCCTTGCTCTACTCTGCCTTATCACAGCCTAAGGCAATTTCTTTATTCATTAACCAATAAAAGCAACACATATACAGAAGGACTTTCATATCACCTCCCCTTTTTTGTTGAAATAAAGGCCGCTTGTTCATTCCCAACTGCCCAGAACTGAAATAATTACTCAGAAACTGTATTAATTAAATCACTGCTTGGCCAATTAATTAAGCATATTGCTAGCTAGATCTTACATCTAGAATTAACCCACTTTCATTATGATAAGACTTGTGGCCTACCAGCAAGGTTCCAGCTAGCAGCTCACATCTTTCCCCTAGGGCAGCTACATGGCATCTCTGGGTGGGCCTACTCTCTCTACATATATCTGTTCTAGCCTGGCTATGTCTGTTAAGCCATTGGCCGAGAACA
>JAQHUG010000190.1:467972-519336 GCA_028555095.1 Dicrostonyx torquatus | reverse complement strand
ATGTAGACTCTCTGTGTGATTTTCTTTGGGGCTTGCCGGCTGTGGGGTACTGGGCGGGACAGTAACCCGAACGAGCAGGCCCCTCATGTTACAGCCCCTTGGGATGATTTAACGACTATTGGATTAGGACAATCAACAGAAAAGACTGCTTTGTTCCAATAGGAGATGCCACATTAAGTAGATAGTGCCATTCCCTTTTCAGAAGAAATGCATGGACAGGTTAGTGTAACATTGCTGTCAATAGGCTAATTTACAAGTAGTTTATAAAATGAGGCAAGGAAAAAATATGGTGATGGAAGATGAACTGTGGAGATCAAGCCCACACTTTGCAGCTTGGAGAAGCCATGGATCTCCTGCTTGCCGCTCCTATGGCAGTTATCAGAAGAGAGTGGCAGTCATATTATCTTCAAGGAAATTTAGTTGTGGTGACAGCATAGATAAATGCACCATACCAGGGCCGTATTCATCTTTGCAACTGTAACACTAAAAATTTCAGAATTCCTGGTGCACTTATTTATCCCGTGCCAGAAAAGATGCAAGTTTCACATTTATAAGAAACATGATCTCTTCAAAATTTTGCCACCAATTGCTTGTTCTTTGATTTCTATTTATCAATTGAATAATCTGTCCAAACTTGTAGAATGTGCTTCTGCTCCTGGCAGCCACCTGGCACCCGGCACCCCAGAAACCTCACGAACTTCTATTATTATAGATCCTGCAAATTAATAAAGTTACAACATCTGTGCCTTGTCAGTTCTTTAATCCCCAAATTTCTATGTGTCAAATACGTCTAATGGCTTAGATGCATTTAGTGAAGTAGGTATTGTCATGATTAATTAGAGTTTTATTTTGAGGCCCCTTTTAGTATTATATTTCATTTACTTTTTTAAAAAGTTAAAAATGGAGTAGAGGTATTTGGATATTACTAAGAGAGAGCAGAACACTCAGAAAGCACCAATTAGAAAAAAAAGTGGATAAAATCATGTTACAGTGCTCTTAAAATTGATCCAGACTTTAGAAAAACTCAAAAAGTATTTTTTTTAATTTAAGAACTTCTAGGAAGAGTTGAAACCAAGGTCATTATGACTTTAGTTTTAATCCTATCTCACATAGTGGGGTAAACTGTTATGTAGCCAAGTTTCTGCTGTGGCTGAGGGTGTTTTTGCGCATTTGGAGCAATGGGTATATGATTCAGACCCTGAGGTATCCTTGGCAGTCTTCAGAAGGTCAAAAGTCTTCTTTGGGAATTTTTGGTGGAAAGGATATGTTCGTGCTTTATGGACCAAGCAGAGTGTTGATTTCTCATCTCCTCTTTCTCAGTCTGCATTCCCCTCCACTGCTTGCAGTACTACACACACACCATGTATCTATTGACTAGAGGACAGAAATATAGTGGTAAAAGGTGGGCACGTGGCCCAGACTGGCCATCTCAGAGTTCAGGAGAGGATGTGGGATTTCCTTATGGGTGCTTTAATATGTTTTATAATCTTTAGTTAATAAAAAAACTAATTTGGCCTATGGCAGGGAAGAACATAGGTAAGTGGGTAAGAACAAACTGAATACAGGGAGCAAGAAGATTGAGTCAGGGGGATACCATGTAGCTGCCAAAAGAGAAAGATGCCATAACCTTAGCAGTAAACCATAGCCCTGTGGTGATACACAGATTAATAGAAACAGATTAATTTAAGATTTAAAGCTATCAATGAATATTCCTGATCCACTGGCCAAATAGTGTTGTAATTAATATAGTTTTGTGTGATTATTTGGGTCTAGGTGACCTGGAAACAAATGCAGTGTCTGTCTACAGGGAGGCAGGAAAAGAGGGATTACTACAGTATTAGGCCAAGTGGTCTACGTAGTGAATTCCAGGCCAATAAGGAATACAGTTCTCAAATAAGGAAAAGACAGAAGGAAAGGAAGAAGGAAGCAACGGAAAAGGAAAAACAAGTGAAAAGAAAGAAAAAAAAAGAAATGAAAGAGAGGGAAAATGGCAACAGAAAAAAAAAAACTGGTAATTCATGTTATACCAAACATAGATGAGCTCCAAAATCATTGTGCTAAATTAATACCAAGATGCAAAAGATTATATGATTTCCATTAGTACTAGGTTTCCTGACCAAAAAAAAAATCTATAAATATCAAAACCAAATCAATGGATGGCTAGATATTGAGAAGTTACCTACAAGAAAGCACACACCATTAACCCCATCTCTCAGGAGGTAGAGGCAGGGATATAGCTATGTGTTTGAGTCCAGCCTTGCCTATATAGTGAGTTCCGGGACAGCCACATATACAGAGTAAGACCCCAAAATGAAGAAAAAAAGTAAGGAAGCTGTGCTATAAAATAGCAAAATGCAAATTTTAAGGTGTTATAAAATATATTCTAAAACTTGTTTGATTGATGTGCGAACAAGTTTATAAACTGACTCACAGTACATGATCTGTACTCATAATGAGCTATAGGCATGATTCCCACTCTTCCTAAGACATGAATGAGGCCATTCACTAAACTTCATGAGGTATCTGCAAAAGATGTTTGCATTTATGGTTAAGAATGCAGACATTGGCATGATGAGCCTCTCCCAGCTTCTCTTGGTGCATCTTATTTTATTAAATGAATTCCCTCACGTGGAAGGCAAAGACAGAAAGGTAGTTTCAACCTCAAAACTTAATATTCTAGTTCCATCATTCAAAATGGCAAAAGGAACCAGAAGTCACACAATGTGATGTCGACAAGCTGCCAGTGGCCTCTGCTGATGCCAAGGAGAACTTATGTGCGCTCCGTCTCTGAACATCTGAATTGGGCTGTCTTCAAGGGACTCTGTAAAGGACCACAGTGCACTAACATACAGTTCTCGTGCGGTGACATCTGAACCAGATTCCTGATCATATGCATGCATGTCCTGGCAAACAAATGGCGGTCAGAGGCAACTTGTATGTTGTTAATTCTCTTCTACCAAGTGAGCTCCAGAGATTGAACTCAGTTCTTCAGGCTTGGTGGCATTTACCTTTAGCTCTTAAATCATCTTGCTAGACCAAAAATGTTCTTTATTGTAATTATTTTAGTCATTTTGAGTAATATAATAACTTTAACTTGGAATAAGCCCTATTTAGATTTAACTAATTAATCAAGAATCTTGTTATATAACTGTGGTTGGTCTCAAACTCATGATCCTTCTGCCTCATCCCAAATTTTGTCTTCTACAAGTATGCAATACCATTCCTATTTCACAATTTTAAGATTTTTGAGAATTGGAGCTAGATAATCATAACACTTTCAGAGTTGCAGGCAAGTTTGAAATGAGCTAAATTAGATCCACTGGTGAAACACAAGAAAGAATTAATAGATATTTTTAAACGAATGACATCTGAATAAAAGCAAAGCAAACACATTTTACATAATGGCTGAGAAGAAAACGCTTTGATAATTTTGCACATAATGTCATCAAGTACGTGAATTAACTTTGGTTGTCATTTGTAATTTTTATTGCTATTTATGAAGGCTTTTATGAAAATATACAATGCAAGGTTGAGGAAAATGGCACTACTTTAAGTAAAATTAAGAAATTAACAGCAATATAGATTTTAAAACTAAAGAGGTGTGCTGAAGAGATGGCTCAGCAGTTGCGAGGACTTGCTGCTCTTGCAGAGGACCTGGGTCCAGTTCCACACACGAAATCACACATGGTGACTCCTTCTTGCCTATCACTTCAGTTCCAGGGGATCAAACATCATTCTCTGGTCTCCATAGGCAATGTCTACATGTGATGCACATACGTACGTGAAGGCAAAACTCTAAGGCACATAAGAAATTTTTTAAACAAATTCAAAAGGCATTAGAATCAGTTAGTTTTTGTAGTGCTAGCCCTGATGACTTTGACAGAATTTCTTTCACTAAGTAAATTGTTTCTAAATGCCCTAGATGTCTAGAGAGATAATTTGGGCAATTATGAAATTGCCCCCCCACCCCCACACACAATGGCTGCTTCTCTTTTGTTAAAAGTTCTCCCAGGTAGACGTTTGTGCTTTAAGACATATCCACAAACAAGCGTTCGTTTTTTTTATTTGTTTGGGTTTTGTTTTGCTTTGTTTTCTTCCCAAATAGGTATTCCTTTCTCTATTATCCCTAACTCCATCCCCTGTCTTGTTGGGTGTCCTCAGATGAAACTAGGTTAATCTAAGTCAGTGTCTCAAGCATTAAAAAGTAAATGTCCTTTAATTTATCCATTGTGCCTGTCTGTAAAGAAAGACCCATCATGGCCACCCTTAGTAGTTTAAACAAATCACTAAGAAAAAATGTCAGGCTGATAGTCAGGGAATTTTTTTCCCCAAATGAAGCTTTCATCTTAAACCCATCCTGTCTCCCATTTCCCTGTGGGGCATCGTTAGCTCATCTCTCACCATCACGTTAAAACCTGAACCAAAGTGTCTTCTCTCCCAGAGCTGTTTTATCCCTGGTGGAGGTAGACAGGCTCAGATGATTCTGTCTCATGTGACACCTGTGGCAGCCATATCCAGCTGTGTTTGCTTCCTAATGCTCTTCCATTTCCAAAGGCAGGAGCCATGTAGGAAGCCTGGGCTTTAGAGCAACCCTGCGAACCAGAATCAACTGTCTTTATAGATCTTTTTTCTGGAACATTATGAGGTGTGTCCAGGCTGTCATGACAACCATCTTGTTGAGTTTCAAATGTAGATATGGCATACTGGGCTGGCCTTGCAACATGCCTATCTTGTGTTTATTACTAAATCTTTTACAAATTAAAGAAAATTTCATTTTGTTAAGAAATACTGTAAAGTTAGACCAAAACTGTGATTAAAATAAGTGGCAGTAATAATCACTTTAAAAAAAAAATCCACTCCCTCCACATCAACACATTGTTTGACAGAAATATACTCTACTTTCAAGATGTTCTCTTCTTTGAATACTGCTTATTTAATATACATTAAATACAGAATAATTTCTGTTTCTACAAGAATTATTTCATGAAAACTTTAGGAAACTAGAAATGACACAATAAAATTAAAACAGGAAGGAACAGATTGTAGTAATAGAAATACCCATACTGAGGGAGGAAATAACCAAAAACAAGCAAAACTTGAGAATGGACTTAAAATGCACTACATAACCCAGTCAGAGTTGAGTAGAACAAAATACAATTTATGTACAAAGTATTTGATTGCATAATTTATGAGACAAAGTGTGGAATACAGTCCACATAAGGGAACTTGATTTGGAAGAGAAGGTTTAGGTATAATAATCTAGCCTTTAGCTGATGCTGTATTTGAACAAAATATGTCTTTTCTCTGCCTACTGCCATCCCAACACTGAACCCTCCCCCCCCAGACCTCACATCTGACACACCATCTTCTCTCCTTTCATTATTCATTGCTTCCCACCCGTTCAAAGCAATGGTTTCCTATTCTGCACTTTTCTTTTACAGGAGTGAAGCAGAATGTAGCACCCTTCAGTAAGATAAATAACCAGCAGGGGTGACTTGCTTTTGTTTATTTTGAAATCCCAGGTTTCTCCGTGCCCTTTGTGAAGGAAGGAGGGAGAACAGACAAAGCAGGTTCTGGCAACTTGGCTTCATTATTTCAGACACGCCTGGCCTCCTATATAATTTGCTTATTGATCTCAGTAATGAAGACCAGAAAATTACATCCTCTCTTGTCTGCGGGGCTATGAATCACAGATCGCTCACCCATGTCACATTAAACAACTTGCCTGATGGAGATAGGACTCAAAGACTGGGAAACAAACCTGATCATGAACCCTTCTGTCCAGCCAGCACATCGCTCTTGTTAAATACTGTCACCATCACTCTGGACAGCTCTCCCCCTCCTTCAGTCAGTTCAGATAATCGCCTTCGGACCCTTGTCCTGCCAGTGTTGGCATCCTAGCTTGCAGGAAGAACATTATACTGGGTGTCTTTCTGTCCTGAGTAGAGAGAACTAACAAAGCAAAAACAAGAATAGAACTGAACAAGAGACACTGAGAAACTATGGTTCCTTCCTTAAAGCTCCAAATGATACTGTTTTCCAAACTAGCATTTGAATATTCCAGGCTGCAGAAGTGGGCGTATTTCATCGAATCCCAACAGCAAATGCCAACTCAGACAGAGCAGTAGAAGTAGATTCTCACTTCAAACCACCTAAACGTTTGTAGAAGCACAGTCGTATCTAGTGGGTGGGTGTTTCTGGAGGGGAATACTAGGGGAAGGTTGACACCTAGAGCTTCTTTTTCATTGAGTATTCTAGGAAGAGTGTATGGCAACAGCCACTGAAGGTATGAAATCTAAAACTCCTCTGATCTTTAGTTTCTCGGTACATGTGGAATAAGAAAAAGAAAGCTGCAATATACAATTTTCTTTCATTTCTCCCTTGGAACTAGAAAACCATTTGAGACAAGTTTATTAGAATCCTAGAACTTTGATTTTTTTCTATAAATCTAAAGATTTTTGATGTCTGGGATGCTTGAACACTCCTAATTTTGCATATTTTAGTACCTATTAATATTCTGGGAAGGCCATCTTCATTTTATAGTTTGAAATAATTCTAACTTAAAGATTATAAATGAACTCAAGTCAGCTTCAGATTTATATTGATGCTTTTTTTTATGCAAGCACATAAATTTAAACATGTCTACTTCTGCCCCCCAAAATTCTAAAACTTAGATCCTCTATGACATTGGATAAGTTCTTAACTTGTTCCTTGGTACCAGTGAAATTTAGACTCGGAAACTGCTAGCATGCCTTCATAGAACACGGTGACAAAAAGCAATCTGGGTGCGGGAGATGCTATTTCAACTTACACCTTATGGTGCATTGTGAAAGGAACTTAGTGTTTGGGGGTCTCCCCTGAAGCTGTCCCTTCAGACTGTGCTCACAGTACACCAAGAGGCAGCTTCTCCCCTGGAGTAGCTCCCTTCAGACCATGTCCAAAGGAAACCCGCCAAACAGCAGCTCCAGCCCTGGAGGATTTTTAAGGTCTGGCCCACAGACTTCCCTGGGTAGTTCTCCATCGTGACTTCTCCTCTTCCCCTGGCACCACCCAGAAATACATTGCTCAGATTAAAACCTGGAGTATTAATTCGGCCTGATCTGATTTATTGCGTCAGCAGAGACTTAATATCGGGATGCAGAAACCTTTCAGTCAGGGCAAGAATTTGAAGCAGGAACTGAATCAGAGACCATAGACTCCTAACTCCTCTTGGTTTACTAAGCCAGCTTTCCTATGCACCCCTGAAACTACCTGCTGGGAAGTGGCATGGCCCGTAGTGGGCTGTGACCCTCCCATATGAATGATTAATCAAGGAAAAGCTTCACAGATTTGCATCCAGGCCAATCTGATGGAGGCATTTTCTTAGATGAGATGCCCTCTTCCCAGATAACCAGTTTGTGTCAATCTGATAAAAAATAAAACTAACCACTACAGATAATGTCTTGGTAAGGAAGTTCTTCTATTTTGTATAAATTTCTAAGTTTCTAGTTAAATTTCCTTGCTATGAATGATGACTATTCATTACTATGATTTTCAAAGCATTTTGCTTAAATTTCATTGGTAATTATTTATATGTTCTATTTTTCAAGATAATTTTTAATAAAATACTATTTAATAAAATTCCCTACCAATAATTTTTATGTTTTAAAATGATTAAACCTTTAACAAATATCAATAAAGTTTACATTTAAAAATTAATTTATTTGAACTAAATAGACTTTGTACTTGAATTATTAAATATAGAAATATGAAATTTTAAATGTTTAAGATGAAACTTGGAATAATAAAGTATTAATGACAAGGCTTTGATTGACAGGCATTAATACCTTCAGAGGTATAAATACAGCAATGACTTTTGAAACTATTCAAAAGCATCAATACTCAGAAATTCCTCGGAGTCAACATGGTAATAGACACCATCTTCTCTCTCCATGACAAAATAGTTCTAAGCATATTTTTCTCTAGAAAACTCTTTGTTATTTAAACCTGAACATTTTAGTTACCTAATGACACGATATTATTGGTTCTAATATTTATGTTGCAAGGGATGTGACATCTTGGTATATATTATTAAATTCACACTAAGGATGGTTTATATGCCATTCAAAGCCATATTGCATGAATGGTTCTTGTGGTAAACAAGCAACTTGTATAGGTCTCATGATGAATGCTCCTTAATTCCTGGACCATATGTAGTCAATTGGAAAATACAGTGCTAGCTTCTACAGGATTGATGAAACATTTTTATGTCAGATCATGTTGATTATACATATATATTACAGGTGTAGATCCCAGATATTTCAGGTAGTACTGCATTTCCTGATTTATGAGTTTTTCTTCTAGACCTATAGATTAAATTTCTTTCCTAATACCACATGGAACTCACTGATAATATATTGAATTGAATGATGATTTTATTTGGTACTGGTTTTGTAGTCTATTTCTTGTGTAAATTTTTTTGTTAAATTTTACTTTTAAAAACAGAAATAAGCACAGACCTGAACATCCCACCCACTGGCCCTAAAGGTCAGAGATCATTGCAGAAAAGTCAGCAGAAAGATTGTAAGATACAAAGGAAGTGGTTGACTATAATTGGATGTTTCTAACCCATCTGCCAGTTCCCAAATAGCTGGCAGCCACTTCCCAAATAATTGACTCAGAGACTTAATATTACTTATTCAGCAGATTGCTCAGACTTATTGCTAGCAAACTCTTGCATTTTTAAATTAACCCATATTCCTTATTTATCCTCTGCCATGTGATGGCGCCTTTATTAGCATGGCACATTCATCTCCTGCTCCTTCTGCATCTGCTGGCAACTCCTTCTCCTTCCCATTATCCTTAGTTTGGCAAATCCGCATATATTGCCAGCCTGCTGGCCAATCATCGTTTATTAAACAAATTTGAGTGACAAATCTTTACAGCGTACAAGAAGATCACTCCACAGCAATTGACTACAGTCAAACTTCTCCAGACACAGAAGGGCAGTTGCACAAGTGAGCTCATATCAATGTGACAGCATGCACAGGACGTGTGCAAGATCAAGGTAGATAAAATCCCAGAGTAAAGGAGGGGAAGTGGTCATGAATTACCACCTCTAGCTACAGAGCTACTACAAATGATGGCTGCTGGGAAAGGAACACTTTCTTCAGATTCCACTTCCTCCTGCAAAGGTACCTGTTCCCTAGTGGATGGCCATACACCCAAGCACATAGGAGGAGTACTAAGTGAATTCAGTGACTGAAAATGAAAGGGAACAATAGTCTTATGCTGTTACTGCCCCTTATTTATCTAACTAAAATAAATATATCAGTAATTATAAAAATACTATTTTATTCATATTGTGTTTTGCCTTTTCTCTTTTAATCTTTGCATCTATTTCATTTCATTTTTGTTTGTCATATAAATCACACAGTTTTAACTAAAAAATAAAAAACCCTAAAATGTGTTTCAATGCAATACAAAGGGAATAAAGAGATGATTCTGCATTTAAAGAAAATGTGATACTTACCTTCTGAGTCTAGATTAAGACAAGGATCCCCACTTTCAGCATTGATATTCAATGTAGAGGTTGAAGTCTTAGCTAGAGAATCAATGAAGACAAGAAAACAAAAGTGGATACAAATAGAAGTAAAGCATTGTTATTTGCATGTAAAATACTCCTGTGATTAGACGACTTTCAGTCTGAGAAAACCCTTAGACCTGATAAACACTGTCAGTCAAGTACAAGACCATGAAGAGAGACTGTTTGGTAGGAGGAGTAGTAAGAGAACCATTAAAAGGAGTCTGGAAAGATGTATAGAAAAACACATAGAACAACAGTTTTCATGGGCAAACACAAAAATGAAGAGTAAGTATCTGTACATTTCTTAGCCTATATGGATGTAGATAGATAGATAGATAATTTATACAGGGCTTGGATTGAGGGTGGCTAGTTTTTAAAACCTGTAGATTTTTAACTGTAAATATGTAATTTGACAACTATTTCCTCCCATTCTGTAAGCTATCTCTTCACTCTGATTGCTTTCTTTACTATAAAGAATATTTCCTGTAACAGCTTTTGTGTTAGGTACCAAATTAAGATCTGTGACATATTTTGAATTTTTATTCAAAACAATAGATGTGAATTTAATTTCATTCCTTTCCACATGGATGTCTGGGTACCACTTGTTGAAGAGGCTGTCTTTTTTCCATTATGTGTTTTTTTGATATTTTTGTCAAAGCTTAGGTAGCTGTGACTATGAGTTCTTTTCTGTGTCTTTTTTTCTATTCCTTTGGTCTACATGTCTGCTTTTGTGTCAGTGACATTTCATTTGTTCTTACTATTGCTCTGTAGAATAGTTGGAGATCAAGTATTATAATGACACTAGCATTGGTCTTTCTGCTTTGACTCTTCAGAGTATTTTATGTTCTTGTGAGTTCAGGATTATTAGTTCTGCGAAGAAGTCCTTGGAATTTTGATGGACATTGGTTGACTCTGTAGACTTCCTTTTGTGTGTGTGTAGGGGGGGTTAAAATAATTATTTTCACAATGCTGACACTGCTTTTTGAGAGAAGGCTTTCTTTTAGCATGTCTTAATTATTTATTTAGTGTTAAAGATTTTCTTCTAGAGATCTTTCACCTCCTTGGTTCAGTTGATTTGTAGATTTTTTTAAGTTACTTACAACAGATATTTTTACTGATTTCTGTTAGGTCCATAGTGGTTCTCCAAAATGGCAGTTATTGGTAAACATAAGCCTAAATTCTGCACTCTTTGGGAATCTCATGTATGGATTTCTCTTTAAAAGGGAAGATCTTATAAGATGTGTTCCTGAACCTTAATCTACCCCCAAGGTTAATTACTTCAAGCAAGTGCATCTAGTTGCCTCAAGTCAGTCTTTATCAGCTCAGATATTCGTCCGCTCATAAACTCAACTTGCTTCTCTGCCATTTTTCTCTCTGTTTCCCAGAGATGGTCTTGGTAGTTTGATCCTTAATAATCCTTTCTTTCTATCCAATGAGCGGTTTAGTTTGGCGTCTTCCTGTTACCTTTGCTTGCTACTCCCTTCTCACTAAATGTGTTATTACTAGCTAGAAAAGCTGAAGTTTGGGTGTGACTTTCATGTCTTTTCATGTGGCTAAAAGTTCTTATGAGAAAAGTTCTCTGGTGGAGCACTTAGGGTTTGTTGATTACAGAGCCATGCCAAATACAAAAAGATATAATAGGACTCCAAGCTTTATTGTTGAGATACCTTTTACTTTTCTTCTGTCTTCATTCTCGAGCTGACTTCAAACAGCAAAAGTGATAAGAGGGGGCACGTCCCATGTGGCATAGGTTTGTCATACATAGATTAACGATGGTAAAATAAATTCCTTCTAGTTTCTTGAAATTTTAACATAGAAAGAAGCTCTAGTTTCCTTGAAGCTTTTTATCAAGAAAGGAAGTTGACAAAAGCTTGTCTGTATCTTTCAAGAAGAAAGTTTATTTGTGTGCTATACACTTATTTTCATGTGTTGAAACATCCTTTCATCCTTAGAGTGAAACCAATTAGATCATGAAGTATGGTCTTCAGAATATAATCTTGAATTTTATCTTAAAGATCCCTAGTGAGAATTTATGTATCTATGTTTGACAGGAAAATTGTTCTATAGTTTTTCTTTTAGTTGTGTCCATGTTCAATCTTGGTAGCTGAGGAGTACTGACATCATAGATGGAGACTCATTGTTGTGGGATTCCCCTCTGTATGCTGTGAATATGATTTACTACCATTGGTTAATAAAAGAAGCTGCCTTGGCCTATAGCAGAGCAGAATATAGCCAGACTGGAAGTAATGTATATAAAGAGTGTAGGTGGAGTTAAAGAGAGGCCATGTAGCTACTACAGGAGACAGACACAAGACAGAACCTCGATACACAAATTAACAGAAATGAATTAAGATAAAAGAGCTAGCTAGAAATATGCTTAAGCTATTGGTTAAGTAGTGTTTTAATTAGTACAGTTTCTGTGTGATTATTTCAGACATAGACAGCCAGGAAACAAACAAGCAGCCTCCACCCACAGTTCATAATTTTTTTACCTCCCTATTTCATGGAATAGTTCCAGAAGCATTGGTAACATATCATCTTTAATAGACTGATAGAATTAGCAGTGAACCAGGGAGTCCATGTGTTGTGGGGGTGTTCTTCCTTATTATTTCATTATTACTTCAAGTTCTTTGTTCACATTCTTTGGACTTAATATTCATTGGTCCTATTTGTCTGAGAAATTATCCACTTCTAGATTTTCTAATTTTCTGGAATATCAGTTTTCAAAATATTTTCTGAAAGTCTTTGAATTTTGCTTTAATTTTTATTAATTTTGGTCTTTTCTCTGTTTTTAGTGATATTGGCAAAACAAACTCTATGATGTTGAGTTCTTTTTGTCTTTTCTTCATTAAGTTCTTCCCTGATTATTATTTCATGCCACTTATTTAATTTTGGTTTGTTTTGTTTTTTGTCTGTGTCCTTCAGGTAGATAATAAGATTATTTGAGATATCTTATATATTTACTGTAAATTCTTATATTTATAAACTCTACTCTTAGAATTGCCTTGGATGGATCCCAAACTTTTCATAAGTTGCACCTGCCTTTTCTTTTCATTCTTAAAAATTTTAAATTGCTTTGCTGACTCCTTCCATAACATATTGCTCTAGACTGTACAGTTCAATTTCCAGCTATTTGTATAGTTCCCCTTGAAATTGATTGTGTCATTCCATTCCAATCAGAAAAAATGCTAGATTATTCTGTTACTTCAGTATTTGTTAAGATTTGTTTTGTGGCCTAGAACAAAAACAAAAACCATATTAGAGAAACTTCCCTGGGCTGCTGAGAATAGAATCAAACAAAAGTTGATGGGATAATCTATGCCATAGTTAAACCAAAGTTTCTTGAATCCTAGCGAGGTTGTTTCTTTTGCATTTTTTAGTTTGTTTGTCCTATCTAAAGATGATAGTGATACATTGAAGGTACCTACTATTATCCTATCAGCATCTATCTGGCTTCTTATACCCCAACAGTGCTTTTATTTTGAAATTTAGAACTAAAATATTTAATGGCAATATATTTACAATTGCTACAAGTTTTGATTAAATGCTTTGTTTTAATATATCATAACCTTCCTTTTATATTTTAGCCAATGTTAATAGACACCTACTTCCTTAGATATTAGAATAAATATGCCAATTTAATTGTGGCTTCTGTGGCTAATAGGATTTTCCCCTTGTGTTTTTTTTTCTTTGCAAGGGAAGTGTATTTCTTAGATACAGCAGATATTTGGATTTTAGTTTTAGTTTAGCCAACTATTCTGTGTCATTCTATGATAAGTGGAAGTGATTTACTTTTAATATTATTTTTTTAAAAGATTTATTTATTTATTATGTATACAGTATTCTCAGTATTCTGTCCAGAAGAGGGCACCAGACCTCATTACAGATGGTTGTAAGCCACCATGTGGTTGCCGGGAATTGAACTCAGGACCTTTGGAAGAGCAGGCAATGCTCTTAACCTCAGAGCCATCTCTCCAGCCCCTTTTAATATTATTTTTAAGAGATCTTTGTTAATTTTCCATGATCTTTGCAACCGTTCCTGTCTTCAGGTTCTAGCCTTTAGTTCCTGCCTTGACTTCCCTATTTGTGCTGGTCATGGTGTTTCATCACAGCAATAAAAATAAATAACTCAGACAGAAATTGCTATCTGATTGGTGAGGCATTGTTGTGAAAGACCTGATCTCTTAGGGGAGATCATGAAGGACTATCAAACATTGGGCTAAACGTCATTGAGGGCTCAGCACTTAATGAGCCATTGTGGGAGCTTAGAAGAGAACTCTGAGAGTAATCCAGATGTGGAGGTCTGTGCTGTGAAATTTCCGAGGGGTGTTTGAGAGCTCCTTAAACTGTCTCTTTGGGTTATTTAATATTTTCAATTGAGACTCTGTGACCTTGGTCACCTGTGACTGAATGTTCAGCAGTGGTTTACAAGAGATCAGAACCACTAAAGAGCAACTGTTGCTTTACTGGGATAATCACTTCTTTTGGAAATGAAGAACCAGCTGTGATAAGAGACCAACATCACTGAGGTAAACCCTTCTAGGAAATGTTTCCTCAGGGTAAGTACAAAGAAGCTGTGACCCAGAGACCAAGGCTATACCTTTTGCTGGTACCTAATCTTGATGATATTAAGACTTTCTGAGGTGGTACTGGTTTTGAAAACATGAAGTGATCATGGAGAACTTGAACTGAAGTTTAAGATGACAGGAGAGTCTGCTGGTGAAGGTGCAGCCTCAGTTGCAGCAGAAGCCCCAGGTTTAAGGGGATAATTAAGAGAAACTGAGGCTTGGCACCATGTAGCAGGGCCAACATTGCTTAAGAGAACCCAGGAGAGTCCTTTGTTGAAGATGCAGCCCAGTTTCAGCAGATACCTTAGCATTTTAAAGGTACCAGTACCATGGGGTGACCACTCAGGTCAGACAGTCAGTCTGTGCAATGTGTACTCTGGATGGCAGAGTCAGAGAGGTGGAGTTGAACAAACCCCAAGAAGCCTGGAGGATCATGGGTCTCAGACCTGTGACAGTGAGCTTTACATCATTTGACTTAGGTTTTGCATTGATTTGAATGTAACTGTTCTGTTGCTCTTCCTCAGAGCAAAATAGCACATAGCTTGTTTTGATTTACAGAAGCCCAGAGTTGAGAGACTTTGAATTTTTAAACAGATTGAAGTTTTTTCAATGGTTGAAAATTTAAAGACTTAGGGCTTTAAAAGTTTGAATATTTTATTTTGTGATATTGGCATTAGTATGAAATCCTCAGATATTGCAAGGAAGGAAAGGTTATTGTTTAATAGGTTGCATTCATGTGTTAAGTGGACAAGAGACCAATTTTCCTGGTAGGTGTTTCTGTCAACTTGTTATAAACCTAGACATCTCTGGAAAGAGGAATCTCAATGGAGAAAAATGCATCCATCAGATCCCTTTTAGACATGTCTGTAGAACTTTTTGTGATTAATGATTGACATAGGATGGCTTAGTTCACTGTGGCAGGTGACAATCTTGGGAAGGTGGTGTTACATTGTAGAAGAAAGCAGACAGGAAAAGGCATGAGGAACAGTTCAGTAAACAGTGTTATTCCATCACTTTTGCCTCAGTTCCTGTGTCTCTTGAAAGTGTCCTGACAGTTTTAGAAAGTGTGGTCATGGTAACATTTTTTACCTGTACGGTTGTTTAAATGTAGTGTTTCTTTGGCTTTTCTTAGTTACGGTAGTTTCAATGAGAAATGTCCCCCATAAGCTTAGGAATTTGAACACTATGTCTCCAGTTGATAGCATTGTTTAGACTGGTTCATAGAATCTTTGAGTCATGATCCTTACTTGAACAAGTATATCACTGGGTAAGGACTGTGAGAATATATAGATTGCCCCAGTTCCACCTTCCTAGCTCTGCTTCCTGCATGCTTATAGAAATGTGACCAGCCAGCTTCTTGCTCTGGCCACCTGCTACCATATGTCTACCATTAACATAAATTTTCTGTCTAGAACCACATGCCAAATGAAGCCCTTTCTTCCATAGCTTGCTCTTGGTCATGATATTTTATATAGCAATTAAAACATAAGACTAAGTTAGAATGCTTAGGATGTCAACTTTACTAGCACAGTTTTATGTAAAATATTCTAGACTTAAACTGAATTTATCAGAATGTAACCCTATGTAAAGTGAAGCACATATGTGTGCTCAAAGCACATACCTGACAGTGAATGGATAATTTATTTACTAACTTGAAACCTATGATGCAAAAATGCAAAACTTCTAAGTTAGTTAATCTTTATTACCAACTTAAATGCATGGAAAGATGCCTAAGAAATAGGTAAAGCGCATTTATTGTTATTTCTGTGATATATTTCAAGAGTCAATTAGACTATGAAACAATCAATGGTTTAACACATTTATGAATGCGAGATTTTAGTAGGCACTTGGGAGGTAACACCTCTGTGGAAATTTGGGCTCTGTGAGAGGAAGTAGATTACCAGAGGTGTGTTATTGGGAATTTTATCTTCCCTTTGTCACTTTGTATTTCTGCTCCACTCAACTACTGTCCACCATAATACGATCTTTTCCACCAAAACTTCCCTGACATGATGGATTAAAACCATGAGCAAATAAATCTTCCCCTAATGTGTTTCTGTTGGGCATTCAGTCACAGCAATGATAAAAACCAAACAATACAGCTTCTCAAAAAGAAAACAGAAAAAAAGCATATTAAAAACAAAAACATATAGCAGACTATAAAATAAGTGGATACGTAACATGAGGTCTTTTGCTGCTAAGGGACACTGGCATTTAGATTCTTTGGGGTCAAGTTTGAAAATAGACAAGGAATTTGGTGAGTATTAGATGAAGCAGTCAGTGAATGATTCCTTAAAGATAAGTAGTGTCAGAAAATTTAGTACAAAATTGAGCTGAATGATCTTTGATGTCTATAACACTCAGCCAATAGGTAGAGAAGAAGAAAGTTTTTAGTATACTTTTACTTATTTTTCTTCAAGTTTTGTGCATGTACAAATTATATGGTAAGTGAATCTATCAGACCAAATTGAAGCACTATAGACATCAATATCACTGATGTTTTCCAAAGCCAGTATATATAATATTTCTATGACATTGTTCACAGAGAGTAACAATATCAGACTAGGATAACTTGCAATTGTCAGCCGTCACTGTTCAGCATTTTCTGAAGCATGAGAGTCAGTAATATTTATAAATAGAGGAATCAACTAATTCTACCTGAACTTGGAGTGAGAGTGGTACAGAGACAGCAGCTGGATGCAGCCCACTAGAGACTCTGTGCCTGCAACTGGTCTAGCAGCCAAGGGTCAGACTCTTCTCAGAGATTCCTGCTTACAAGTGAATTTGTTCCCAACAATTTGATGTATATTCTCAGCAAATGATCCCAAGCATTTGACTGAACATTCTTACATCATGATAAAATCTATCTAGTGCTTTCCTGTGACACAGAATTACAGAGTAGTACCATTGCTGTATTTATGTAGATAGACAATGTTTCCTCCCTTAAATTAAGAGTTGCCATATGCCAAGCTGATTTACTGTTGGTGGCCTAATTTTGTTTTGTGGTTTTTTTAATCTGATTTTGATTCAAATCATTTCCACCCTCATGGAACTCGCCTTCTGAATGTGTGTATGAATGACTTGATATGAATTAGCTGCCTCTCACAAGCTGTCTCTTCTCCTTTGGGAAATTGTATTTTAAATTCAAAAATCACAAATGTTTCATGAGTTGCTGTTATTTTTATTGTTCTCTTATATGTGAATGAGTTAGTTGGGGTTAACAATTTAAGGGCAATTTCATCTTGGATATTAGCAATTCAATGAATCATACACTAGTTAAAAGAAGATTTATAGCAGTTTTGTTTACATTCTATTAAATGATTTTTAGCAAGATTCCTCCTTGACTTAGCTTATCTGGCTTTTTCAATTTTGCATTGTTTTTATTTTTTATTTATTTGATAATTACATCTCCATATTTTCTAAACCAATATTCCTGCTCAATTAGTATTTTATGGAAATTTAACTTTAAATATTAAAATTTTCATCTGAGTAACTATATACTTCATTGATTTTGATTTAGTTCCAGCATATCAATCTCTATTTACACTCACCTCCATTTTCAAAACTGAACGTTTATTTATCTGTCCAAGTGCTTCATTATAGAGCTCACAAGCATCTTATGTCCAGACTCAGTCTCTCTTATAAATGGTGGTAGTAAAATTAAATATACACTCAGAATTTAAAAGCATGTCTCTATTCCTTAATACACATAAAAGTCAACTCAAAATATATTGAAGACATATATTTAAATCATGAGTAAATCTAGGAAATTCAACACTATTGTAGTACTATTCAATATAGCCAAGAAATAGATCATATTCTCTCTCTCTCTCTCTCTCTCTCTCTCTCTCTCTCTCTCTCTCTCTCCCTCCCTCTCTCTTTCTTTCTCTCTCGGTCAATACTATTCAGCTACAAAAAAGGGAAATTTTGCCACCTGTAAAATGAATGAATTCTCATTATGTTAAGTGACTTGAGTAAGGAAAGAAAACCCATCACCCCATTCACATGTAAAACAAGTTGATTTTGCAGAAATTAAGACTAGACAACTCATTACCACAGGTAAAAGCACTGCATGAGGTGGAGGGGAGAGAACGATCTCCAACCAAGGCCCTAAATGAGAACTAGATAGAGGTTTGTGTCGCTTAGGAATGATAGAAACAGTACACTCATATTCAGTATAGATAAAATTTGTCTTTTGAATATTTTCAGCTTTTGGATGGTATTCTATACTAATGTAAAATATACACATATGTGGTGGCCTACCTCACACAATGTTAAAGTATTTAAATATTTAATTCAAAGATTGTATGTTTTCATTCATATGTAGATACTATTTTTGAATCATTAGGTACATATGTTTAAACTGGTGTATCCAATAGAAGTCAGGAAACAAATAAGGAGCCATTACAGATGTCTTTTTGACATATGAGACAGATCACACATGGTATAAAGAGCAAAGGTTTTCTGTAGTGGTGGTAATGTCTTCAGAATGCTGGAAGGATATTTAATTCTCCTAAGGCAACATTAGCTAATGGCAACTCAGGAGGAAGAGACATGTCATAATTTTATAGGCAGTCACAGTGTAGATACAGCAGAACATGTGATACAATGTCTAGAGGCTGTATCATCCTTGATTCCATCAAGGATGCAGGCCCCAAGTACACCATAGTATCCCTTGTCTGCAATTCTGTGTCACTTCCTTCTGTTCTCAAGCACATTTCTACAAGTTTCTGTTTGGATTTTGGTGCCAAGCAATCATCTCTGTCTGACACATTCAGAGAAGACAAAAATATACTCAAATGTTACTAAGTAAAAATGATGATAAAATGAGACGAGGTGGTACCAACTCACCATATACTGTGTTCTCCAACATCCCAGTTTACTCCATCATAGTAGAGGCCGTAGATTCACTCATTTCTTGAGCTTTTAATACAGCAGTATTGTGCAATTCTCATACTTAAATTATTTTTCCATAGTGGTTGCTGCACCCCTTCCAGATCTGTCTCTCCACCAGCTGTTGAATCACTCTGCCAGGTTAACGTGATTCCAGCCATTCAGATCACGTTAATCTGGCAGAGTGATGCAACAGCTGGTAGCGAGACAGCAGAGGTCGAAGTTCAGAGGTGCTTCCTGGAAGAGTACAGTGGTGCTCTTCTGAACACAGCAGAGCCCTCTTTCAGCAACATCACCAGCTCTGGGATACCAGGAAATAGAAGGCATCAGTGAGAAACTCAGAAGCAAGAGGGGCCTGCTTCAGTGTTCCACGTGACCCACACATACATATTCTTGCCCATGCAACTCTAAAACTGGGAGTTTAAAGACTCTTGTTCCCAAAGAAAGAACACTGCTGTGTGCACCTCACCAGTCTCATTGAACTCTCAGTGGTGGTACGTATCTAGTCACTGAATTTCTTGTTGCAGGGGACCAATAGCAAAGGAAAAAGAATTTGCATTTTGACAGAGTTTATGGGCCCCGAAGGTCCTTGATCTTCTACTTTAGGAGCTACCACTGGGAAGAGACATCCCTCATACAATCTACTTTTGGAACATCACTGCCCTTTCTTATTAGTAAATGGGTATATGCAGCTGCCACAGCCTGAGGAAGTTGTAGTGCCCACAATTTCAGACCACTAGATGACCTACACAAGCACAGAGGTGATAACTGAGGGAGGTGGCAATCTAGAGTAAACAGTAGAAAGAAACACTGAAAATTACCCTTGAGACTAACTGTACCATGAGAACAACTTTGCCCCAAGAATACCCAAAGGAGTTCCAGGTTCTGCCTTAGATAGTATAAAAGATGTGAACTTAGGGCCTCTAAGGAGGAACTGTAGCAGACATGACTGTGTCCATGAATTCTCTTTCTAGGCTACCTCACTTCATCAACCTCTAAACTCTCTGAAGCACTACAGATGCTAGTCTAGAATGTGGAGCAACTTAGAAGAACCCCATTTCAGAGCCTGAACTGTGATGACATGGTGACTAAACATTTGAGGAGAAGTTTGAAGTCTGGTGATCCAGCGAGGACTCAGTCATAGTATAAATGGAACTTGACTCTTCTTGCCTTTTAGATAATACACTTGTTGTGAGTCATAAAGCTACTTGTCTTTGCAATAGTGGATAGTTAGACCTCAATAAGTTCCATGACTACATCAAACACTATGCCGATCTTGTGATATGACCTATGAGAATAATAGAGAGCTGGAAAGCAAGTTATGTCCCCTACATTGCTATTTTTAGGTGCTTACAAAAACTCATGCAATAAACTAGATTTTTTAAATTTATTTTTTAAGTTTCATTTTACATTCCATCTACAGTTCTACCCCCACCCTTCCTCCTGCCCCCACCTCCCCTACAATCCCCCTTCCATCCATTCTTTCCAATGGGTAAGAGTTTCCATGGGAAGTCCACAAAGTCTCACACATTTAAAGTCTATGTCTATGACTTGCTATTACTTACAAAACACTTGCTTTAAAAATATATATATAACACTGAACAAAATATGAAAAAAAATCCACTAGATTTTATGTTATGACTCTACGTCCTATTTTTTACTGGAAAATATTTGAGTAGCAATGATACAGGGTTCAAAGCTAATGCCTATCATTGTACCCGAGTCTCCTTACTAACTTAAAAGTTTGTGACATTTAGCAAATGACCTGTAAAGAATGGAATCTACCTCTAGGTGGAGACATGTCTTTGTCTGCTCCCTTAAGGTTTCATCAGTGGGACAGGTCAGAGACCTGACTATGGGACATTTAGGAAGTAGGGTTTCCCTTTAAGCCATTTTACTTATTCTTTCAGAATTCCTACCTCTTAATGCAATTCCTGGGAGCCTAGGTGACAAGAGGGTCAGCAGGGTCTGCCTGCCTTTCTGAGGTCTAACTCACAAATGAGTAACTAGCTTTCTTCTTTTTCTTTCAGATGCTGTCCAGAGCCTAAGTGTTCCTTTAAACTCCCTAAGTAATGATTCAAGCTTCCCAGCTTTTTCTCCCTAAAGCACCCCTCCCACCACGTGGCTGCCTGAAGCCTGGTGACTGACCTCCACGCCTCCTTATGGCAAGGAGCATGTTTTTGTTTTTGTTTTGTTTCTTCTCCATTCTCTCCATCCCTTCTAGTCAGTTTTGAAATTTACAGCTTGCCTGTCTGGGGCTTTCTTTTTAAACTCTAAATAAATTGTTCAGAAGTTTCTGCTTGTGTCCATTCTCAACTTTATTAATTAATGAACCTTAAAATTCCAAAGAGGGGACCCCAATTGGCGATATCATTTGATGGCTCTGTTGGAATTCCCTGGGATTTCTGGTAACACTTCTTTTTTGTCTTTTAATTCTTTGATTGGCAGAGAAAATGTACCAGTTCCTGCACTCCTAAGACAACATCAAAACTTGACATACTTCAGACTGTCCTACCCCTTCCTCTAAGGGTTGATGGGAAGGGCCTCAGAGTCAATAGACATAAGACATTTTAAAAGCACTTGGCAGAGCTGAAGTACTCAAATCACTATTATTTTAATGTCTATTATATATCAGAGACAACGAGAAGACTACTTATGAATAGTGGTATATATATTTATTATTCCAGTAGAACAGCGGTTCTTAACCTTCCTAATGCTGTGACCCTTTAATACAGTTCCTCAGGTTGCAGAGACCGCCAAGCATAAAATTAGTTTGTTGCTGCTTCATAACTGTAATTTTGCTACTGTTATGAATTGCAATGTAAATATCCGATATGCAGGATGTCTGATATGTAAATCCTGTAAAGGGGTCGCTTGACGCCCCCTAGGGGGTGTGACCCACAGGTTGAGAACTGCTGCAATAGAGCCACACAACTCTCCTGTGATGGAGCAGTTGTCATCATGCCTAGGAGGAAAGTCATGGTCTGAGAAAGCAGTCTGTGTCGCAACATCATAGAGGTAGGAGAACACACTAGGACAGCGGTGTCGTGATAGAGAGACAAGCTCTGCTGACATCCTTCCTCCAAGCAGTGTTAGAGAATACGTAGGTATGTAAGTAGGACCCAAATGGAACATTGTGTCTACAGGAGGCAGCTTTTCTCTTCTCCATTTAGCTCTTGTGAATTTAGGTTTCACTTATTTCTTATTCAAGAACTTATGAATTCAGCATCCGATCTGTTAATTCTGCATTTGTACCCTAGTGAAATGATGACATTCAGAACACTGAGGAACAATTTTTCAGCACTGTTGATGAGAGTCTGCTTAGTCTGTGTCTCCTCGGGTTGATTCCTAACCTGTCACTCTAATCATGTCTTCTGGGTCTCTTCTCCAGAAGTCAAGAGAGAAGACCTGAATTGAGACACTTTTGCACTTGATGCAATTGGAACAGAGATATTTTTTATTCAGAAATCTATTCTTAGAACATTTGTCCAGGCAAAATTTTGTTCTTCCAGAAGCCGGGTGAAACATCTCTAAGTTTGCTAATGAAATTCCTGTTCCAGTCACCTCACATCTCATCTGTGGCTCTTTGAAGAAAAAAAAATAAACGTGTGTGTGTGCTTGTGTGTTCCAAGAAGTTTTTCCTTTTAAAGATTTAAAAACAAGATTTTCAGCAAATCCCTGAAGACCTAATGTGTATTGTATTGGTTTCACAACTGGAAACAAACTTGGTACTCAGACCTCCAGTCTCCCTCAAAGTCTCGATTATATTGAAATTTCTTATCTCCTTGATCAAATGCCATTTTTTAAGTTTTATTTTATTTTACATACACAAGTGTTTTGTTTGCAATATGTGTGTGCATCATGTGTGTCTGTGGTGACCACAGACATCAAAAGAGCTTCTTTAATTCCCTGAAATTATAGATGGTTTTAAGCCACCATGTGGTTACTGGGAACTGAACCCAGTTCTCTGTGGGAGCACAAAGTCAGAAATATTTCCTCTACAAAGGGGCTTTAAGTTTCTCTGTAATCTCTCTGTAATCCTGTAACCTGTTTCTGGTCACCTTGTATTTATTTAACATTATGTAGCCCTTGCAGCATATTGGAGGTGATCTGTTCTTTTCCAACAAATATTAACAGTGAAGATCCATGTTTCTAATAATTTTTCATTTAATTTACTTTACTTTTATTTTAATTACCATAATATTTTCAAAGTGTGCTTTAGTAATTCTCATTTCATTCTAAATACAAAATTGGATATCCATAACAAATGTTTTATTGTGTGTCTTTCTTTTATGTAGCTTCTAAATTATTCTGGTCCAGTATAAATTTCATCATTTTTTTCCTACTAGAGGAAGCAGTTTTCTTATTTGGGGTGTCTAGTACTCCTTCTTTAGTGGAGAAGGATCAAAGCTTATTAGTGATTCTTGATAAAATAATAAATGGAAACCACATACAGATAAAAATATGTATGTTTATAGGAAAACAAAATAATAGTTATATCACCTAGTGGAAAATACAATAATCTTTTATAGGTCCATAAACTGAACTCAGTTATCTAATTTTAAAAATTCATTGTAATAAATGCATGAGATATCAAGTATGCACATATTAAAAGATAGCACATGATGTTTTGATACACATGCATATTGTTTATGTTTAAATAGGTTAATCATGTCTGCCTCTTCAAATTTTATCACTTCTTTATGGTAAGCAAATTCTAAATCCTTTCTACATTTTTTAAAACATATTATTTCAAGCAAGAAATTAAATTATCTAATTATTGTCTGGTAGTTCTTTTTACTCATTAGTATATACCCAATAAAAATCAACACAAATATCCTTGGTAGCCTGATTTTTCATTTTTAAAACAAAAGAGATGACTCAAATATTCATTTGAATCAACTTTTTTTTAAATGAAGTGTGTCTGTGGAATATTATTTATCAATAAAAAGAAGAAAAGCATTAGTAAATGTTAGAGCATCAATAAATCTTGAGATCATTATTTATACAAAAATTCACAAGTGCTATTATTTTATTGTTTCGTTTATGTTGTGTCCAAAATAGGAAAACTTGATAAAAAGAAATGAACTAAATAACTACAAAGGAAGCAAGGAAATAGACTTTAAGGAGTGAGGTATAAGGGTTTACACTGGGAGTAAAACACTGTTCTAAAATCATTAATGATGGTGGCGCAACTTTGCATATGCAAAAAAGTAGCTGAAACATGCTCCTTATGTTTGCTAGTTGTGTGATATGTGAGCTCTATCAGAGCACAGCTCATTGTCAATGAGTGGGTCACTCATTCATTTTTAAATAGCTCCTCATCATTGATGAGAATTAGAATGAATTGGAGTTTTAAGGATTTTAGCACTTATAGCTAAGAGTAGCATTGTTGTGCTCTATTTCTGCAATGTTGCTGACTGCCTGCATCCAGACCCAAACATCTCTTTATCTTTACAAACAAACTCTTGCAAAACAGTTGTTTCAAACTTGGTTCTGTTCGGTGCAAAAATGTTTGCTGCAAGTAATTTCTCTTAACGGGTCCTCAGTCACCTACCTTAAATTAAGACCTGCTAGTAACAAGAAAGGCTAACGTGGCACTGTACAGTCTATAAACGTAGCAAGAAACTGCAGACCTGGGCCCAATTATCAAAGTGTCAGTTCAGTTGTATCCTCCAGCATATTGAAACTAAATTTTCCAATTCTCAAAACTTTTGGATTGTCTGATTTCTACAAAAAATGAACTAAATTTTCAGGGCCAGGGAAGTGGTTCAAGAGGAAAAGACATGTGTCTGTAAGCTTGACAACCTGAAAATATTTCCTGGGACGCACAGGGTGGAAGGAGGGAACTGATTTTGGCAAGTCATCCTTGACTGCTACATATGCTGTGCACAAATGTTTATGCGTGCACACATTCACAAACACAGAGATAAATAATTATATGCATTAAAATGCATGTTGGAAGACTGTTGCCCAATATACAATTACTCTGAATAGGTCACCATGTTTTGGAAGCTTTCAAATATTATGCTTACATACAAGATTTTAAAATGGATACAGATCAGCGGGACAGTGGTGACACACACCTTTAATCCCAGTACTCAGGAGGCAGAGGCAAGCAGGTCTCTGTGAGTTTGAGGGGAGCCTGGTCTACAATAGCTAGTTCCAGGACAGGCTCCAAAGAATGTGTCCCCTGAAAATAATTAAGAACATATAAAGTTTTATCACTTCAAAGATATTTGTCAGTAATGAGTCTCATGGCTTTAAAATTTAAGGTGGCCAGCATGTCAAAAACAAAGTATTAGGTTAAGTTATTTCACAATATTCAATAAATATTCACCCACTCTGAAAATATTATGGGAATGTCTATTGGTAGTGATAGGAATGGTCTTATAAATTGGTTAACATATTTAGGTACTAAAACAGACTTTAAATGAGCATGGTCCAATAGGAACTTCTCATGTGTCTACTGCCCCCCCACCCCCACACACACCTTGTGGTGCTAAGGAGCATATATAGGGAGTCTTGCATGCTAAACAAGCACTCCACTGCTAGTGGGAGGGCGGTCAAACAAAGCAAAGAGTAGGACTTTTACTGGAATGAAGACCGTTCATGCTCAACTATATTGGGTTAGCTTTCCTTGGCTATTATTCCTCATACATAAAATAACCGTAGTCATGCCAACCTCGCTGCAGTATGGAGGATATTAAAGAGATGATGTATGCAGAAGGCTCTGCAAGCAGCAAAGTACCAATGGATGATCATGCATTATCATCCTGGAGCGGGAGGACTGACAGCTGCTAATCAGCATTAAGGAGAATACAGAAATAGGGGAGACGCTTGACAGTGACTCAGGCTGATAACTGGTGTGGTTAAACTCTGCTCTGGCCAGCTCTTTCGGGTCTGCTTATTGCTCAGTTCTATGTTGAAATAACTATCTCTCTTATAATCTGCCTAATTTCCTTACAATAAATTCTCATACTTCATTTGGCCATTCCATAAACTCAATATACTCTAAGCAGACAGTTAAGTACATTAAAGGATTTTCCAGTGAAAAATAGAGACTCAGTTATTAAGATATGTGTGGACCCTGGAATAAGGCCTCATAGAGTTGTTCACTACTAATACTTTTGAATTATATCCCCCACACTTGGCCTTCAAAAGACAGGATAATCTGATGTCTGTCTCCTTGTTTACTAACAAGATATCTGAAAACAAAAGTGTGGAAATATCCACATAAGTGTATCAGAACTAGGAACTATGTTCCCACCAAGTTCGCCAAAAAAAAAGCATCTATTTATGAGTGATCTACATTTATTTTCTATGCAAGGTTCTTAGATTGTATAAAAGCTGGTTTCCAACTTGTTAAGGTCTAAGGTAAAAGAGAAGAAGTTGGAGAGTTAATGGAGAAATTGACACATAGTCGGAGTTAAAGATAAAACCGGGTTTTGTTTGGTGAAAAGACATATATCCAAAGGGAGAGCTACTTTAGGCAGATGTGGAAATTGTATTAAGATGTTTAACCCAGATGCGAAAGAGACTGGCAACTAGAAAATAGGTCCTTGCTCGATAATTAGCAGGATAGATGGGGGACCCCTAGGAAGGCCAAAACTATGATGGTTGGTTACAGAGAAACCCAAAAATACCCCAAACTTACCCATTCCTTAAGAATCCAGATGTCACAGATCTTTCTCAGAAATAAACACATCTGTTGTTTCTGAGAAATAAAAACTTCTTCACATGAACTTTCATTTTATAAAAATGACTAGATTAAATAAGACAGGGTTAATAAATTTAGATTTACAACTGCTTCCCCTTCAAAGCCCAAAATTTGGTTTAAATTTGCACTAGTCCGAGTGTCTAGAAAAGCTATGCTTACAATTGCTTCACAGGTAAATTGATATCAACCACTTTGATTGCTAATGGTCTGCCTTCTTTTGCACATCAGCAAAAGCCTGTGGAATCTATTGATTGGGTGGAAGGCTCTCTTGGAAATGTGATGGTTTTTTGGAGCCTAGGTGGATATATTATCATTTTGCTTCACATAAGGTTGTATTCTTAGTCTGGTGCCCACTCACATGATGCTGCTCATCAGGTGATGTCTTCACTGAAAGCGTAAATGTCAACTTCAGGACCTCACTCAGACAGATACTTCCTTGTTCTCATCGATGAAGATTTTTTTTCCAGTAACAGGGCCTTTCTCAAGCCAGATGTGTGTGACTCAAGGACTTGGGTTCTGAGCAATTAAGGATCACCAAAAATCAACCTCAGATAGTGACTCTCAAACTCTTTGTCTCCCATAGATGATGATTAAAGATGCAGGCACCTCAGGAATAAAAAGCAGAATGAAGAAACAACATGAAACATTAAGAAGCTGTCCTGCTTCCTGCCCTCTCCTAGTAATGCAAGAGGGTTGATGCAGCTGCCATGTGGTACCTCATTAATAGGCTTTTAATAAGAATTAGGCTTGAGATGGGCATTATTATACTTGGTTAATTCCCCGAGAATGGGAATTCTCGGGGAATTATGGGAGCTATGTCCAATGCATGCTTCCCAGATCCAACTGAGATGACCATGCTTTGTTTTCACATTACAGGGAGAGGTGGGTGGCATGATGAGACCCCCCTTTCTGTCTTGGGTTCATAGTTGTTGATGTCAACTGGCTCATTTGCTGGTCACTAGCCCCTCCAGTGTTACTACTAGTCTCAGACCTTAGATGGTGTCTTTGTGCTAACATTTATGTATCCACCGTGAGCCTTTTCTCTTTACTGCCTACAGAGAGCTTTCTGTGGCCCTCACTCCACTTCATCTCTCTGTATAGCACTATGAGCATTCAGTGAAATGCATGCTGTTTCCTTCTGCATTAATTGAACTTTACTCTCTTTACCATTATGGATGTAACACTACTGACCTAATCAAGTCAGACCAAACTTTTCAGCACTCAGTGATGCCTGCCAGGAAGGGAAAGAGGAGGAATGTCACATTTCCTAGGACGTGCAATTTCTCCCCAGAATATTAAGTCATATTTGTTCATTATAGTTTTCAAGACAGGGTTTCTCTGTGTAATATCCTAGCTGTCCTGGAACTCACTATGTAGACCAGACTGGCCTCGAACTCACAGACATCTGCCTGCCTCTGCTTCACAAGTGCTGGTATTAAAGGCATGCACTACCAATGTCTGACTTTTTAAAAGGACATTATTTATTTATTATACATTGGTGTATTACCTGTGTAAGGGTGTTGGGTCCCTTGGAACTGTACCTACAGATAGTTGTGAGATGCCATGTGGGTGCTGGGAATAGAATCCAGGTCCTCTGGGAGAACAGTCAGTGCTCTTAGCCTCTAATCTGTCTCTTCACCACTCAATCATATTTATTCTTTAATTTGTTTCTTTGATAGATTTTCTTTAAACTCTCAAAATTCCCTTTGAAATAAAGTTAAACTAAGTAATATTCTGCTTTGAAATTAAATAAAAATAACAAAAAGGAGTTTTGACAAAGGCATATAAAATCAATTATTAAATAAGAGCCCATGAAGTTCCCACCTTGGGCCTGTATGTTCACATCTATGAAAAATAACCCCATGAATTGCTACAAGTGGTGATTACTGTATTTTTTAAAAACACTTCTTACAACAAAGGTTTTCTGATAGTACTATAGCTCTTGAGAGTGTCAAGTTCTAGTTTTGACAGAATGTTGTGAGTTGTGTGACATCATGTGATCGAATTCTTAGGTGTGGGTTCCTTTGAATTATGTTATAGGTTTTGATCTAACCAATTGAACCCCATTCTTTCAGATATATTATTGTTTTTTGGGCAGCTCAGATTTTGCATTGATAAAAATAGATCTCATTCCCCTTTCTCTCAAACTCTCAGTCTCTGTATGCAATTGTCTATCAGTAGTTGAGGATGCCTCCCAATGACGGTGAAAACGTGCCAGGTGGTGGCTGGTACATGATTCTGATATTAATCTGTACTTAATCTACAGTCTGGTTTAACAACACCTTCAGAGTCTTAATCAAAATATCGGAAATTTCAGAATCTTCAGTTCCTTTATCTTTGAAATGAGTGCATACACCTACTCAACAGGGTGAAATGAAATCATATTTTAAAAATACTTAGCACCTGGCTGACAATGTTAATCTGCGATGGGTGTCTTTAAGAAACACCAGTGATTATTACGCATGTTGCAATCCTTTTCTGTTTCATATTTTCTTGTTAGTTTTGCTTTGAGGAACATGTATTTCATCCAATTTTGTCCTGTTTCTTCCATCAAGTAGCCAGAACTTTATTTAAAGCATGTATTTGACTATAGCAACCCTCTATTTTAATTTCCTTCACAGATTCTAAAAGACACCTTTACAAATGCAAAGTCTTTTGACTGGCACCAAGGTCTCTTCACGAATTGAGAACGCTCTATTTGTCTAAACGTACACCGAGTACTTTCAACATTTTCAATTACTACCACAGACAATCTCTTATAATCTGAGCCCCACCCCCACCCCATGAGTCATGCAGACCACACCTCCACACATGCCACCTGGATGCCTGAGGCATGATATATTGTTCTGAATTATCAAGCTACTGTCTACTCGGATTCAAGTAACGTTTTCTTCATGAATTAGACTCCCGGTATCATTCTTCCCAAGTACTGCGCAAGTGCAGTTGTGGTAGGGTTGATTGCCTTTTGGTATGAATGTAATTAGCTTGCTTATTTCTCCCTAGTAATTAAACCATGTCAAATTCATCCTTTCCTGCCACACTGTGTGACACTACGCCCAATAGATAGCAAATGAACACTGTACATATTTGTTCAGTAGGCAGGCATGTTCAGATGAGATCTAGGTTCTGGAGATAATGCACTTCTCTTTGTCAGCTCACTCCAGCATCTCTCCTCATCATGGCTGACTGATGTGCACCACATCCAGAGTGTGAGAAAGGCTGGTGTACTGGAAATAATGCAGCCTGGTAGACGTCTTTTCCTCGGAGGAAAAGAATAACCTCTAGTCACCATGGGTGGAACAATCAGAACCAATATGAAGAAATGATTCCATCCAACCATAGACTGTTCAACTAGCAAGTTTGTTGAATTCTTGTAGAAAAAAGACGAGGGGCATTTAGAAGAGCATAGATCACACAAAGGCGATCATATCACCACAAAGCCCAACCCAGCAGGGATGAGCACTCAAAATACAGCATTCCAGTAAATAATCTCTTAGGGGAGCTTCATGGGTCTTGAAGCTTTCTGGATCCCTTTAGTCATGTAAGTTTCATCAGCTTACTGAGGCTTACGATGCTTATTCCTCCCTCTGAGAGGGAATTTTTCTATTCAGAGGGAATAGCTGCACAGCCCAGTCCATCTCATCAGAAGCAAAAATAACCACTACGATCTAGGCCCAACTCATCTTTTCTTTTCAGAAATGAAGAGAAAAGCTGTCTTAGGAAAGGTTGTCAGTTCTCTGATACGTAGCAAGACAAAACCCACAGAGTACAACTTGGTACCATATGCAGGCTGCTTCTCCACCAAAGATCTACTATTAACATTTTTTTTCTAGTACAATAAAATTCATAGTGGGTCACAAGGTAGACTCTCATGGCCATGACCCCGGATATCAGGAATGGCCATGATCTTAGATATCAGGAGCACTCAGCAAATCCATTTTACAGGATGATTTTTTAGTCATAAACTTGGCTTATATTGATTGTATCTAGTTGGGGTTTTTTGTTTTGTTTTGTTTTGTTTTTTGTATCAGTGTGGGTCAGAGGGATCTGGAGTCAATCAAGAGATTGCCTACCTCCACCTGTTCTCCAACTACATCAATACACTTTTGAAAGGAGAGTAGACAATTTAGTTAAGCTCCACATTTCCTGGCCTTTTTTTGGATCAATAGTTCATGATTTGCTATAGTTGCCAATATGTAAAACCTTCAAGAGAGTTTCTGTGATCAAATAAGAAAGGTTTATATGCAGTGTACTACACGATTTGAAATTCTAAAGGATTTTTCCCTTGTTTATTTTATGGTGTGAGATTTTGACCCCTTACTCTGCTTTCCAGTTTCAAGGCAATGTAATTCTCCTTGCTTCTCATTGAGACCGCAGCTCGGAATGATCAACCAACTGTCCAGTCAATTTCTGTTAAACACCTAGTCTGTTTATCAGATCACCTGGCATCTATAACCATTGTTTGCTGTCAACTGGGAAGGGCCATCCTCTAGGGAGATCAAGGATCATTAAATATAATTAACACCCCCTACTCTTTTTCCTCATAGGAGATAGATTTTAAATGACTCTGAATCACACTATGAAAAAAATAAATAAATAAATCACACTATGGTTTGTGACTGCATTCTATTAAATGTGATGAAGCATCTTCAGAGAAAAGAGCCATTGTTTTGAGTTGCGTTTAAAAGCAAAAATTCCCATGAGATCTGATAATTATCTCCTGGAGTAGAGATTATATGCCCACAGCAAGAGGATCTGTTTTGCCGGTACTGGACTCATAATGATAGCTTACAGTAGGAAATAAGAGGGAGAGAGAGAAAGCCAAATACTTAGAGGAGAACAGAGATATCATTTCAGGTCTGTAAAGGGAAACAGTCACAAGAAGACAGAACCAGATCAGACAAACCATTGTACTTTGTAAAATAACCCTGATTATCTTTCATGCTTCATGCTGACATAATTAAGCTAAATGTGATTCATTGTTAACAGCGTTTGATAT
Source organism: Dicrostonyx torquatus (assembly GCA_028555095.1). NCBI lineage: Eukaryota > Metazoa > Chordata > Mammalia > Rodentia > Cricetidae > Dicrostonyx > Dicrostonyx torquatus. The sequence goes on along the minus strand of JAQHUG010000190.1, from coordinate 487,591 downwards.
TGATGCCTTTGATTTCCATTCACAGTCTTGAAGCCAGCGGATGCTTTCACATGACTTTCTTCCCCAGATGGAGAAAGAATTAATAAGAAGAAACACATAGGAAAGGAGGGTGGAAGAGATAGAGTACAGAAAAGGAACTGGCTTAATCAGAATCCTGCCGTGAGGTGTGCTCGCTTGGATCTCCCTCATAGAGTATGAAATCAGAAATAGTTTTCATCATGAGGCAATTTCTGGCCACTGTAATAAAGTACCTTCATCTTTAAAACAGGAAAGGGTTGCTTGGCTCCCATTTTAGAGGTTTCAGTGCCTGGTTTAAATGTCTCATTGCTTTTGAGTCTGTTCACCATGGCGTAGAGCACACTGTGGAGGAAATTGCTCATACTGTAGTAAGAAGGAAGTAAAAGAGATAAAGGTAGGAGTGGAGACTCAATATCCCTTGCAAGGCCATGCCCTCAGTGACCTACCTTTCTCGCACAAGGGCCTGTCTCTGAAACATTCCATCATTTCATGTAGGACCTCTGGCTACTTATCATGGGAATTATAGAAATTCCCCATAATAGATAACCAAATTGAAGGACTTCATCATTTGGCTTATGTTTCCAAAATTCTCATATTTATTTATATTTATGAGTAAAAAATATCTCCTTATCTAGCCTCACACACGTGGACTGTGAACTGAGTACCACCACCTGTGATAATAAAGGAAATATGATGAACATAACAGAGAATTAGGGAAATAGTCTCATAAAACTTTCCAGACCTACATATCAGTTTGATTTTGACATGGCCCTAAAGGAGCATTTGGTTTCACCTTCTGAGTTTTTTTGATGGAGAATAATATGTCAGAGATGTGCATGGCAATGTTGTTACACTCAAACTTTTTTTTTTCTTAGTAAGGTATGCCATGATTATGCTTACATGTTACAAGACAGTTCTCCACACCAGGACCACCCGTGTGTGTGTGTGTGTGTGTGTGTGTGTGGTGTGTTTGGTCTTTCTAAGAGAAAAGTAGTTCCAGATGACTATTGTGGCATAGTGATTTCTTCCAAATGAAACCTCCCATCCTAGATGTCCATCCTAGATGGAGGTTTCTTCAGAAAACAATACTAGCGAGGCTCAGAATATGAACAATCCACCAGTCTCAAGCTCTTGAACCTTACAGGATTCACTAAGCCCTTCCCCAATGTTATATAAACAGTAACACTGGTGGGTTACTGGGGACTCTACACTGACCCACGTTGCCTGTAAGGGATACAGGGAGCTCCATGTGTCATCACACAGGCTGGTCTGGGGATTTTGGTGACAGAGTTTCCTTTGATTCACTAGTGTATTGGAAGTAACCCTTCGCTCATGTTCCTGTTGTGGACTATCATTTTAACTGGGCAAAGATGTGCTACATTGTTTATGCTGCATAATATTACTTTAACTATGTAAACGTGTGTTGTTTTTCTTTATACTGCATTTGCTTAATGACATAAGGATGTGTGTTTAACTATGTAACGATGTGTTGCATTTGTTTCACCTTGCCTGCCTAAGGCACTTGATTGGTCTAAGAACTGAATGATCAATAGCTAGGCAGAGAAAGGATAGGGAGGGCTGGCAATGAGAGAGAATAATAGGAGAAGAAAGAAAGAGAGAAGAAAAAAAAGAAGGAAGAAGAAGAGAACAATGGAGATGCCTGGGCCAGAAGCCAGGCAGACACCAGCCATCCAGACATGAGAAGCTGTGAAAGTAAGATAAATAAAACAAAGTAAAAAGCCCAGAGGCAAAAGGTTAATAAAGAGAAACAGGTTAATTTAAGTAAAAAGAGCTGGCCAGAAATGAGCCTAACCTAGGCCGAGTATTCAAAACTGGTATCTGTGTCATGATTTGGGAGGTGGTTAGTGACCCAAAAAGAAAAAGCCTGTATATACAGACTCCTGTATACAAACCCAAGACACTCACTGGTTCACCAAGTGTGACTTGCATAGAATCATTTCTCTCATCACTCTTTGGTTCCCTTTCTAGGTGACTAGATGTTTGTCCATGCATCCTTAGGAGAAGTCACACAACTGTTCTCGGTACTGTATGTTTTAGAACATGAATATAGATTAGAGTACTAATGCGTACAAGTTATATTATCATGTTAATTACACATAGATATTCAAATATGTATGTTATTGGTATCACATTTGTCCCCAGACAACGACAAATCAAATCATCTCTGATACCTGCAAGGGCACTGAATCTCTAAGTACTTAAGAATCCCTTTCATTGTGGTGAGAAAAATGACAGGACAAGCTTAAGCCTGGGTAGTTAAGAGCCCAGTTGGTGCGACCACAGTCTCGACCTGTCCTGCTGTTTTCAGCATGTCCACTAACTCTTGGTGTCCAAATATCCTATTTATGAAACTCTGCTGGTGTTTTACAAAGTGCACAGGTAGCAGGAAATAAATAACATCGTTGTCACTTCAACACACGACTTTTCATCATGACCCACTTGCAGCATTAAACAAGATGGGTTTTACCGGGAGCGATCTGAACGGGGCACAGACAAGCTCAGTTGCTACCTCCAACATCTGTCTTCTTAAGTGTCTCCTCGGTACATCACTCACATTTAGAAAGTGGCCCAGATCTTCTCAAGAGCAGTCACAGTGTCCCCTGAGGCTTTCTGAGCTGTACTCCCACAAGGACAGCGAAGTTGGAAGTTGCCTTTGAGGCTTGTTCACACGTGTCTGATGCTGCCTTTAGGTTTGGAGTGTTAGGCATCTCAGCACAAGGCTCCATCAGATCTTCTGGTGGTGTTGCCCTTGCGAATCATGGAGGAAACAAGGCAGTCTTTGTTGTTTGAGGGAGAACACAGTCAGGTTGGCTGCTAGTCCACTGCGGCAAAGAAGAATGTTAAGAAGAACATATTCGGTGAGCTCATGTTTGGAACACAAAGATAAGAGTTAAGAATTTTAAAACTTTCTTAGCACTCACTCCCACTGGCAATTTGCTTCATATTCTGTCTGCAATGCCAGCCAAGACATTTCATGAAATTCTACCGTGAAAAATGGGTACCAGACATGAGCTCATTCAGTCTTTGTCCCATTACCTGGGGATACTGGAAAGAAATGTTTTCCAAATTAGTTATCTTTGATATGGATATTTAATATTTTAAAAAGAAATATCTGATCTAAAATTTATCTGTTTTTTTTTTTTATTTCAAAGCAGGCATGCGAAAACCTTTTGTGATGCCATGCATATTGGCACACTCCTGCAATTCAATTTCATCAGTTAGGGTCTGATGGGAGGAGGAACAACATCAAGGCAAGTTTTGGCTTTATCATGTGTTTGAAGTTATCCTTGGATACATGAGACACTGTCTCAGAAAAATAAAAATTAAAAAGAAGCATTTTTGTAAAAAAAATAAACATTATGTTTTTGCCAATTTGCAAATCCATGTCTATTCATTCATAACTATTGGAAGTTAAATATTTAATATGAGAATGTCTTTTGTTATTTAAAATCAAGAGAAAGTGGAAGAATAACTTGGGAAATTGTTTGACAAGGTGTGCCTTTGAAAAGGTAGGAAAGACTTGCAGGATTGTTCTTTTCTTGTCATGGGGTTTACCTATCTCTCTCTGCTCAGGGTAACTGTTGAGTCTCAAGAGGAAGTGCTGGGCACAGAAGACTTGTGAAAACAGTGTTCACTGGTGAAATAAATTGGATTCAAAAGGAATGGGATATGAAGTTAGTCTAACACAGGAATTTCTGTCTGCTCAGGAGGATACAACAAAGGCAGGTGGTGGTGGTATATGCCTTCATTCCAGTATTCCAGAGGCAGAGGCAGGTGGATCCCTGAGTTCAAGAGCAGCCTGGTGTACATAGTGAGATCCAGGATAGCCAGGACTACACAGAGAAAACCTGTCTTGAAAAAACAGGCAAACAACCAACCAAACAAACAAACAAAAAAACCAAAAAGAATACAAGCACATTGCTGGATCGTGTGTTTTTAAGCCATCAAGTCTATTTCCAGCACTCAATTTCTTATCATTCTTTGTTTTTAGCTCTATCATTCAGAATATATTATTTTCCATTGAGTTGACTTACTTTCATTTGGGTACACTTTATCTCCACATCTTATCAAGTAATATCTTACGGTAGATTCTGGCCTCAAGAGACAGAAAAAAATATAGTGGACTTGAAGATCCAGGTACTTCCACCAGTGGTACCTAATAATCAGTCCCGGCCTCACTTCCCTCCTAAATCAAACAGGTCAATAATTTCTATCCTCTCTGGTTTATCTGAGAAGGGGAGACAGCACAAGAGAAGTTGTTAGCATAGTTCATGGGCCACAACAAATTCAGAAGGTATCTGTTGCTGTCTTAATAGAAGATGTAAAGAAAAGAACAACGCTAAGCCACCTCTGCACTGCTTGCAAAGCAGTTGAAACTGATGGTGCCTGCCTCTGTGGTCTCTTCTTTCTCTGAAACTATAGACTTTCCCAAACTTATATTATGAATCTTCAAGAGGAGGTATTTTACTTCCATGCCTTGCATTTCTCTATCTTGACTCATTATTCTTAATAAACTAAGTTTCTAAGACGAATTTGAAAGACAGGAACCTTGCAGATGCCTTGACAGTGACTCTTTGCTGCTGAAATATTGAAAGAGTTAATGCTGGATGCTATTCTTCCTGGGACTTGCTCACATTATATCGTTGGTGATGGTACAAAGATTCTTTCATTTCCTTATTTTGTGTACAAATAATCTTAAAGACATGTACTTAGCCGTATAGTTTTTTTTTATATAAAATTCATAAGTTAGCATGGGTTTTGAAAATGTAAAACAGGACTCCTCCATCCTAAGGGAAAACAATCTTATGCAATTAAAATTGACTCTTACTAAGAAAAAAATTTATATTTTACAGTTATTGAATTGTATCCCCATTCACTTCATTATCATGCATGAACCTCTCGTCAAATTTGTTTTAGAGAAAAAAAGGGAAAAGCTGCTTTATGTGATTCTTACTTTCTACACACTAGAGTGAGTTATGCCTGGTGGGGAAACAAACAGGGCAATCTATGTGCTAGTGCATGCTCAGGCATATGAATTTTAATCAGAAAAACAGACTCCCCTCTTTTGAAAATGAACATTGCTATTCCCTGCTTTGTGATCTGCAAGCTGGAGACAAGACCATCCTTAGCAGTTTAGGCCATAGGATTAATTCCAAGTTGGGCATCCCCTTTTCTCCCAGGAATATTCTCTGTAGGTAAAAATAGGATGAATAAAATGAGCATTAAAAATTGTCCTGGAGGGAAAATATATTACTGGAGAGTGGCCTGAAGTGTAAACATAAAGAGATGGAATTGGGACAGTGCACAGTGATCAAAGTATCCGCATGGGGGCTGCCGTTCTAGCCCCTACTATTTACCTACTGAGTGACTTACACCCCTTGAAGGTTTCCTAAAGCAGACAGTCCAGGCAAAACAACCTGCTCCACAATATCCTTGTAAAGATCACACCTGTTTCTTAAAATTCACTTTCAGCTAAAAAATAATAAAAAAAAAAAAAGCTCCAACTCGGCAACATTTGGACACCACTCAGACACTAGCCTACTATAAAAGTATAGGTCTGCATAGTTTTGCTTGGCCTATGCAAAGCATTTACAAAGTGAAACCCATTATCATTGGATGAAAAACCTTTTTGTTCAGTTCCCCGACATTTTCTCTTCCGTGTCTTTCCCTTTCCCCCCATAAAGTAGTACTCTAAAACTCCATATGTTCATGTAGTAAAGTTTAGAGCCCAGTTTCTTTCTCTGTGGCCCTGGAAGTATATGTTGCAAGACAAACTTAATCTGTATTATAGCAAGCCACCTTATTATCCGTGGTTCCATTTATGATTAGTGATCAATTATTGTATTTTTCATGTAAGTTCAATTTTAGTACTTCTAACATGGTCAGCATATTTCTCCTTAGTTTCTAGATAAGAAGAAAACAATTGTTGGCAGTGTTTTTGTTCTATGATTATATATGTCACTATGTTTATATATGTCTAATGATGTCAGAACATCATCCCATTCCAAAGATACACGTAATAATGGCAGAGAGCTTGATGAGGTGAAAAGAGGAGATAAGCCTTATACATATTTCTAGTAATCATGTAAATTGGAAAAAGAGGTTTGGGATACAATTAGGCAATGTGCAGTAGAAGCTTTCACATATAAGTGCAAATTTGTTCATCAAACCCAAAGCAAATGGGCAGGATATCAGGCAGAAATATCAGTATAAAGACTGCTACTTATGACAAAGCCAGCTTTGCTCAGCAACAGAGGGTTATTTAATGCTTTCATATTTATAGTAGAACAAGAACTGATGATTGAAAATTCCATTGTATAAAGATCTCTGTACATTGTAGGAATACTTGGGGGAAAGAGTGTCTTAAACTCTGGCTTGATATAACCTCCTGTAAATACAAAAATAACATCTGTGATTGAAAAAAATAAAAAAGGTAGACTTTTCCAAGTCCTAATGGGTTTTGAAGAATAAACGGTTACAAATACTGTTTTCTTTTCTTTTTTTTTTCTCCAACTGATATCTTGAACAGTGATAGAAGGCCTTTCTCTGCAAAGGAAAAATGATACAAATAGTTGGAAATCACTAATAGTATAGTGCTGCTGTTTTAGTGTGCCCGGCTGGGTCATGACCCGGAAGAGATGTAAAAAGGAAACTGACTGCAGAAAGAAGGGGCCAGCCATGTGTACATGTTCTAACCATCACTTGCTTGGAGAGAAATAACTTGGTTCTCCAAAAATGACAGTAATCCCTTATGTTAATGACATCCCAGTGATGTAATTGTCTTTTAAAAACCACACTATCGGGGCTGGAGAGATGGATCAGCAGTTAAGAGCACTGGATGTTCTTCCAGAGGTCCTGAGTTCAATTCCCAGCACCCACATGGTAGCTCACAACTGCCTGTAACTCCAGCTCCAGGGCATCTGACCTTCACACCAATGAACATAAAATAATAAAAATAAATTAAAAAAAACCCCACACTATCTAATTGGGCCTGGTGGTGATGCACACCTTTAATCTTAGCACTCAAGAGGCAGAGACAGGCAGATCTCTGTGAGTTCGAGGCCAGCCTGGTCTCCAGAGTAAGTTCTAGGACAGGTTCCCCCATCCCCAAAACCCCACATTACCTGATTACTATTATGCGGGGGACATCGTTTTCAGCACACGAACCTCAGAAGTCACACCATATCTAAACCACAGTATTTACTTCTCTAAGTTTTCATAAATATTAATATATACATCTACAAGATTTTCAAGAGCCTTTTCTAATATACTTTTGGTGGTGTTGTTTGAGACAAGGACATACTCTAGCTAATCTGAAACTCTCTGTGTAAACCTAACTGGTTTCAAGTTTGTAGCAACATTGACCAGTAGATACTCATGTGAAACAATGTCACATTATATAAACTAGGAAGCCTCAAACTTTCTAGTTCACCCAAGTAAAAACCCATTTTCTTCAAAGGAAGATTGCCCTAATATACAGGGACAAGATAATTCATAATTTGGTAATAAAAAGGCCTTATTGGACCAATGATAGAAATATTATGAATTAAAATTACTGCTTATTTTCAGAAAAGAAAAAAAGACTGTCTGTAGTTCACAAGAATTAATTCAAGTCAGGCAAACCAGAGGTAGAGAGGCTGACTCACTTTGAGCAAACCATGTAATAGCAATGGGAATTGTTACTCGGCTTATACATTGTTTTATCTTGCATATGAAAAACTCAGTACAGCAAGGAGGTGGTGGCGCATGCCTTTAATACCAGCACTGAGGAGGAAGAGGCAGGTGGATCTCTGTGAATTCGAGGCTTACCTGGTCTACAAGAGCTAGTTCCAGGACAGGCTCCAAAGCTACAGAAAAACCCTGTCTCAAAAAACAAAACAAACAAGACAAAAAAAAAATCCTCAGTGCAGTGTGAATAGGCAAGAATATAGGTAGGCTGTAGGTATCTCTCATAGAACCAGAAATAACTAAACAATGTAAAGTTGCCACCGAGCACAGAGCATAACTGATAACTGCAATTATCTTTAACAGTTTATCTTTCTCTTACAGTACAGAAGCACTGCAAACGTATCTCACAGCCAACTTCATTCATGACTGAAAACAGGTTTCTTCCATGGTTTTTTTTTTCTTCTTCAGTAATTTCAACTAATATCCCTGAAAGTCTGCAAAATCCATTTCATCCCACAGCACACAGAGTGAGGGACACTGAGCAGGTGCACAGTTCTCTCTCCCTGGTGCTAGAGCAGGTGGTACAGAAGAATGGACACCTGTGTTTTCTTGTTGAGACTCTTTGGAGCCCTACAAACAGAACTGGTAAGACAGAGAAGCTTCGATACTTGCCTGTACCCGCAGGGACAAGATCTATGCTCATCAAACAACTCCCTTTGTTGCTGACCTTTGGATATTCCACTCTCTCAAGCTTTCCCCTCATGGACTGACTTAATTTTCAAAAGTGTTTTACACCTGGCAATATGCCTGGTACTTTTCTCATTTAAAGATGAAGATAAACACCCCAAAACTGTTTTCTTTTACACAAACTTACAGACATATGTGCGAACATATTGTAAATCCATTTAAAAATAACTGAATGATAAAGCAGAAGCAGAACAGTGATTGCACCAGGTAGACTGGTATTTCAGTACTCCTGGTTTATATATATATATATATATATATATACACATATATACATATATATCAACAATAGAGAAATGGAGGCTGTGAATTTGAAAGAGGGTAAGAACAGGGTGTATAGAAGGGTTTGGAAGGAGAAAAGGAAACGGGAAAATGATGTATTTGTACTATAATTTAAAAATATTTAAAAAGTGTTTCAATTTTGATGTTCAGAAACTTCAGGAGAAGCAAGAGATCCAAATAATCTTGTAGTGTTTGACAGACAGGTTCTGAATTCTCCCATGGTTGGGAGAAATGAAAGCAATTATATTTGAGTGACATTGGTAAGAAAACTCAAATGTGAGACACCTATACCATGGAGACCAAGAAAGCAAAGCAATCTTTTGTACATAGAGCAGATGTAATTGGTAGATGTGCAAACAATGGGGGAGAGAAGAGTTTAGGAAGAGTGAGGCAGAGATTATTTTAAAAGGAGCTGAAGCCGGGAGTACCGGTACATGTCTACAGTCGCAGCACTTTGGAGGCTAAAGCACAATGGTTATGAATTTCAGGCCAGTCAGGCTTATATTGTGAAAAATAACAAAACACTGTATGTGGATCATGTTAATAACTAACTGTTATGTAATGCTTGTTCATGCTAGGCATGACTCTTTTACACACTTTGCAGATCTCCTTACTGCTATTACCAAAGTAACCCTTCACCTGTACATCCATGTTCATTTCTGTCCTATTCACAATGGCTAGGAAATGGAATCAACCTTCATGCCCATTAACTGAAGAGGGCATAGTGAAAACATGATATGTATATGTTAGGGATTATTACTGAGCCATAAAAAACGAAATAAGAACTATTGTTATTTTATTTTTAAAATGATTACATGCATAATGGATGTGTAAAGGATTTAAGTCATTTCCTCATAGTCTAGCTGCAGAAAGTCTGATCCTCAGCAGCAAATCTAACATAATTCAGGACTTTAAGAAAGAGTGACATCTGAACCCATTCTGCCACTCTTCACTTTAGAGAAACAAACAAATGGAAGGATCATTCCTAATTTAGATAATGGGGCTACAACGAGGTCGCATAAGTACACTGAAACCTTTAATGAGTGATTCTTCTCTGTAATCGTTTCCCCAAAGAAGTAAATCTACAACCTGAAATAGAGAAATAGGACAGACAAATTGGTTCAGTGGGGAAAGGCGTTGACCTGATGACTTGAGTTTGCTCCTGAAAGCCACATTGAGGACAGAGAACTAATTCCCACAAGTTCACCTCTGACCTCCACATGCACACTTACACTCACACCACATGCATAAACATAAATAAATAAACATTAAAAATGATAACCTTTATTTATTAATACAGACCATGTAGTAAGCAAATTATACCTACCTTCTGTGTATTGTTTATAATTTCCCTAAGAGTTATATTAAATGATTATTGGTTCCATATTGTATCCAGGATAATTTATTTTTGTAGCAGTTAAATAGTTTAAATATTACCAATGAAATGGTAGAGATGAGACTCAAATCCACACCTGATGAATCTTAATATTCAAACTACCTACATCATCCTTTCTTTTTAACAACTATTGCCTTCCATCCAAAATCTATAAACCTGGCAAGCTATAGAGTACATGCCTTTCAGCTACTGCAAGCTCTTGAAGATTCTCTAACCGAATATACGTTGCATGTTTGAGTGGTGTCCAAGTTTCACATGGGTAAGGATACCTACCTTCAGTGTATTGTCAGGAACCAACTGTCTGGGCGAAGGTGGCTCTCACCTAACACAGACAATAAACGACCTTCATTCTGGAAAGAATGAAAGCAATACAGATATATAGAGTGTGAGGGCTAATATATGGAAATTTTGTTGTTCCTACTGCCTCAGAAGTCCAATTTCTTATTATAAGGACATGATGCACATTCTGTCATGGCAGAGGGGACAGAAGGGACTAAAACTTTTGAAACTGAATGTCATCTACATTTTTAGCTTGGGTGAATACTAGGAAATTGCTGCATAAACCATGGGAAGTAAATGGGAATGAAAAGTAGAAAAATGAAACAAGTTCCAAACATGAAATGAAAAGATGGGGTCTTTTCCATGAATAGAGCATTTCTAGGTGCCGACTCACTGCTTAACAAACCTGATGAATTTGACTGTCAATTATAGATAATAACACCTACTTATAAAACAAACAAGAAAATACCATGTGTGCAGGCCTGTGAAGGACAAAGTCTCCACTCTCTAGTTACCATTCTTATGTCCCTAGCTTCTGTTTTCATCATGTTACACCTTTAAAATGTCTTAATGTGCATCATTTTATTTGACCATACAATACTGTGAGATTTTAAGCATGTGTTCACAAGCTATAAAATTCTCCATATTAACATTTCCAAATAAGAGCTGTAATTTTAAACCATTTACTATTAAAAGAATAATAACACTACTTAAGGCTATTCATGGCCAATTTATATTTCAGCACAGTTTTACCATTAACTTCAATTCAGTGTTCTATATTATGAAGGACAGTTTTGATTATCATTTTTTCAGATGGATTTAGACATCCATTGGCGGAGAATATGCTATTATGCCTTTACTTTTGTTTTCTGCATATATCTATCATATTGTGAAAGACAAAAAAACTATTTTGAAAGAAACAATAAAATATCCTTATCTCAGAGTTTATCACAAATATCATTAATTAGATAGGAAAATTAGATTGGCCCAACAAGATTAAAAGGTTAGAAAACAGTCCAAGGAAAGGGTTAACATAAGTGTACAATTGGGTAATTATATGCTTTCTGGAAAAAAAATGAGTTGATTTAATAACTATCTCAGCTAATAGCGATATCTTTATTGTAATTTTTACTGATAAAAAATAATTTTCTATGTTATGAAAGATTTAGCATCAGAAATAGGATGCTTTTTGGCAATGCTTTTCTAGAAATTATATGATTTAGCATAAGGATCTAGGTATACAAAAATTCTTATTGGATCTTTAAAGACTGCTACATATCATTGACTTATCTTGGCCACACTTCAAAAAGAGCCAGTCCTTATATTTTTGTTACTGAAATACAATGTGTGTGTGCACGCGCACATGCATGCGCGCATCTTGCCTTCATACTCAGAATGTCAAGCTATGAAGCTCTAAATGAGAAAATGCATGGAAAGAACTCATAAACTGTGAGGGATAAACAACAGCAGCTGTTGCTGAGTGTGGGAATTGGCGGCAAATTTCTATTTCTAAATTTCTAGCACATAGGCAGAACTTCCTTACACACAATCTTCTCCAAAAGTAGCAAGAAAGGCTAGTGCATCTCTGTAAGGACTTTTCCTGGAGGTTTATTATTCCCCTTGAGTATGTAGCTGGCAGCTCAGACTCTGTTTTTGCCTTGACTTGACTGGATATTACACTGCTAACATTCAATTACCAGGTCAATGTGGATTACAGGGATGTGGCTGTTTCTCCTGAACTCTTTCTTTTCTTTTCTTTTTCAACTCCTCCCTTGTGTGTTTGAAAAAAATAAAAAGGAGGACATGACTGCTTCTAATAAGTTGAGGTATACACACACACACACACACACACACACGCACATATATATATATATATATATATATATATATATATATATATATATATGAGAATACAGGCAGAAGCAAAGACATCTGGAGTGCAGAGTGAATAGGTCCAGAAAGCTGCATCATACCATGTGATGAGAGTGATGAGAGGAGGGAGGGGACAGGGGAAAGACAGGAGACCAAGTGACCAAAAGGCCAAAAGAGTAAAAGGGACCACATAGCCAAAATGACTGGATTATATAGGGAAGGGCAGCTGAGGGGGAGGCAGCCAGTCCCTGGACTGAAGAGTTCAGGATAGCAGGTGGGCAATGCCATCCTGGAGGACTCTGCAATAGGTAGGGACTGAGTGGTGCTGGGAGAATCTGGCAGTCAGTGTCATCTTTGATATGTTTATAGGCATCGTAGCCATTTGTTTGTCCCTGATTTGAGACCTGACCGTCATCTTACATTACACCATGTGGGGGCACATTCCTGTGCTGCAGTTATTGCTACAGAAAACTTTATCTTACCCATGTAATATTTTCCTAGATGACTGTGTTGTGGCTGTGTTTCCTAACTCATTCCTACCTGGTGATACTCTATGCTCATCCCCTCTCTCTATTGCTTGCTTCGGGAAGAAAAGCTGAGCACCCTGACACCTACAAATAGGTTTCTCGCCTAACAAGATGAGAACCCCCCACTACAACACTTAGGCTCTTGAATAAAAGATTTGGCAGTTGCATATTTTTGACTCTTCTGAAAAATTTTTATTGGGAAATCTTTGTTATCTAGTTAAATACTGCCCAGAAGGCCACACTGTCGGATACAAAACATCCTCTTTGTGTTGGCAGGACTTCTGTTTCCTTATCCATCTGTATTTGGTCTCTGATTTCTCTCCAGCACCAAAGACAGCATATTTGTAACATTTTATGTATTAAAGTTCACTTTCCAAATATTTTCACTTTTATAAATGAAACATTAATTAAAACTCATGGTCAATATGAGAAAATTACTTGTTATGACAAAATTGATCAAATTGGACATCGAAGAAAGATTTTATCCTCATCACAGAGACCTGTTTTATAGAAGATGAAGTTATAAATCACATTTCACTATTCCAAGATGTTGGAAACTTTGTCACGAGCTCACGAGTCATGAAATCAGATGTGAAACATTCAGTGGTTAAGCCAGGCACATGCCAGCAAACTCAGCTGGGGAAGCTGTAGTGGCAAGATGGGGCACCGAGCTACACAGTAAGACCTTGTTTGAAGATAAAGAGATGTGTTTGATGACATATAGAGGTAGATAGGGCTTATTGGATGCAGTTTTGGTGGCAAAGTATGAGAATAGGCTGCTCTCAATGGGTTTGTGTGATATATAAGAAGTGGTATAACAAGGGAGAGAGAGTCTAGGGACTTCAAGTCCCTAGGGAAAAAATGACAAATACAGGGAGAAGTCTGTCTGCATTCGAAGAAGAACTCCTCACAACAGCCTCACCTTGCTGACGCCCTGCTCCGGGCTTTTAGCCTTCAGAACTATAAGAAAATTAATGTCTGATGCTTGAGCCCCTCCATAGAGCATACATTGTTATGGCAACTCAAGCTGGTTTAAACAAAGCAATTTAATTGTATTGTCACTTCCTTGCTCCCTTGGGGTTAAGCATGCTAGAGACTGGAACCACTTCTTAGGAAGGAGACCTGCGAAATGTCTCTGAAAATGTAATTCCTTAATTTGAATTCATCTTGTGTTGATTATAACATTTGGCTTCCAGGCATCCACGCAACATTAGGGTCATTCTATTTAATTATCAATCTCCATATGATAATAATTCTATGACTCCAGGGAAAACATATTCAACATTGCAATGTTGTGGTATAGAAATATAATTTAAGAACTATATTATCTTAAATATTGAATAATGTTCCTCTCTTTACTGTGGAAGAATCTTGTTTTGAGTATAGTTGTACCCCAAACATGTTAACTGCCTATGTGCGTTCATGCACCATTTGTAGCTGTTTGAAAAACCCTGAAAGGTAAGCATCCCTGACAGGTATCGAAACTAAACACTGCAAAGGAAATATTGGCCCATGGTCTACAGACTAATTGGTGGTGGAGCTGTGACAAGCTCTGTAGGTTCTCTGAAAGTGAAGCCTCTGAGCCTTAAGTAGATTTTATAGCAAAATTACCTGATAGGCAACTGGAGTCTTATTAGGAAACCATTTATGTTTCCATGCCTTGGATTCAGATAAATGAACTTCTAGTGAAATGCAGAGAGTCTGGGTTACAGAAGACATGTTCTTAGAGTCAGCCCATTCATTTTGAGCAATACCTGAGAAGGGGCCGTCACCCAAGGTAATGAGCAAATGAGTTAATAGTAATGCCCGATTCTAGGTTACAGATACTGTGTAACTTAACAGAAAACCCTCTGAATTAGTCTTTGGCATAATGAATATTAGGATATGAATAATTATCTTCAGATCACATGCCATTTTGTCCAACAAAAAAAATACTACGATAGAAACATATTCTCCTGAGTTTTCTTGAGTTGGTTTAGATACAAAAATCTCATTGACTGCTCAATTTTCTTTGTAACAACTACTCCAAAAATACTAAAGTTTTGATGGCAGAAATCAAGGCTGCTCTAGAAAATACTCATTTACTTTGTACATTATTCAAATATATATATGTATATATACTAAGTTTATTTAATATCTGTCACAATAATATGCAAAATGCATTAAGATTATTAGGTTAAGATTACATTTTTAGAAAATATATATATAGATAGAAGTAATGCAAATACAAGAGACATGAAGTCTTTTTTCTTCAGCCTTTCCATAAATTCAGCATAGATTTTTCCATCGCTTACATACTTTATTCCTAAAGAACAGGCCTCATGGAACATCTATTTACCCTCAATCAATAGCATACAGTAGCAAGAAAAACGCCTTCAGATTCTACTTGGTCTGTCTCTGTATGCATATGTGTACGTGGGGATTGGGGAGCTGGGATTTAACTTGTTTCCCAATCTCTGCATTTTGTTTGTCTGTTATTCAATGTTATTCAATATTGTTGTTCAATATTTCTACCTTTTTGACAACTTTAAAACCTTAAAGCTCCCCAGAGTCCCAGAGCATTATGAGCCAGAGATCTCTCTGATGGAGGCCGAGCATTCTATTGGCCATGAAGAACAATTGTTTTACATAAGAGATTGATCTGTTTAAAAGAATAGAATTAAGGGGCTAGAGAGAAGGCTCAGTGGGTAAAATTTGCTTGTAGTAGCCACATAGTTATCAGAGTCTGGGATCTTCAAAATCTCATGCATATCTGTCAGATATGGACATCACAGCATCTTTCTATTCTTCCAGCAATGAGGAAGCTGAGAACCTGGCTTGTTCAGCAGAAGACCCTGATTCAGAAAATAGAGAACATGGAGAAAGAGATCAACTTCAGTTTCTGACCTGCAACCACACGCTTGTGTTCTCACATACAGACATCCACATGTGGATACCACATTCATGCGCGTGCAAAATAATAGACAGCGATGATAAGGATTTTTGTGTTCTTAGCAGGTGTGAAAGTCTGAGAGTCCTCATATAACTCTATAAATTATTTTCATGTAAGAGGAATGTGAAGCGTGTAGAACTTGATAATTTTTCAGAACCACACAATTGGTAAAAAGCAGAGAGCAGACGAGGATCCAGCTTGATCTGACTTTCAGGACAGACTCGGAGCTTTCTGGGGTTTTCTAAAACCTAACATTAGAGATACAGTGTTAGATCATGAACTAGAAACCACCTGCAGAAATATTGCCTAAACAGTTGTCCCAAGGACTAGATACATGAATCTTATTTAAAAGAGTAAATATCCAAAATTTAACTCTTTGATTCAGTTTCCAAGTCATAGAGTTGATATTTTGAACCACAGTTGATCAAGTGGATCAATCTGTTTCGAGAAAGTGACATGGTTTGCATCTTTGTACTCAACCTAACATTTTGTTCATAAACACACTTTGCCAAAGTATTAAAAAAATAAAATTTCTTATTTTTGTGATCCAGCCAGATAAGAAAAATGTATATATTATTTTACGGTGTCAAGATGTAAATTAAAAGGCCAAGGAAAATTAATGTCTTCCAAACGTTTGTGAGCAGAGTTGCCTGTTATAGTCACTGTAATTCTAAAGCCCAAGATGTCTTTGCTTCCTTGCAAGCGACCTCATATGCTTCTCTTCCCTGGATGCTTTGAATCATATTCTTGCTTTATATTTTAACATTTCTCTCCTTCAAGAACTTCTAATTTTCTCCTCAAAGTTGTTTTATTTATTTATTTTGGTTGATATTTACTTTTTTACCTTGGCAATGCTTTATGTTAATTTGACCTTTGCAGTGTTGTTTATGCCATCTTTAACTTGAGCCATTCCTATTTTGCTAACTCGATGACACCAGTCAGTTTTTAACTTATGTTTATGGGGATTTACTGCTTGGGATTTTAAGTCTCATTTCAATTCCTTGCCTCAGAGACCTCATATTAGGAAAGTTTGGAGTTTTGGAAAGAGTTGATTACCCATGGACCAGTTGGTGAGAGTTATATGTTGTAATGCAGACCAATTTAAATTAACACCAGAATGTTTTTATTAGTGTGTTTACTGTAGAATGCCAGAGCACATAACTTAAAATAATTATTTGTATCATAATAGTTACTATATCAGAAACTGTTTTGGAGAGTCGTTATTAAGATTTGGAATTTTTAAAGCTTAAAAATTAAGTACAACTATTAACTCACAATTTTCAAATGTAAAAATTGAGACAAAAGTCAGACAATCAGAAGTCCCTGACATGTGTGTGACTCAACACCAAAACAACAAAAAAGAAAAAAACAAAATAGAAACTTCTGTTTGAATATTTGATTATTTTATTTATTTATTTATTTATTTGTCAAATAGAGTCACACATTATACAATCACATAATAGCAAAACAAAGATGTCCTGATACAGGGTCTAAAAGAAGGCAGTCTTTCTAAATGACCCTGAGTCCACAATGTAGTCTTTTGTTTAGTCAGAGTGAGCATGAATCAGTTACTGGTGTTATTCTTTCCAGTGTTTTCCTTGCAAAAATAAAAAAAATAGACTATAATAATGAATAAGAAAAATTGTATGCAACCTTTATGTAAGATAGGCAGTATAAATACCTATTAAGTAGAAAGAAAAATCAAAGAACATTTGCTCAAATACAGATTCAAATAAGCCACAGAATAGTTAACTCTCTCTCTCTCTCTCCCCTCTTTCTGTGTGTGCATGAATGTGTGTGTCAGAATTTTTAGTTCAGAAATAAATAGACAATGAATATTCAGCCTGTGGAATTTATATATAGTGTAGCATATCAATAACACACAAAAAGGTGTTATTTTGGTTTAAATTACCTAAACACACACAAATCAAAGTTAAATTTCATTTTATAAAACTCCATTCATCACGTCCCAAATATTTTTGCATTTTTGGATTATATTGCCTTCTCGAAAATTGTGCTATGTGGGGTTGGAATGATACCTTGGCAGTCATAAGTGCTCACTGCCCTTCCAGGAGACTCAAGTTCAGTTGCCAGCACCCACCTGAGAAGTAGCACCTAATTAGAGCTGGGACCAACTACCAACCTTCCCACTCATCCAGAAAAGTGCTAGAATAGATGAGACCTTTGTTGAGAACCTCTGTCATTCTTTTATATAATCCAGATCTTACTTGCAACCAGCTGTGAAGTGATCAGATTACAATAACCTAAACATTAGAATTGCAAACCCCTGGAGCATTTTCTTCCCACTCGGGGCTTTAAAGTTCTCTAACATTTTACTCTGAAAACACCTGCAAATCATTTCCCCATGTAGATCCACTGGAGTTCAGTTGCTAACTCTCAGGGTAGAGAATAAAGTACTTTATTACAAACCTTAATTGCAGTGTTAACATGCTAACACCATGTCCCCAAGGCCTTGCTCCCTACAACATGGGAGAAAATTATTCTTTACTATATAATAAAGTGTGTGTGTGTGTGTGTGTGTGTGTGTTTGTGTGTCTGTGTTTTAGGGGATAGGTGTAACTGGAGGTTTCTTGTCCCACCTTGACTCATAGCTGTTTTTAAAATAACTACTCAGAGGCTTAATATTAATTATATACTGTTTGTCCTATTAGCTCAGGTTTATTGTTAAGTAGCTCTTACAAAATAAATTAATCCATTTTTATTTATTTATTATTTATATTTCACCACGAGGCTGGTAGCCTGTTATTTCACTTATTGCTTCTCCAGTCGCTGCTTATATCTCTGTCAGCTCCGTCTTCTTTCTCCCTGTATTCAGTTTGGCTTTCTTGCCTAGCTATATCCTGCCCTGCCATATGCCAAAGCAGCTTCTTTATTAACCAATGATAATAAAACATATTTGCATCATACAGAGGAATATCCCACATCAGATATGGACAATTGTTCTCTGAGACTTCTATACAGACTTTGAAGTTATGTCTACACCCATGAAATAAATTCACTATCTTGTGGCTCATTCTTTGTTCCTTCTATCTTAATGATCAATGTGTACTGTTGTACAATCAATTCAGCTACAACAATCACCATTATTTGTGAAATATTGGAAATTTCGTGAAAACAACATGGTTTGGAGACTGAAAAGTTTTTCAGTTACCAGATACTTGATTTAAGGGACTATGAAATATTAACAGCTTTTAATTCATGTTGCTACCATTTTAAACTGGGTTGAGCTAACAACAATATAATTTAAAGTCAAGGAAACTTTCTTTAAGATTTCACTAACGATCATTGTTTTAAAATATCATTGAGAATTTATTATTCCTCTTGAATGACACATGTTTAAACCTGGGAGTAAATTATCATAAGATTTGAAAGAGTCAAACCTGAATATTTAGGAGTATACTGTGTGGCTCACAGAATTGTAGATCAAAGTCTGTTTGTTGTGGGGAAAAATAAAACCTATAAAATGTTGCCTCTCACTAATAATACACAAATGTGTCAAACTTGACAGATTTTCTAGCTTGTCTCCCGGTAACCAAAATCAGGCACTGCCCAAAAAAGACTCGGTATCCTTGCATCTTAGCTTTTCAAAGACCATCTCATGAGAAATTTTGATTAGTTTCTGTGTAGTAAATATCAGAAAGATTAACTTCCTGAGAAGCCATTTTGTTCAAAAAAGTAAACTACAAACAGGAGACCTCAAAGCAAGGTGTGCTGCACAGACATCATTCCTGGTTCCACGACAAAGTCTTAACAAAATCAAGTATTTCAAACTAAATTGGATTCCAGGTGGACTTTTGTGATAATATAACTATGTCTGCTACTAAAAAGTAAAATCTGAAAGTTTTGAGGGGAACAAAAA
>JAQHUG010000190.1:447769-467042 GCA_028555095.1 Dicrostonyx torquatus | reverse complement strand
GGTCTCACAGAGACTCAACTGACAAACAAGGAGCCTGTGTGGACTGAACTAGATCCTTTGCATATATGTTACAATTGTGTAGCTTAGTCTTCTTATGGGACTCTTAACATTAGGAACAGGGGCTGTCTCCAGCTTTTTTACTGATGTTTGGGACCCTACTCCCCATATGGGTCACCTCTCCCACCCTTAGTATATGAACAGGTGCTTAGTCTTACTGTAGCTTGGCATGCCATGTATTGATGATACTCATGGGAGACCTGCCCTTTACTAAACAGGAAGAAAGAGGAGTGGATTGGGCAGTGGGTACAGAGGGGGAAATGGAGGGCAGGACTGGGAGGAGAGAAAGAAAGAAAAATTATGATTGGGATACAAAATAAATAAGTAAATAAATAAATAAATTTATTTAAAAAAGAGTGCTCATCAAAGAATGTTCAATCAATATCAGCAAGACTAAGAGTATTCCTCAGATAGTGGTTCCATCTTAGTGTCCTTTGAAACCATTATTGAAGAATTCAAAGAGACTTGGCATACGTGTAACATCTCTTGACATGTACCTTGCTTAAAATTAAAATATGCACATTGTTGTTGTATTTATTTTTATTTAATTGATTTTATATTTTTAAATGAAATGTAATAACATCATTATCCCCCTTATCAATACTTCCTCCACCACCCTCTTATCTCTTCCCTTCAATCCCCCATTTCCCTATTCTTAAATTGATACCCTTATTTTATATTTATTGATTGTCATTGTTACATATGTATATGGATAAATATGTAAATTTACAAATCCTGCTGAGCCCATGTCTGCTGTTTGTAGGCACATGGCTTCATGGCTAACTACTTACTATTGTATCACTCATCCATAGGGAAAGTTTCTTCTCTATCTCTCAGCAGTCTTTAATTGCCTATAGTTTTTTTCTCTGGGGGTGTTTTTATCCATTCATATTGTCATTTTTGAGTCTTATTTTGCAACCATTACTTAGAGAAAGATTCACCAGCAAACTTTCTAGTTTTCTGGTTCTTACAATATTTCTGCTCCTCCTCCACAATGCTTGCTGAACCATGGAAGTAGAAGCTGTACTATAGACATGTATATTGGTGCACGGCTCCCTGAAATTTGTTGACTTTGCAATGTGTCCAGTTGTGGTCTTCAGTAATGATCTCCATTTGCTGTAGGGAGAGAGGTTTCTTTCTTGAGGGTTGATAGGTACATTAATCTGTTAGGATAAATTTAGTGTGTAGTTAGGAATTGTAATGGTCTAATATCGTTATAGTAGTAGATGCTTTTCTAAGATCCATACTTTACTTGTCCTGGGTAGATGACTAAGTTTCTAGAGCCAAGCATAGTTTCTCAACTGTCAAGTAAGCATTAGGAAATTTTGGATTTTCAAAACATATGCGCATGCGCACGCACGCACACGCGCACACACACACACACACATACACACACACAGCTATTAAAACACACATTCACTTAATTTCCTAATGATTATGTTATCACTTATTAAGTACTTTCTGTAAAACTCCAATGTATGTTCAAGAAAGAATGAGAGTGAAAATGGCTAATAATGATTTTAATATAAAATAATTTGGCTTCTGAAAGGACTTGAAGTTCTTTTGAGCATCCTTGAACATTTCACATAACTCCTAATATTTTACAACCCAATAAAGGATACTGAAAATCACATAAGTTTAATGAGAGAAATCAAAAGAAAATATCACTCAAAGTCAAATTTTTGATTATATGATATGCATAAAATAAAATATAGTCATTGAAATCACATCATATTACTAAGCTTTGGCCTCACTGATTGCAAAATAAATATGTCAGTGTTGTTGAATATTATTTTAATATGTGCTTCATTCTTTATGCTATGGAATATTTGTTTGATGATGCAACGATATGTTGTTTTCTTTTATACTGCATTTGTTTAACTCTAGAAGTCATGTTACTTTTCCTGCCTAAAACAACTGATTGGTCTAATAAAGAGCTAAATGGCCAATAGCTAGGCAGGAGAAAGAATAGGTGGAATTGGCCAACAAAGAGAATAAAATAGAAGAAGAAAGAAAAAGGAGGAGGAGAAAAGAAGAGGAAGAGGATGCCAGGGGCCAGTGACCCAGCCCCACAGCCAGCTATGGAGTAAGCAGTAAAGAAAGGTATATAGAATAGTGATAGGCAAAGGCTCAGAGACAAAAAGTAGACAGGAAATTTAAGTTGATAAAATCTGGCTAGAATTAAGCTTGAGAACCATTGTTCTAGAGTCAGGCTGCTTAGGTGGTAGCCTTGCCTCTGACCTTTGCTAACAATGAGCCTGAGCAAACCTAAAATACACAAGCTTTACTTTTCCTCATCTATGAAATGAGGATGGATAATTGTTTCTACCAAATAAAGATGAAGATTACATGAAAGACAGCAGAGCAGACTAAGTACTCAAAAAATACCTTTGTTTTTTCAATTGGCAAAAGAAAAAAATGCAGGGTTTGCTTGAGATACAGGGTTTTTTTTTTAGCTTAGCTGAATTGCAAAGAAAAAAAGGGAAGCAAGACAGATGGTGAGATAGCATAACTATAAAATATGTGAAAATGCCTTACAAGGAACTAGTAAACAAACTGCAAAATCATTAACTTCTTTCTCCACACCCAAGAAAATGCCCAAAGTTCAGTTCCTCAAACATTCTTTCCTCAACTTTTACCTGCATAATATATAAGACAAGTAAAACCCAGATATTCCCAAACACTCTTTCTTACCCATATTAGATTATGAGCAATCAACAAATGCGAAAGCAAAATGATTAACTAAAAACAACAGAATCATCTTCTCCCTCAAATAGGAATTCAACGCTCCTCCAGTCTATCCAGAGTCCCTTTCCAAGCCTCCAAAGATTGGATCGCATAGGCAGTTAATTGTTTTGTTTGTTTGTTCTTGTTTTTTTGAGATATGCAATTAATTGTTTTAAAGGCATTATAAAGGAATATGATGAAAGGTAAGCATGAAACATGATAAATACTTGGCAACCAATTTATTTTAAAAGCATTCCCTCTGCCAAGCCTGTGCTTGTTTTTCATAACATAGCTTGAGTCCATATTCAGCCAAGAATGACTATGGGAATCATCTTTCAATGTACCCAATTCAATATCCCCTGTAGAGTCAGGAAAGGTCATGACTAAACCATCTCGATAATCTAGCTTAAACAATGTTAAGTTTCTTTAACTCTTTAGAACATTATTAGAATCTAAAGACTTAGATTTCTAATAATAACAATAGTGATATCTTGTGTTTCATTAAAACTATCAGCAATCTACAAATAGTAACAGACATTAATAAAGATTTATAATGATGCTAAGAAACCATTTCAAGAATGATTAAGAGTTTTAATTTCTCTCTTGCCTTAGCAGAATCTGTTCTTAAGACAAAAACAGCAGGAATAAGAGTAGCCCAAGGCTATATTGATCTCAAATGCTTCTTCAAGATGCTATCTTAACAAATTATTTTCTGCTAGTAACTTGAGTCTTTCTATAATCATAGACTTCTGGGCATTTGTGTTTCTTTCCCCCGAAAAAAAAAAAAACAAAAAAAAAACGCTACATGGAAGTAAAGTTAAGGTATCATTGGGGTTAATTTGTGACAGATAATTCAATTCACTTTTCAATGAACTTAAAATATCACCAAGGAAAAGGTATATGGAAAGGAAAGGCATATTGGAGGATTTGGGGGAAAGAATACAAAGGGGAAATGATGTAATTATATCTCGAAAAATGAAATAATTTTTAAAAACACATGGTAAATGCAGACCCTTTAGGAAATCCCCCATACCTGTACAGAAAGATCAGACAAACATTACCTTCCTAGGAATCAGTTTCTCACTGACCAGTAAGGTATCATAAGTGAATAATCTTGATATCAACTGTGTATTGCAGTTGTATTGCAACTGTGTTGTCTGCAAACTCTGCAGCCAAATGCATGTAGTAAGACAAGGCACTTCCAGGAAGTCTCTTTCCCCAGCCTCAATAATCTTTGTCATCACAAAACACTTCAGAAGCAAAGTGCTACTTTTAGAAACTGAAGCAATGAGAGTAGAGTCAGGTAGGTTAAGTGTGACTGGATGAGATAAGTTCATAGCAGCTACTGCTGCATAGCCATGATGTCATGAGCAAGGTCTCTACCTGTGGATATCTTGTATTGTGTAACACACTTTGAACTGTTGCCACATTTTAATATTTACAACAATAATAGTTCTAAATGCATTTATAGCTTTTTCATGACAGTTCTTAAAAGAAGGATTAAATAGGAAAATAAGTTTATGTGAAGCTTGTAAATTTTGACAAAGATAGTAGACCAAAGTGAACAGGAAGGACCCTAGCAAACTCTGAAGTAAAGCTTTTGTCCTTAGCTGCCTTTCCACTGCTGAAACAGGACTTCTGTTTAGTCCAGTGGTTCCCAACCTTCCTAATGCTGCAGCCCTTTCATGCCGTTCCTCATGTGTGGTGACCCCCAACCATAAAATTAATTTGTTGTTACTTCCTAACTGTAACTTTGCACTGTCATGAGTCATAATGTAAATATCTGATATGACGATATTTGATATGTGACCCCCAAAGTGAACCAGGTTGAGACTCACTGATTTAAAGTGAATGACTTCATTTAAAATAGCGTACACAGGCATAGCATTTTCTCACTCATGGGAAACTGAGGATATAAAGACTCTGAAATTCTCCATGGCAGTTATAAAGTATATTATACATTTCTACACTACAACATATCAGTATCCAACTGTATTAATTATGTCTGTCCTATTAAGAGGGATCCACTGTTGTGTCTTTAAACCCTATATTCTCCGATGACTGATAAATTAAATAAAGATTTTTTTTCAATATTTCTCGGCAAGTTTAAAAATTGACATAAAGTCATAAACAATATTCTTGTGGCCCTAACAATTGTCAGTGAGTCGCTCTCCATGAAGCAGCAGCTGACTAGAAACAATATCTGGAGGAAACTATGTTGAAAGAAGAGGCTTTTGAGATTTGCAGAGAATTCTTTCATGTCACATTTGTTTCAAAGAAATGCCTCCATGCAAACAGGAGCTGACCTATAGCTGATGATCTGTTCTGACTGCGTAACCCGGTGCCTCGAAGTGGGCGCTCTTGACAGCTCAACAATTCATTTCCTGTTCTTTTCACATTGCTTTTACTTCTAATTTGGAGAGAGGAAGTGACATTTTATTTCCTGCTTTTCTAAGGACTCGGGAGTCACAAAATTGTAAAGCGGTTAAAAAAAATTGTCAGTTTTTAAAAGGTTAAGTGTGGGGAGATGAGCCTGCCTGAAAGGGCGGGCGCTCACCGGATTCGGGGCTGAAAGGCAGATAACGTGGGAAGGCGAACTAGAAGATGAACGCTGCACTAAGACATCAGGCGAGGGTAACTTTGTACAAGCAGCCATGGTGACACCGTCTTTAGTTATTTCTCCTAGCTCTGTGGTTGTTTGATCCGTACAAGCATGTCCATCCTTTTGATCATATACCAGATGCGGCAGTGTTAAGTCGACTAAAAATGTTAAGGCAAAATATGAATAATTGTAATATTTCCCTCCCCCTGTGCCCTGAAATTTAGATTTTAGTTATAGAGTGGAAGCTGTGATGGTGAGACCCTACATTTCAGGAGGGAGAAAGCTGGTTTCTAAGTGTGTGATGGTGGTCATTAGCATATTTTTCTGAAGTTCTCAATTTCATAGTCTTTCCAACAAACTCTGAGGACAAAAAGCTTCCGTATTGGCGATGGACCATGTTCTAGCCAAGAGTAATTTATGCTCCTGCCACTGTTTTAAATAGAGTGAAACAGGAACAAAAAAAAAAGATTTCTTCCTGTGGCGGCGATCAGAGACAAAGATATTACACCACACCATTACACAGATATCAATGACAATTAAAGCTTGGGAAGATTTTCTTTCTGCGAAGGAGGGCTGCTGAGCATGTTGACGCCTTTCTTTGCTTCCACTTGTGTCTATCAGTTGACTCTCTTCCATTCTTACTCACAGCAGCGCCGAAAGCACCCTTAGCGAGCATTTTAAATCCAGCATTTCCCCTGTGCTAAAGAGATGCTGTTGTACTTTAGTGAGATGTGGGAAGCAAGTGATGTATAAGTTTGGTTCAAAGCTGTTCTTTTGTGTTCTTTTTTTTTTAACAAATTCAGGCAGATAATAAGTACCCATTTAATGAGCCAGATGTTTCTGGTACCTAAACTATTCCTTTGAAATAAGAGGAATCTTCAGAACATGTTCTGATCCCCACTACACATTTCACAGTTCTGAGTTTACTCATTAGGAGTGATAAAAACCATGCATGGAGTCTGGTTTTATGGATGTGGAGGATGAGGAAGGAGTCCGTGTAGGACTTTTTGTCAGCATCATAGAAATAACGTGGAATATCTTTTCTGTGAAGAAGATGTATTTTAGAGCTCAGAGAGATACAGCAATACTTGATGCGGTGCCTGTCCTCAAGCAGTGCCCCACCTAAGATTCCAGGTACATGTAAGAGTGAAACCCAAATCTGGGTGCAATGGCCTGAGACAAGGGGATCAGAAATTCAAAGTTATCCTCAAATACAGAGTTTGTGGTATGCTCTGGCTAGAAGAAAATCTGTCTCCAATAAAAAAGAGAGAAATGAAAAACACAACGAAAAAGGATGAACATCTTATATGAAGAACAAAATGTTCAGAGAATTAATTTAAGAAATCAGAGATAATATATAACCTCAAGACTGGAAAATGTTTTAGTTCAATAGCTTAGTGATATATATCTACTTTATGTGAGTGTCAATTTTACAACTGAGCACTATTTTACCAGGAACTATTTAAGGTATTCTAAATACATATATACATATGTATATGTGTGTGTATATATATATATATATACAGTATTTTCTGAGGTTTTTTTTTTACAAATAAGGAAGTTTAAACTCAATAATAGTTAATAACTTATGCCAAACTTCATAGTGAGTGAGAGAGAATTCAAACCCAGGACTGCATCCCCTTCAATGGAACACTACTTTTTCAGCACATGCGACAGGCAGTATGGATGCTCACTGACCATCTCTGGGACTGAGCACACTCCCCAACCATGACTGAGAGCTACCCAGATCATTAAGATTTCATAGAAGTGAAAGTTCCAGAAAGAAAGCAACAGAAAGAAAGCAAGAAATTATTTAAAGAGATACTAATTCAACTTGAAAAAGGCACTTTCCAAGTCAGGCATGTAATATAAAGAGGGTAGATTTGTACTCTGGTTGATGAATGCTCTGAAGAAATTTGGCTTTAGGGCTCAGTGGTTAAGAGAATTGATGCTCTTCCAGAGGAGCCCTGTTCAGCTCTCAGTACCTATATTCTGGAGCTCCTAATGCCCTGCACCTCTAATTCCCTCCTCTGGCTAATGCACCCACTCATATCCCCATGTAGTCACACCACACACACACACACACACACACACACACACACACACACACACACACACACTTAAAAGTCAAATAAATCATTAAAATATAAATTTTCACTGAAAAGTAGCTAGAACTGTTGTTTGATAATCATGTTATTTTTTTCTAAAGCTTTTGCTTCTGTGACATTTGAAAGGATAGTTCACACACTTAGAAACTTATCAAAAACTTAAGACAGCATAATCCACAGAGCTATAATTGTAAAGATAGTATTTAAGTTCATGAAGGAGTGTAAGGTATGCAATGGTTATAATCATGAGACAGAAACCCTTTAGCTTGTGGGTTTATCTTCTCCTTTATTGTCTGCTATATCTCAGCTTTATCTCTTCTCGTGTTCACTGGTTTACTTAATTTCAAAGGCAATTTGATCAGATCTATGCACGATTTTAAAGGCGTGTAAGTATATCCTGAGATGAATATATTATGGACACTGCAGTAAGAACAGAATGGAAAGAGAACAGCTGCATGCTTACCAGAGATGGGTTTATTGGTCAAAATAAACCTTATTTTATCTTGTTTTTTAATTAACCAATTTTGATGCATTTTATTACTTTTTGAACAATCAGCAAAAGAGCAAAATCCTGACTGTATTCCTCTTTGATAGCTGCTACTTAACAGATGATTTAAGTTTTTTAATTAATTTTCAATATGCAATGTATGTGGGCCACATCTGTGGGGCATAAAATGTAAGGACAGACATGCTTTATAGAATCATGTTCAAAGTACTCAAATACAATATGGACTTGTTTTGTAGGTTTCCTTTACAAATGAAAATGAAAGAGAATTTTGTCTAATACAATCTTACCCCCTCCCCATATTAAGCTCGTATTTTAATAAGAAATAATTTTGTCTGTTCATGTAAAATATTAGAAAATAAAAGATGAATCGATCTAGTAAGACTTATATGTTTATAAATATAAATTACTTATACACATTAAGAAAACTAGGATTAGTGGCTTGTAATAAGACCGCTTGATGTTCCCAGCTACTCGGCAGCTCAGCCCTGAAATAATCACACAAAAATTGTATTATTTAAATCACTGCCTGGCCTATTAGTTCTAGCTTCTTATTTGATAACTCTTCCAACTTAATTTAACCCACCTCCATTAATCTGTGTCTTGCCACATGGCTGTGGCTTACCACGTAAAATTCCCTCCTGCTTCTGTCTCTGGCAGGGGCTGTATGACTTCTTTTTGACTCTGCCTTCTTCCTCTCGGCATTCAGTTTAGTTTTCCCTGCCTAGGTAAGTTCTGTCCTGCTATAGGTCCAAAGCAGTTTCTTTATTCATTAATGTTATTCACAGCATACAATACTAGTGACTAAAACACCTTTTTAGAAACACATCAGTCTTTTGTCCCAAGTAACTAGTAGCCCCTACTCTATACAAGGAAGTGTAAGGGTTCCCTGACATGACATTGAAATTTTCCCTGTAGTCTGACCACAGCCACACAGATTTGACTTAGTTGTGGAGACCTTATGTAATGTAAGGCAAACCATGAGTGTTTAAAGAGAAGCAAATGTGTAGGTTAAAAGCTTTGGGACCTAGAGTCTATTCAATCTGGGTCAAACTTTGGACCAGCAAATACAAAGGTAACTGACCTAAAGCAAGTTAATTAAACTACTAAGGCCTGTTTGACTCAGTAAATGGGGGATATAAGGTCATAAAGATGATTAAATGAGATAGTGAACTGAAGTGCTTAGAGCATTTCTTGACTTTATGCACAGTATTGTTCCATTGCTGTTTGTTCCCATGTTGTAATTCTTATCTAACCACATACCCATATTCACTCCCGGTCTTGTCCATTGTGTGCTCTTCCATCATTCCTGTTAGTGATCAAGTTCCATAAACCTTTTAAGATCTAACTCATCTGCCATTACTACATGTTGCCAATATTTCCTA
This sequence comes from Dicrostonyx torquatus, assembly GCA_028555095.1. Lineage (NCBI taxonomy): Eukaryota > Metazoa > Chordata > Mammalia > Rodentia > Cricetidae > Dicrostonyx > Dicrostonyx torquatus. Next base: position 457,658 of record JAQHUG010000190.1, on the reverse strand, counting down.
CCCAGAAGTTAATTCTTTCTCCATATACAATTCTAGATGTCAGCAATATTGGTACTTAATTAATACTTAATTCTGATAGGCCGAATGAATGCTTATATTTGTATGAGCTTCTCAATGAGATGCTTGGTGTCTTCAATGAAATTATCTGCAGGATCTCATAGTTAACTGTACTAGTTACTTGTGTCAGTGATTAAATACCTGATAAGAAACAACATGTGTGTGTCGGGAGAACTTCACAATTTAAGAAGAAATATAGTTCACAGTGTTGAAGAAGGCATGGCAGCATAGTTAGGAGGCATAGGGTCCTGTTGACTCTGCAGTCAAGAAGTAGAATGTGGACAGGAAGTGGAGTCAGGCTGTAACACTTTAAGTCCCACAATCAGTGACAAATTACCTTAGGTGAGGCTCCACCTGCTGGAAGGCATATCCAACCTTCAAGCTCACAAAGCTGTTTGTCTGAGGATACCTGGGAATGAAATCTGACATAGAATCATAAGCTTCCCTAAATCATCCTGAGGTATGAGACTGCATCGTGAAATTCTTAAATATAACTCATCTTTGTGATTCTTGGGTGTGAACTTTGTAAATGATAGTGTCATTTCCCAATGTTCACAGGTTGAAATGTCTGCAGGGTTCTACTTTAGCAGGCAGGGGACCTGGCTGGGGACCAGGTATTCAAGCACAATTCCTACCTAAACTGCATCAATATGATGTTTTGCACAGATTTGTAAGTGCTAAATATTTGCTTTTTTAATTCAATTAATTAATTAATTTTTTACATACAAATCCAAGTTCTCCTTCCCTTTTCTCCTTCTTCCTCTCCTTCCCCCATTCCACCCTCTATCCACTCCTCAAAGAAGTTAAGGCCTCCCTTGGGAAGTCAACTAAATCTATCCCATCACCTCGATAAGCTAGGACTAAGGCCCTCCCACCCATCTTCAACCCTCCATGCTCAGGCTGAGCAAGGTTATCTCTCCATAGAAAATGGGCTCCATAAAGTCAGTTCAGCATTAGAGTTATATCCTGGCCCCACTGCCTATGGCCCCATATGTTGCCCAAGTCACACCATTGTTACCTGTGTTCATGGAACCTGGCTCAGTCCTATGCAAGTTCCCTAGTTGTCAGTCTGGAGTCAGTCAGTGATCTTCCACCAGTTTGGGTCAGCAGATTCTCTGGGTTTACCCATCATGGTATTGACCCTTTGTTCATATTATTGCTCATCTTTTCTTCGCCTGGAGCTCAGCCCCGTGGTTAGTTGTGGATCTGTGGATCTCTGCATCTGCTTCCATCTGTTTCTGGAATAGGGTTCCAGCTTCTCTGGGGTTGTAGACTGTAGGCTTTAGGCTTGCTTTATGTCTGATATCCACTTATGAGTGAGCACATACTATATTTGTCTTTCTGAATCTGACTTACCTCACTCAGGTTGATTTTTTTTTTAGTTCTTCCCATTTGCTTGCATATTTAAGATGTCATTTTTTACCACCAAATAGTACTCCATTGTATAAAAAATTGGGGTATAAATCTAAATACAGAATTCTCAAAAGAAGAATCTCAAGACACTTAAGAAAATGCTCAAAATCCTTAGTCATCGGGGAAATGCAAATCAAAACAACTCTGAAATACCATCTTATACCTCTCAGAATGGCTAAGATCAATAACACTGATGACAGCTTATGCTGGATAGGAGAAGATGTAGAGTAAAGGGAACACTAATTCATTGATGGTGGGAGTGCAAACTTGTACAGACACTATGGAAATCAGCTTCACGGTTCTCAGAAAATTAAGAATCAATCTATCTCAAGACCCAGCAATACCACTTTTGGGCATGTATCCAAAAGATTCTCAATCACATTATAAGAACATGAACTATGTTCATAGCAGCATTATTTGTAATAGCCAAAACCTAGAAACAAGCTAGAGCCCCTCAATCAAAGAATGAATAAAGAAAACGTGGTTCATCTACACTCTAAAGTAGTACTCAGTGGTAAATATTTGTTTTACTCAACACACACAAAAAAAATCCAAAGTTCTCAACTTAGCATATTATTTTTTTTTCTTTCTGGTTCATTGGAAATGAAAACTTAGTATATTAAATGAATGCATAATCTCTTAGCCATGAAATAAATAAGTCCTACATCATCATCTATTCTTTGAGAATGCAAGACATATCTTGGATTCTTATCATGAAAAACTAAGGCAGAACATTTCAAAAATAGGACTGCCTTGTTAAAAATCTAGGTTATATATGATATAAATCACAATGGATGACATATGTTTGAGTGTTAGGCACCGTGTTAGGCTGTTAAAAATTATAATAATTTCTAGCTTTAAAAGTACTGTGGCTATAACCAGTAAGAAAGGGAAAAGCTGTTACAACAACTTGGAGTTATTGGTGAACACCAACGTTTTGATAGCACCACTATTAGACTAGTTATAGAGCAAGGGGAGTTTCTAGCTGTGCTCCCACTAAGCAAACTACTAAATTCCACCTGAAATTAATAAAGCATTGATTATCTTGGTAAAGCCTGCAGTTTTCTGCACGTAATAATCCGGATAAGCATGGAGTCAAGGTAGGAATTAAGAAAAAAATTTGTAGTGCTTTATAATATGGGATCCATCTTATGAACTTATTAATGAGTGTTCTATGAAATTGTGTTTCTCCCTGAAAGGTATGATGAGTTTTTGTTATGCTTTTAATGTGAAATATCTTCATAAACTTAAAGGGTGAACACATAAGAGCTAGGGTGATAGCATGCAAGTTCTGGAAACTTGAGACGCTGAGCCTTAGTTGAAAGCATGCATTGCTAGGTGCAAGGTTTAGAAAGTTGTACCTTCTCCCGATCCCTTCCTTAGTTGGCTCACTATTCATTACAAGGGTTCTGCATACTTCTGTCACCATGACATCCTAAATCTTCTAAGACTAATACCAGAACATGTATGTACTTCCTTAACATGATTATGGCAAATATTTACCGTAACAGTAAGAAAACGTAGTTTTGTTTAATCCACCTTACATTTCTTAATGTTTTTATTAAATAAAATCCCTTTTTGTAATGAACACACACACCATCACACAGCTGGATTAGGGTAGCCACACAAACAAACATGAGGTAACTAGCCATGCAACAGAACATAGATGAAAATAAATGGGACGTTTCAAGTTACAAGAGCTAGTGGGACAAGCCTAAGCTAAGGCTGAGCTTTCAGAATTAATAATAAGTCTCCATGTTGCTATTTATGAGCTAGCAGCCCAAAGAAAAATCTGACGAAAACATGTCTCGATTCTCAAACTCCATGATCTCAATGAACATCTTTACAACTAGAATGGCGTTCTGTAGTGATGATGCCTCCCGTAAAGTTTTACACTTGCACAATCAATTACTCTTTATTCACTTTTTCACTACAAAGAACAAAAAAAGATAAGGAAAGACAAAACTATGGCAGAATTGAAATGAGAAATGATAAAACTCTTCCTGAAAATAAGAACATTGCATAAATTATGAGCAGTAAAAATCCTGCCATTCACAAGTCTATACCCATTTGTGTATATTTTAAATAAAGGGTTCTTAATAAGATATTGATTTCTAAGTATCATTTAGTCATAAAATCTGAGTCAGGATTCCAAGGTGATGGTGGGTGACACCAAATCCAAGGGGGCTGATATTTTAGAAGATATTCCAGGCACTTGTGTGTCAGGATCCAGGGCTTGCAACTTAAGTTTTACATGCTTTAAAAAATGCATAAAGACCACACTAGTCTGGGACTTAGAAAAGTGTGTTACTTAATTCTCATCATGGAAGTTACTTCCTGCAGTAGACGGTAATTAACACAGAGACTCACAACTGTGCAGAGAGTGAGACTTTGGAGTGTCCCGTCCTAAATGAGACAACTTTAATCAAACACTTCCCCTCAAGACTTGAGAATCTACATTGAAGAAGACGTAGAAATATTATAAGAGCCAGGGGTGGTGGATGGCTCCAAGTCAATGGTGTAACCCAGGCATAATAAAACTGATATATAGAAGCTCATAGGAAGTGCTACAGCAAACCCAGGACCAGCACAGGTTCACACCATTGGCAAGGGAAGGTAGACATAAAATCCTACCCTTATCCAAGAAACTATTTGTAATTGTTGTTGGAAAAGGGAAAGTCTGTTTTCTCCAATGGAATGATACTGGGCACACGAACAACACACCAAGGCAGTCCCTGTGCCGTGGAGTAGGCCAACACAAACCAGACTTCAGGAGCTCAACACTAACTGATACATCTACATCACAACACAACCACTACACTTAAGCATCCGGGAGCACTAGGGAAAAAGAGGGAAGGATGACTGTAAGCGCCAGGGGACTAGGAAGATTGTTGTCACATAATGTTTTTTATATAAGACAAGGAAGCTGTATGCATGGAATCTCAACGTGATGCTTACACCAAGACCTATGTACAAGGACAACATTGGTTGACATGTCAATGTGGATGGGGGAAATCTGAAAAGTCCCCGCCACTAGATAATGAGCTATAGGCACGCAATGGCTACTGAGAGAGGGAAAATCACTTTTTCAGCAATGAGCCTCCTCATAGATTATTCAGTTCCAAATAGTTGTTCCTAAACATATATGAACGACACTAAATGCATTCAACAGGATGTGTGTGTATGTGTGTTTATATGTAATAATTAGTCCCTCAACCTTTAAACTGTTATAATCCAATTCCTTTTCTCTGTTCCCAGCTTTTTTTTTTCATCTTGCCATCTATACAACCTCTCAACATTATGGTGCGTCTAGATAACCTAATAATTTATTCATTTTAAAACATTCATTTGTAGTAGTTAAAAATTTTAAGTATTCTTAATATCCAGTAGCAGAACTGCTAAGTGTTTTGAGTGTGTTCATACTGCCCGTCCATTGCCCTTAGAAAGTTTCCCACCAAATCTACCCACGATTCACAGTTCTCATTCCATCCTTCCAGCTCATACCAACTCCATTTCCCTCCTACACTGCGTCTCCTCTACTGCCTAGTCTCCCTGATGTGAACCTTTCTTTGTTAACTTTATGCAATTAGCCAAATTCTGTTAACACAAATAAGAGCCTATCACAATGAAGTAAAACATCTTTTATTTTCCATTCCCCTTACAACTGATCCAAAACCCTGACTTCGGCCTACAGGTTCCAGTAGACTTTGGGACTGTTTTACCTTCTTTACTTTAGGTCATGTCACCCTCCCGTAGTCTCTATATAAAAGTGTTAAGTGCCTTTTTCTCTCAAAAATATTTTTTAACTTTTCTCAGCAGGGCCATTGATACTATTTTCTCTGCCTGGAATTAACCCCCTATAACATTGCCTGTGACTCATTCTTCTTTGTTTTAACTCTCTGTGATCTTTTGTGAGCTCTTGCATATCACCTGACCTAAAATAAAACCCCTCTGAGTTCCTCCCACTACTCCCTTTTATGATTATTTTAATTTTCTTTACTATTTATTATTATGATCTCTGAATGTTACGCTTGATTTCTTTGATTGCTAGAAGCTTCTTCCTATGGAAAGAATTGTGGGTAATTTTTTCACACTTCTCTTTACTTTTAATGTTTAGATGAGTAATTTGCATAGAATAAGTATATTTAAAAAAATTCACAGCTAGAAGGTAGATGACTCCCCTTCACTGAACTTGCTCCTTCTCTCTTTGTCTCTATTACTATTTTTCTGTGTCTTTCTATCTTTCTGTAAGTAATCTTCATTTCAGGCAATTATATTTTATTACAATTTTTCTCAGTTTTTTATGATTGCCTTTCTATTCTTCAGTTCTTCATGCTGTGCTAATGTTCAAAGGTTGATCCCCTTTGGCTTACTCCCCACACTACCTCCTCGGTGGATTCCTCTACTATCAGAGATTTTATAGAGCTCATACATGATAGGCTAGTTAGTGGATTCTCTAAATGACCATATCCTAGTTTCAAGAACTTGTGAATATATTCTCTGGAATGATGAATAGGACATTGCTAGTATTGAGTGGGTTAATAATCTCAAGACCAAAAGATACTGTTGTTATTTGGTATTGAAAATTTCTTTGCAGATATTCTCAAATGTATTTGGAAGCTTGAGTGAATCTACTGTATATATTTAGCTGCAGTGAATGTTTTACTGGCTAATGCTTAGTTAAATAAAAGTTACTATAAAACACCCTTGGCGACTTCAGTTTTTCATCAAAATGGTAAAATAATTGTGCTAGCTATGAAGATAAGTGTTATTCAGAAGTTATGCTAATAAAAACATCAGAACATTTTCCTCATATATAGAATTCTTTCAGGGTAGCATTTTGAAACACTGGGTGGCAAAGTCCTTAAGATTTAGATGTAAAATAAGGGTTTTGTTTTGTTTTTAGGTAACAGAGAAAAAAAGAACTCCCAGTAAACATGCCAAAACAGTCTGGTTTTCTTTTATTAAAAATTACAAAGATAAAGAACCAGCTTTCTTTTCCATTTCTGTAAACTGAAATGCTTGTCAGCCCCGCTTAGTTTAAGATTACAGAGACCCCATAGTAGTCATCACCTAGAAGGCATTTTTCAGAAAATTCTTCTCTATTCATTTTTTTATCAGTCTAGTTAATAAACACAACACTGACAAACATGGTTTTTAAAAAGTTAATGATGGGTTTGTTTTCTTCCAGGAAAGAAAATGTGGGAAGTGGGGGCCCAAATACACAGTCATGCATCTTCAAAACAAAGAGAACCCTTCAAAGCAACCAGGAAGCCCCATAAAACAGAAGAGTTTTACTCCAGAAAAGATAATGGCTGTCTGTGAACTCTTAGAAAAATAATTATTAGCACACCATACTACACTTACTGTCCGGTTTTCTCCAAATGTCAAAAACACACGGCTTATCCAAAGTTTGAGTGGCTAAGTTTAGGTAGAGTCTTAGCCTTGGTCAGATGGTTTCTTTTCAGAAGTTTCTCAGCTGAGTCCTAATAGGGAACCAAACACAAGTATCTCTGTAGTAATAGAAACTGATTGGATTCCTTCTATAGCCACTGTTATCTTTATTGGATACCGAGTGCATACTGGAATTATAGGGAATGAAAGACTGATGTCTCAAATGTGACTTGGCTTAGAGGAAAATGAAATTTTAAAATAGATTTGTAAGAAACTTATTTCTCTTGAAATAGTCAATAAATACTGATGTTTCCAAAGAGGACTGAGCATCAGCAAAGAAGCAATTATCTAATATCAGTACACAAGTTAGCCAGTGATTGCATATGCCAATATATAGTAGATCATGCTAACTACAGCTTATAGTCAAATCAATTAAGAGATATGATCAAATGGGAAGAAAATAGCCCAAAATCTCAAGGCCTGAATTTTTCATCTATTGATGGGGAACATAGAAAAATTAATAAAAGCCTAGCGACAGAAATTGGGGTTCAACCTAAAGGTCAGAAAAGCAAAACAGTCAGCCACTGGCTCTTACCTCAGCCTCAGTCTGAAATGGCTATTCTGTCTCTAAGAATCTCAGAATGAGACTGTGAGTGAGGGCTGTCTCCTTAGCCATCTCTAGTGCTGGGATTAAAGGTGTGCATCACTACCACCCGGTTTCTATGGCAAACTAGTGTGGCTACTGGGATTAAAGATGTGTGTCACCATTGCCTGGTCTGTAAGGCTAATAATCAGTGTGACTTTTTTACTCTTTGAATTTAGGCAAGCTTTATTTATTAAAATACAACTGAAATATCACTACAAGGTGCTGAAGACATAGTACGTGGGAATTTTTAGATGGCATCAACAGTATCATTTTTAAAAGTAATGAGCAAAATATGAATGGTTTTTATCTACTTTATCAATTTCCTACAGAATCAAAGACACTACAAAATCACTCCTTTTTTTCTAGTTTGAAAATTGGTGGCTGTCAGTAACATTGTTACTTAAGATACAAGTACCCTAATTTCCTTGACCCTAAGTACCCAGATCACCCTGAAATAGTTATGTTTAGAAAAAAGCAAAATTGATGACATATAGTCCTTGTGCTGTTATCTATCCATTTTCCCCTGAAAGACAATTTTTCACACTACTCCGCTAAATAAATATTAAAAGACAATCTACCTTTTAGATATTGTTATTGAGTGAATAAATGACATAATGGCTAGATTAAACACCCATCAATAATTCTTATGAGGATCTTTTTGAGGGATAGTGCTCTTTCTATGTAGTTTAATAGAAAAATAAATTACAAGGAATAATCACTTTATAGGGCTGATAGGATCCACAACATTTAAGGGAAAGTTATCATCTCAAAGTAGTTGGTGGTCTGCATTGTATAGATATCACCCAAGTGTGTGTGTATGGGGGGATTTGTAGACTATCAAACTCAAAGAAGCAAGCTAGTGAATTAGAATTAGACTGTAATGTAGTCATCTAGGAAAACTTATTGAAAATGAAGCCAATTGCAAAGTAATTAGACAAATTTTAAAAGGTCATGGAGGGACATCACACTTAATTGAACAAAGAAATGCCCAGGTATCTGCTGAAGCATCATCTGGAAAATATGTTCGTTGAGTAAACTATTGCTTTCCTCCTAAAACTTACTTGGTTCTTTCTGGAATTAGTCTGTATTGTGTCAGAGATCAGTTTCCTAACAGACCATATAAAATAAAATTGTTCTGCACTGCTATGGTTAAGAACTGTCAACAACAGTCTGAGAGTAGACCCTGTTTGCTTGTGATACTACTGACTGTATATGAAAGATGTGCCCACTGATGCAATAATGGTGATTCTGTTATGGGAAAACCAACCACTTCATTGAATTTGAGTGAAACTTCACAGAAAAGAATTCACATTTGGTTCTGAAAATCCAGTCAAAAATGCCCAGCTGGAAAGAACATAAGCTCTAGTGGAAAATCTGTTATTGCTTGTTTTGCTAAATGAACACAGTGTGCCCATCAAATGCACTCTAAATAATTATGTTTATACCTCTAAATTACTCTTCTTGCATCCTCCTGAAAGCACCCATTATACCTCAACTCCCCCAAAATACATACACCACACACACATACATAGAAAAGGGAATAGTTGGGAAGAGGAAAGGACCTATGGGAGTATAAAGAGGAAAACAAAAAGAAATGGAGCTTGAATATAATCCAAAGCCAATATGTACATGGAAGAATATGTCACAGTAAAACTTGTTACTATATACATTTAACCTATGCAAAAAAAATTCAAATGAGCCAATGGGTTTGTGGAAAATAAGAATTTATTTTTGATCCTACTTTCTGACATTAAATATTCTTAATGTTTTACCTTGAAGGAAGGGCAATCAAGTGGATTAAAGTATGTGAAGTTCATTGCCAGTTGTTATCTTTGAAAAATATTCAAGCTCTCAATGTTGTGTCTCAAAAGCATATACTAATCTAGCAAGGGATGCATCAATGGGGAGCATCATGGGTTTTTAAGCTTAATTTTAGTTTAATTTAGCAAGGAAAAACATCTGCTTTGGAAAGAGCTTAATTGGTTTTCATCTGATGTCACACACTGCTACTAGGGATCATCACTGGGATGCATGCACTGATTACACATAGTTCTAAGCACCTCTCTCTTTTCTTTTTAAGAAAATATGCATAAATCCTGCCACCTAAGAAGTGAAAAAATACTGAAGTTCTTCTATGCTTAAATTACCAAGCAGAGAAAAATACACAAGAAGAATTTAACGTTGCTTATTTTAGGTCACAATAGATGCTCTCATCATTCTATAACTAGTTAACCATGGGTATATTCTTGACTTAATTTAATTATTATATTAAGTAATAAATTAAGCCATGAAGACATTCTCCAATGACAGTGCTTCTTGACTCAAGGGAGAATCTTGATTCTGTCTCTTTTATAGACAATGTTTAGGTATTCATGTGTT
>JAQHUG010000190.1:344712-389123 GCA_028555095.1 Dicrostonyx torquatus | reverse complement strand
AGTGCAAACTTGAACAGCCACTTTGGAAATCAATCAAACTACCTCAAAACTCAACAATATCATACCTGAGGATATACCCAAAGGATACACAGTCACACGACAAGGACACTTACTGAACTATGTTCATTGAAGCTTTATTTCTAATAGTCAGAACCTGGAAACAACCTAATTGCCCCTCAACCAAAGAATGGGTTAAGAATTGTGGTACATTTACACAATGGAGTATTACTCAGCTGTTAAAAAACAATGACATCAGGGAATTTGAAGGCAAATGGATAGAACTAGAAAAATTATTCTGGGTAAGATAACCCAGATTCAGAAAAACAAATGTGGCATGTACTTACCCATAAGTAGATAATAATTGTAAAGAATAACCAGCCTCCATCCCCAGTCCCAGAGATGCTAGGTAAAAAGAAGGGCCCAAAGAGGGATTGTATGGATTTCCTGGGGAAGCAGAGATAGAAGAGATCTACTGGTTTGACTGGGAGCAGGTAGGCATGGGTAATGGAGGGATCAAGTTGGGGGTGGTCAGAGGGAGACAGTGCTGAGAAAGATGCCTAGAAATGGGGTATTTATGAAGTCAGTCGCATAGAAGACCTATGTGAGGGAAACTTCCATGAGTCTACAAGGATAGTCTCAGCTAAGACCCCTGGGAACAGTGGATGCATATTCTGATCTGGCCATGCCTTGTGGTTGTACTGGTGACTACCCTGGTTGTCATCGAGGAGCCTTCATCCAGTTACTGATGGAGGCAGATGCAGAGACCCAAGGCTAAACATTGAGCTCAACTCCAAGAATCCTGCTGAGCAGAGGGAGGAGGGATTGTAGGAAATAGGGGTATGGGGTTGGAACAGTAGTGGTGATGGTAAGGAACATAGCAGGAAATCCCACAGAAACTACTAGCCTGGCTCATGGAAACTCACAGAGTCTGAAGCAAGAACAAGGAAACCTGCATGGGACAGGCCATATATGTGGACAGTTGTGTGACTTGATCTAGTTGTGGGCCTCCGGCAACGAAAGCAGAAGCTGTCCCTGATACTTTGATTGGTTCTTGGGAACCTATTCTACTTGCTGGATTGCCTTGCCCAGCCTGAATACAGGGGAAAGTGCTTCGTCTTATGGCAGCTTGATATGACATGCTTTGCTGAAGTTCATGGGAGGCCTGGCCTATTTGAGGGATTACCAAGGAGGGGTGGATTAGGAGGAGCAGAAGAGAAAAGTGCGGAGAGATTGGGAGGAGAGAAGGGAGTGAGGCTGTTGTCCAGATGTAAAATTAATTAATAAAATAAATAAATACTAATTCACCATTAAAATGTTTATTAAACATTTGTGTTTATTTTTAATTTCACATTTAATATTTGGTTTTTAAAAGTCCTTTTTTGAAATACATATAAAATATGCATGAGAAGACATGAAATAGAATATTGTAAGTTTACAAATTACATGTGTATATCCCTGGTGGTGTTAGGAAACTTGGTATCTGTGGTTTTATATGCTTGGTTTTGTTGTTTTAAAATAATAGATTTATTTTTGACAGTTTTATGCATGAATACTTGTATTTTGATCTTACCTATCCCCAACTCCCTTTTCAGTCTCTTTTCCCTATTGCCCAATATAGTTTATGTTCAATTTCATTCCACTGAATAAAATTAGTATTTGTTGTAGGGAGACTACTCATTTGTTTCCCAGCTGCCCATACTCCCAAAATAACCACACGGAAACTGCATTAATTACATCACTGCTTGGCCTATTAGCTCTAACTTCTTATTGGCTAGGTTTTACATCTTAATTTAACCCATTTTCATTATTTTATATTTTATCATGAGGCTCATGGCCTAGCAGCAAGGTTTCAGTGTGTCTGTCTACAGCAGCAGCTCCATGGTTTCTCTCCAACTGTTTCCTTTCTTCCAGCTTCCAGCTTCCAGTTTAGTTTTCTCTGTCTCTATTCTGCCCTATCACAGGCCTAAGACAGTTTCTTATTAACCAATGGTATTCACAGCATACAGAGGGGAATCCCACATCAAGTATTGACCATATAAGTACTGGCACGGTATACCTGTACATGAAAAACCTATCAGTGCCACACCCACAAAGAAAATTTATTTCCTCTTTCTCAGAAGGTGTAAACTCTTGGAAGAAGCATTAGGGCCTGAGAAGCCCCTCCTTCCTTTTGCTGGAAGTTTGACTGACATGGTAGTCTTGCTCAGATAACCACAATGGATGTTGAGTTCCTGTGGGCAAGGATCCCATCCTGTCCAGAAGATAGTATTTCATAGCTCTCCTCACCTATCCACTGGCTGTTATGTTCTTTCCACTCTTGTCCCTGACCTGAGGGTGGGTGTAAATGAGATAAATGTCCCATGTACAGCCAAGCGCTCATAGTCACTTTCAGTACTTTGCCTGAATGTGAAATTCCCATAGATCTTGGAATGCTATCTCTTCATTTTTAATCAATTCTGAGAATGTTTAGATTTCTTTTTGATTTCTTCTGGGACCCAGTCTTTATTAGTGCTGAGCCCACAGTCATCATTGGTAGTGAGCTACTTAATCTTAATAAGTTTGTAAATTTTCTGTTATGTCACTTAATATTACTTCCTGGCATTTTAGCATTGTGTCTCTCATTCATTTTGCTTGTTTGCTTGTTTTTGGTCAGAAATTAGAATTTCAATACCCACTTGTTCCCACTCACATTTGCTTGGAATATCATTCTCGATCCCTTTACCCAAAAAGAATGTCTATTTCTGAAGGTAACATATTTCTTGAGTCAGCAAATAGGCAGATACTGTTGTTTTGGTTTTTGTTCAATCTGTTAGTCTCTGTCATTTGATTAGAGATTTGAGACCATTATACTCTGAGTCAATTGTGAAAGGTATGTGATAACTTTATCATTTCAGTGATTCCTAGTGTTTGGTGTTGTCCAGCTACTGAGGTAGCATATGCTCATCACTTCCTCAGTTCCCAGTAGCCCTCATGGGATTTTCTAAAGAGCTGGCATAGAAGGAAAATGCTACTCCTTTATCCTGGCTTTTATTTCTCTATCAATTATGGCAGAAAGTTTGGCTAGGTATGGTTATCTGAGTTAGCAGTTGGCAGGTCACAATTTGAATTACACGTTTCCATGCTCTTTTGGCTAACAGATGGGGTGTTAGCACTTAGAACTTACCAGCCTACACTTTCCTGCGATTTGGTTTGCACTCGCAGTTCTCCATACTTTCTTCTGTCTTAACTGTAAAATGCAGTTAGATATGTCTTTCCTGGGCCTGTGTGTTTGATGTTCTATCTGCATCTTGCACTTGGATTGGCTCCGTTTCTGTAGATTCAAGATATTTTTTGTTTTGTTTCATTGAAAATTTATTCTCTATAATAGTTTCTATGGAGTAACTCTTTCTCTTCTATGTCAATCATTCATAAGTTTGGTATTTTCATAGTGTTTGGAGTTCTTGAAAATTTCATTCATATGGGTATTTTATTGTGGGTAGGACTGGGGGAAAAGAAGGAAAACAGTGCCAAAGGATAGATCAAACAGGGAGAATTAGCAATTCATTCAGATAGTGTGAATTAGAGTTTCCCCGTAGGATGATAAAGAATAGGTAAGATTAGTTTCTTTGGGAGAAGAGAGAATAAAAGCAAAGAATAAAGTTAAAGGAAGAAAAAGGATAGAGGAACATAACCACAAAAGGAAGAAAGAGTGGAGAAGAAGAAGGAGAAAAAGGAGAGGGAGAAATGGAATAAGAAGAAAGAGGAGAAAGAGAAGGAGGAGGAGAGCTATATAGAGTAAGAATAAAACATAGTGGATATGGCATGATTTAAAGCCATGGAGTATTAAATATAGACAGAATATAGAATAATAGAAAGTTGGATAGGCACATAGCATATGAAAACTTATCTGGAGTCCATTCATGTTCCTTACCCACAGATAGAAGGCAGACTCAATGTATGCCTCTCATAAGAGCTGCCTAAAGATATGCATGTGTTTCTTGAATTTATTGATATTTTAAAGTAAAGTAGATTGATTACCTCATTTTTTAAAACAAGACTACCTAGAGTACCCTAGAACTTTTCTCATCCAATATGTGGGTTAGCAATTTTGCTTTCTATTTTGTTCAAGAATCAAGTTGGAATTCTACCAGTCAAGGTGTTGAATCTCCAGATCCCTTTATTCAGTGCAAATATGTTAATGCCATAATTTCTTCCACTGTAGTAATTCACCATATTTCTTTTTGTTTCCCTTATCTTCCACTTCTTTCATCAGTTTCATAGTTGCCAATGTAGACATCTGTAATTCCTCTGTTTAAAAATATTACTAGAATCAAAGACCTCAACCAAACCACACTGAACCTCATAGAAGAGAAAGTGGGAAGTATACTTGAACAGGAGATCACTTCCTAAATATAACCCAAGTAGCAGAGACACTGAGAGAAACAGTTAATAAATGGGACCTCCTAAAACTGAAAAGCTTCTGTAAAGCAAAGGACATGGTCATCAAGACAAAATGACAGCCTACAGAATGTGATTTTCTTCACCAACCACACATCAGACAGAGGATGTGAAACTGGTTCTAGAATTTCCTTCCCTAAGTTCTGGTTTAATCTGTAGGTTCAGACTCCAAGCAATCAATGAATGGTATGGTACATGGATGGCTTGCTTTTGGTCTTTTAATCTTTTATGTGAATATTATGAAATCTTGTGGTTACTAAAAATAGACAAAGTATTGTTTATTTCTAATAATCTTATAACAACTTAACTGATATCATCAAAGCTCTTTGCAAAGTACATGTGACATCTTCCATATGATAGATTCTACAGATTCAGTACATGCTACACTTTCCATAAATATAGGTCCTATAGATTGACAAGCTCATGTTAAGGATCTATGGGAGTATCCAATGTGGTCTACAACTCATGGATAGGGCAAAGGTCACCACGTTATGAAGCAAATCCATGACCAGCATTCTTGGCAGAAAACAGCTTATACATACGTCTCTTCAAAGGAACAAGCCTGAGTGTTTACTATTCCTGGTCACCCTAGTCCTTAGTCTTGAGCACGAGGACTTCCATACCTCTCCCAGCTTCTGGTTTAATATTTTTATGGGATTCTTGATTGTGCAATTGGGTGAATCTCTGCATCTATATCTACTTCTTGTGCCTTTTCTTGGGCAGTTTTTCTTCTGGTTGCTTGTTTTATCCCATTCAAATGTAGCAATTCCTGTTTTATCATATTATATTATAAGATATTAAATTATAATAGCCCCTTAGGTGGCTGTCCTTTTGTCCTAATGAGAGACAGAAAGGGGGTGGATCCAAATAGAAGGGAAATTGGGAAGGAACTGTGAGAAGTAAAGCGAGAGGAAACCATAATCAAGGTATACTATGTGAAAAAATATATTGCTATTTTTCCATATTGATCTCTCAATATCTGTTTAATATATTTATTTGTTCTGATATTAAATGCATATGTATATGTACATGCAATACATTTAAAGAAGTAACTGACATATTAATAATTTATGAATTTGGCTGCTAAAATGGTTTTGTCTTACTTAATAACTATATTTAATGATATAATTAGTAATTCATGTAAATGGAAAAAGATTTGGACACATATAATCATGAGAGACAAATAGCATTAGGTTTACACAGCCCAAGTAACTAGCAGAAATTAAAGAGGCATCCTAAAGCTAATCTTAGCCTGGCAACATCAGAGGAAGAGTGGCCCTGTAGATAATGTGATATTGAGATTCTAGATAACAAATATGTCAAATAATAAATGTATACCATTTAATTCCATCAGTTTTTTGTCTTATTATGAGTGTGATAGAACATTGTTAAGGAGATTAAAAACATCATGTCAAAATTTATCCATTAAGTGACCAGCTATTGCCAAAAAAATAATCACTATTCTGTTATTTAATTCTTCCCCTTTCTTCTAAGTTCTGTTTATACCTCAGTCTTTCATGAAGATTATATAAACTAGACAAAGCATCTTCATGTGCAGGTGTTCAACATCTCTGAAATGAATAATTGATCAATGAAAGACAAGAAGTGATAGAAATTTTAATCCTTAGACTGTGTTGTAAAAGAGGTGGGACAATTCTTGGGGATTTGAAATATTTAAAGTCTTCCATAGTATTGTTCACTTTTAAGAAAATAAAATTGAAAAAATGCTACAACATGAACAAAATGCAGAGTTCAGATGATTTTATTATAAATGAGGAATACAAAAATGGATATGAGAAAATGAGACTCATCCATACTAGAGATATTGGAGCATATCAAATAAAGATGAGATAGCAGGCTTACTTATATGGAAGAAGTCCTGGTAAATTTGGTTGTGATGGCTAAGGAGCAGTTGGAAGAGCCTCATCAGTTGCCAGGTTCTATGGACTTGGTGACTTCATTGCTAGGCACAGGATTCTAGAACTTCGTCTATGAGAGACAAAGGAGAGCCCTGAGTTCTCATTGTCATGTGTGGTCTCAGAAGACAAGTGTTAAAAATGATTCTACAGCAGAGCCAGAACTAGAGCTATGGGCATCACTCCATCATAAGTCTAGGAGTTTTGTTCTACACGAAATAAAGACAGATGATTTCCATGTGAATAAACAAACATCTCATGATTATCTCCAGTTGTTCATATTTGTGTCATGGAATTCCCTTTAAATATTTTCCATTGTCTCTTTGGAGATTATGCAAGCGTTTTTTAAAATGCAATCTGGTATTCTATAAATGACAGTCAACATGGGTGGCTCTTGGCCGTTGATGAGTTTGATCAAGTTGTGGAGTGCAAAAGGCACTGATGAATGTCAGCATTTGTGAGCCAGCTGAAAGCCACTCTTATCACACTGTACTACTATTTGAATCAAAGTGATGTGTTTTCTCAGGAGCTAGGGGCTTCAGAATCATTTTCTACAGTAATTTCATGAATTCAGTAACAAACATTGTTAGATAGCCAGCCAGATAGGTTTTTTTTTCATTTTCTTTCTTTTTTTTTTCTATTACCTACTTCTGGAGTAACTCTTTTTCCAAGACAACATTCCTCTGTGTAGCTTTGGAGCACATCCTGGAACTAGCTCTTGTAGACCAGGCTGGACTCAAACTCACAGAGATCTGCCTGCCTCTGCTTCCCGAGTGCTGGGATTAAAGGCATGCACCACCACTGCTTGGCCCTGGAAAAATAATTTAATAATATATTCTGACGCTCACTTTGCTACAATCTCAACAATGCTACATTAGTGTTTTACATATCTTTTAATTAATGCAAAAACTTATGCTTTGTAATAATTATCAAATCTAAATGAATCAGTCATGGACAGTAACTAAGCATGTTAGAATTTTAATAATTTTAGCATATTCACTTCAAAAATCTCTTTTACTGCCCAGTTTTCTGCTGTGGCTTATAGTAGTTACTATAGTAATAGTTCCCTTTTCTTACTTTATTAGTTTTCCTGAGGAATTAACCCTGTTTGTAGTATAAAGGTAAAGATAGAGGACATGATACGTTGCTTAAATAGTAAAATAGTAATTTTGATCAAAAGCATAACTCCTAGCAGTCAGACATCGTAGCATGTTCTTGTAATCCCAGCACTGGGGAGGCAGAAACAGAAAGATTGCTGGGACCAACCTAACTTCTTTAGTGAGACCCAAGTCAGTGACAAAGACTCAGTGTCAAGTGTGAAGTTGGGCAACAACATTGGAAAGGCCTGCAAGGTCAACCTTTGGCCTCTACACATACCAAAACCCAAATTCACAGACACCCACCATATCTGCTTGTACGCCCATGCACATAAATGCACAAAGACAAAACGTATAAAGAATAAATACAAAGCCAATGTGTACATTTCCTCAATACCAGCATTTTAGGATGAACTCTGGCCTCAGTGCACATGCACAAACACAAATGCAACCCCCTCCCCCACAATTCACTTAAGACCATGGACATTACCTGGACATTCATGCCCACCAGTTACACTATAATGCCAAATGAAAATAAAATCCAGATGAATATGAAGCAATTTTCCTTAAACAATTCCCCATCACAGATGGCAATAAGTCAGGGAGTGAAATGACATCCCACCTGTACTAACTAAGCAGGAATCTCTTTTTGTTTTACAACTTAAATCACCAGGGCTGAAGTTCGATAGTAACAACTTTGGAAAAGAGTCAGTGTCAAGTTTCAGTTGAGAGTTCTATCTGCTGTTTAGGAAAGCTGTAAATGAGACTACATAGAAATGTTCTGATAAAAGGGGATCCTTTTGAACGCTGGGGAAGGAACACGTGTACTTTACCAAAATTAAGCTGAATCCATACACATTGTTGACACAACTTGGACCAAATTCTCATCCATTCTAGCCCATAATCTGTTGTTTTAATTTCTTGTTCTCTTTTCTTTTTTGTTTGTTTGTTTGTTTACATACCAATCCCAGTTCCCCCTCCCTCTTCTTCTCCTGCTCCTCACTTCCCACCACCCCACCCCCATTCATTCCTCAAAGAGGTTAAGGCCTCTTCTGAAAAGTCAACTAAGTCTGTCCCTCCATCTCCTTGAGGCAGAACCAAGCCTTCCCCCCACCTTCAATCCCCTGTGCCTAGGCTAAGCAAGGTATTTCTCCATAGGGAATAGTCTCCACAAAGTCAGTTCATGCATTTTACTTAGATTCTGGAATCCCTGCCAGTGGCCCCATATACTGCCCAAGACACACGATTGTCTCCTGTATTCAGGGGCCTAGTTCAATATCTTCTAATCTGAGTTGATCATGCTTTACTCGTACCTGTATCTGCCTTTCCCAAGAGTCCTTGAACATTTGGTTTGTAAGATCACCATCGACAACACACAATTCCTCTTAATGGGATGTGGATTAACATAAGCAAAATAGCAAGACAACTGAAGCTTCACAGGGACAACAACCCTACACTGAAGTGAAAGGGCTGTGAGGGCTAGAGGACCCACAAAGGGACTGTTGACTTTGCTGTGGTGACAGACAATAAACAATTTGTTTATACAGGAAGTAATATCACAACAACCCAGACTGAAGCAATCACAGTTGTGAATGGCACTAGTGGCTTTTATATTCCCATGGAAATTGAAGTGATTTTAGTTGGACTTGGAATTTAAAATGAAAAAAATTACCTATCAGTGGAAACAAACGTAGTCCCTCTTCTAACAAGATTTCATAATTGTGGAAGACAGGCAACCTTAATTATAGAATTAAGAATGATGTCATATATCTTTGAGCAAATCAAGGATATGATATTTATTTAGGACTAGCCAATATTGGAGCAGTTTGTGCACCAGGTTTGAACTGTGCAGTTGGTAGTTGTACACCACATTCACTGTCTGATTTTGCATGCATTCTGACTCATGAGCTGGGTCATAATTTTGGCATGTCCCATGATGACAGGGCATGCAATTGTAGGGATAAAAAGATGCATGATGGCCCCAGTAGAAACTACTCCTACTAAATTCAGCAAGGCAGCTATGCACAGGTGATGACCAACACTGCCCACAAAACATATTTGCTTGATTCACCAGATGAAGCCATCATTGTGATACTGAGTCTATGTGGGAATGACATGATTGAAGAAAGAGCACAGTGTGACTGGGCATCCACTAAAAAATATAAAATGATCCATATTGTCAAAAGGATTGTGTTCTGAAACCCCATGCTGGTTGTGCTCTTAGACTATGCTGCAAATACTACAGGTTTATACCAGTGGGTGCAGAGTGTAGAGCAGAGACAAGTAAATGTCACCTTCCAGAGAGGCATGATGGGACTTCAGCTGACTGTCCTGAAGGCTTGAATTTGTGTGATGGTGGCCCTTTTAGGGGTGGTATTTGTTATGGAAGTAGGTGTAACACCCATGAGGGTGGTGTCAGGATATTTTTGGCCCTGAAGCCAAGAGTACAGATGAGAAGTGCTACTTGGATATGAGCACCAAGAAAGACCACTTTGATAATTGTGGTAATATAAGTGTGTAATGCATAAGATGCAAGGCCTCCAATGTAAAGTGTGGAAAAATACAGTGTGTGAACATGAAAAGACTTCCACTTTTGAGAGAACTTGATGCCATGCATTGGATTCCATTCAATGACATCACCTGCTAGCCTGCAAACTACCACTTTGGAAGAACCTTAGCTGATATTGGGGAAGTGAGAGATGGCACAACTTGTGCGCCAGAACATATATACATTGACCAGAAGTGTGTCAATAAGTCTATTTGGGTAAATAATTGTTCACCAGGCCTAAGCAATGTGCAAGGAGTTTGCAATAATAAGTACCCCTGTCATTGTAATGTCAAATGGAGCCCACTACACTGACTGCTAGGTGGCTTTGGAGATAGCATTGAAAGTGATGCACCTCTTGTAACACTACCTGAACGAAAGAAGGGTTATTTTATTTCTTTCCTGTTTTTATACTCATTTTAATATTATTATGATCCTGTATTTGACTTTATATGAAAGAGAGCACATAACTAAATAGTCAAATTTTGACTATCAATTACCACTCAGTGTATGAATTTCACCTTAGAAATTTTTAAAATATCAATATTCAAAGTTCACCTGGGAAAAAAGAGTACAATGTTCAAGTCACTCTTGAAGAAAAAAAAATTACCCCCAATCCTTCCAGAATTCCTCCATGTATTCTCTCTGGTCTGTAGGAGAAGTGTTGCTGTAGGTGTCTGTAACTAAAGAGAGATCTACATTTCTAAGAGTCACAAACATTCTCCACTACAGAAAGAGAAGCCCAAACAAATTCTTACCTCTATTTTAAGCATTTCTTCATTTATTTCTAATGGAATCGCTAACTGATTTTCATAAACATATATTCCTTGTCTTGAGGTCTCTTCTGTGTCTCCCAGTTGGTGGAATTCAGCTCCCAACAACAATCCTCTCTCGTTCAGCCTTTTCACAAAGAGAGAGGGTGCACCTATACATCTCACCCTCATTGCCTGGGGTCTCCAGGAGAGAGCCAGAGGGACAATGTGAACTTAGGAGAATGGTTTGAAAGGAGCTGCTGTCATAGCTTTCTTGGTCTCTGCACTTAGCTGGACAGCATCAATACCTTTCATTCTGTACATGATTCTCATACAGACTTGGCTATTCTCAGGGGTGAGTTTTTCCTTTATGGAAGTAGACTCTGAAGTCATATGGAGCTTGCTTTGTCACAAAACTATGCCTCATACAGACACCACCTGGGGACATAATGTTCCTCATGGGCAGAATCTCCTTAAAATTGAAAAAAAAAAAAGCCTGGTTTTAATAGAACATGTGTCATTCAACCCAGCACTAGGGAGCAGAGGCAAGCTGATCTCTGTGAGTTCAAGCCTAACCAGCTTTACCCAGAGAGTTCCAGGCCACACAGCATTTTCTGTTTCTAGAAAAGCTTGCCAGCAAGGAGGAAGCTTTCAGCTCAGACCCAAGCTTGGCTACTCTGTGTCCTTTAATCACAGTACACACTATGATTAGTAATAGGGTTTACCACCTAATTATGAAAGTCATGGGGCAATGCCATTTTACCAGCCAGCTGTGTTTGGAGGGTGGGAGACTCTGTGGTTTCGAAGACAGACAATTCACAAGCGAGCCTAGCATTTTCTTTTTGTTGATTTATTCTTTCAGGGCATCATTATCTATATGTGTTGCCTACCTGTGTTATTTTTAATTAGCTTACAGTGTAGTAAGCTTATATATGGCGTTTTCATATATTATTAACTTTATTTAAACATTCCTCACTTCTCTCGTTATTTGGGCCCACCTTGATTAATTCCATATCCAGTGCCCAATTGTACTTTCATATTATTTGTATTCTACCCTAACACTCCCCCAGCAAAGACTGATTATTGTGTGCTTGTTCATGGCTCTTTTCTGGCTTCTGACGTCTATATGGAGTCCAACATAAGCTCAAAAACTTCACAATAAGAAGCTAGGCTTCACATACAGTGGCAACATGTATCATCAGCTGTCTTTTGGGGCCTAAGCTACTCATTCAGTATGATATTGTCTAGTTCCGCCCTGAAATTTTTATTTTTCTTTAAGGCAAAAAAAATTCCACTTTGTAGATATGTCATATTTTCATCATCCATTCATCAACAGGTGAACAGCTAAAATTATTTCATTTCTAAGCCATTGTGAATAGAGTCACAGTGAGAACAAATGTCCAAGTAGCTCAATCGTCATCTTTTGGATATATGTCCGGAATATAGTCCTTTATGAATTAGAGGTTGTTACTGTCTTTCACAGCCTAGGCTACCTCATTCAGTAGCTTTTTTCCAGTTCTATCCATTTTTCTGTAAACTTTATTTTCTTCAAAGTGAAGAAAAATCCACTTTGTCTTCAGCTGTAGGGACTTACTGTCAAATTCTGAAGGATAACCGATAGCACTACCATAGCCTGCAATGCTTGGGGATCTATGAAACCCCATTGCCCCAACTCTAGTATGTTATTTATATTTTTCATGTGCTAATGGATTGCTTCGAAGGGATGCTGAATTTTCTAAGCCTCCATTTTCTTCAGCTACTGGTACAATCGCGTCATTTTGACTTCAGTTGATTAATGTGATGTAGCATGATTATTGATTCACAAAACATGCTAAACTATGCTTGTGTATCTGGTATAAATGCTATCTGATACTGGTGAGTGATGTTTTTAATTTACTGGTGAATCTTTTCTTTTTAAAACGGGTTTTTTTTTTAAAAAAAGATTTATTTACTATGTATACAACATTCCTTCCATGCGTGCCTGCATGCCAGAAGAGGGCACCAGATCTCATTACAGATGGTTGTGAGCCACCATGTAGTTGCTGGGAATTGAATTCAGGACCTCTGAAAGAGCAGGCAGTGCTCTTAACCGCTGAGCCATCTCTCCAGCCCCTTTACTGGTGAATCTTGGTAGTTGCTACTTTGTTGGGATTTTTTATACTGAGTTGGTCAGGGACACTAGTCTGTAGTTTGTTTTTCATTGTCGAGCATTTATCTGGTTTAGTTGCCAAAACAATGCTGGCTTTACAGAATGATATGGAAGAATTCCTTTGCATTTATTTTTGGCATAATTTACTTAAACATAGCATTACTTGTTGAAATTCAAAATCGACATGAAGACTCATATCCTGGGCTTTTCTCTAATGGAAACACCTGCTTTCTGCATCAATACTGAAGATCATTATTGCCTTGTTCATCTTCCTTGTTTCTCCTTGATTAGACCGTGATACATTATATATGTGTAAAGTCATACCTAATTTCCTCTAGTTTTTGCAATCTGCTGTGCTATAATCCTGTATAATCTCTAATGAGCCTTTGTATTTCTGTCATTTAAGTCAAATTGTCCTTATCCCTGATATAATTCTTCATAGCTTCTCTCATTTATTTTTTCAATTGGAGCAGGTAAAGGTATGTCACTGCTATTTCTCATTTCAAAAACCCATTTGTTTCATTGATCTTTGATAGTTTTCTTTACATAGAATTTCATATATTATGCCAGTTCATTATTTTTCCTTATGTTTAAGTGTTTTGTTTATACTTGGGATGCAACAGTACAGCATTTATTTTTAATGTTGCTTCTTATTGATGTAGGTGTTTAATTCTATTAAAAACTGTTGGTTTGAAGCCCACGAAGTGTTTACAGAGAACATTTGATACTCGTAATAGTTTACCTTGATCTGATAAGTTAAATTTGATGCCCAAAAATAGAAATCAAAATTATTAAAGTGCTCTTATTTTTTTTCTTGCCCTGTACTTGATGTTTCTTCTTATGTCCTAAATTATGTCCCTCACACTTCATCATCTTTAACACTTTATTCCAGGTGTAATTATCTTCATATATTGTCCTTTTCATTTCCTACTAAAGGAAGTAGTAGAGGTATTTTCCTGTCTATCCATGTGAAAGCAACCTGAATTCCCCAGTACAGTTAATCTTACTATCAGTTACATGTTCAGGTGCTCTCATATATCACTATCATTCTTTTTAAAGTGCACATAATTCCTATTAGCATTTTTGAAAGAAAGTCTGTTAACACTTAATTTCCTTTTAAATATGTCATCTATAAATGCCTTTTTCCATGTTATTTCTTATAATACACATAGCTTTGATGAGTAAAATATACATAGTTGATAAGTTGTTTTCTCATTAGCACATTGACTATTTCACCCAATACTTTCATGTCCTTAGAATTTATGGCACAAAGTCAACTTCCAAGCACTTTGGAAGCCACAAATTGTCCCTGTTGAAAGTAAAGTTTGCCCATGGATGTCCTTCAATGTTTGTAGTAATGCTATATGCAGTAAAGTATTTCTATACTATTTATATATTCCATAGATTCTGTTTTCTGAAGCTTTTTAATAGACTGAGCAGATTACACTCATGCACTTTGTGTGCATGTATGTATACATACATGAATATGTAGATGTATGTGAAAGTACAGTTTACAAAGTGTCATGAACATGAAAAGGAACAGAGAATATATGGGTGAAGGGAGGAAATGATGAAATTATAATCTCAGAAGCAAAATAATAAAAAATAATAAATAAAGTAAAATGGAAGGAAAAACTATGACTACAGTCAAGATAATGAAATACAGGCACCCCAGAGAAGGCTACGTCCAATGTGTTTAATATAGAAGGAATACAGAAAATTATTAAGACAAAATGCAGAACATGCTCAACAAATTTAAAATAAGAAAATGGATTCATCAATGTTATGTTTATTTCACCAGTCTGAGCGCATGTGTATGAGGTTGTTATTATATTTCATAAGTCTAACTTCATGCACATGTTTATGTGGAGGATACATACACACTGAGAGACTTCACAGGAAGATCTAGGAGATTTCGTTTTCTGCTTCTATTTCTTAGGTCCAAAAACTCAAGGTCGTCAGGCTTGACTCCAAGTGCCCCACCACCCGAGACATCTCACTGTCCTCCAAATGCAGCCTTTAGAACTACATATTACTCTAGAGTATAAAATGAGAGTAGATTCCCTGGACTGTTCCTATTACAGAATTCCTTAACTAGCAGACTAATGAATAGGAAATTACCACAGAGCACTCCAGGTAAACTGAAAGCATGAGAACTAAAAGAGCAAGCACACACAACACATCAAATTTTAACAAACTTAATATTGGAGATAGAAAGCAAAATGGTTAGTTAAATGCTAATAATATCCACAGTCTGTGTTTTAAAGAAGATATTCACTTCATTTATTTATTTGGGGATTTCCTGCATGCATACTTTATACACAACACTTCAGCTCTCCTTCGTACTGCTTCAGTTCCTCTAATGTTTTCCCAACACCCCTTTCATGACCTTTTCTGGCTTTGGTTGCATATATACATACTATGTGCACATAAGGATATTTATGTGCATAAATGCATATTTATGTAGAACCTGCTGAGTACTTTTGGTTTCATTAATATGTTTATGTGTTTAAGGCTGGATCTATGGAATGGATCTTTATGAGATTCCCATGCCCTGGCAGGTCAACTAGTGTTAACATTAAATACATGCCAAAAGTCAAAAGTCACCAAGACATTAATGCGGAAATAAAGATTTAAAGTCTGTCCATGAGAAATGTTTACAGTTAAAGCATTGCTTACACAAACATGCATATGCACACACACACATGCGCACAGACATACACATGCACACTAACACACTCAAATACACACACACAAACACACACACACACACATTTTAAAGGAAAAAAAATGAAGCTACCACATCAGAATTTGTCATATGTCTCTTGAGAGCACTTCAGATTTATCCTTCTCAGTGTATCTTTGTCTTCCTATTGTGCTTTTTAATCTGTTTCTTTTTATAGATGCTCTTTATTCTGCCAGGTCAAATATTTGCTCTTCAATTTTAAAATAGTATTATTTTTGTTGTAAGGAGGTTGCTTGTTCGTCCTGGCCACCCAGAACCAAAATAATCACACAGAAACTGTATTAATTAAATCACTGCTTGGCCTATTAGCTCTAACTTTAGTGAGGGGATAGCCTAGTGTACTGCTGAAGTGAAAGATGACACAGATCATGGACCAGAAGTTGTATACCTTGATAGGAAAATGTATCAGTAAGTCTGTTTTGATAATAAATTGTTCCCCATGACAATGCAATGTTCAAGGAATATATGACAATAAAGACCATGATTATTATGATGATAAATGAAGCCCACCAAACTACAAACTGTCATTGGAGTGAGAAATGACTGTGTTCTCCTTCCTGTGCAAGCAACTACAATTCCCCCTAGGACATTACCTCCAGATAGAACCTAGCACTGTAACTACATGCTAAGGTTTTTAATTTCTTTATGGTTTTTTTAACATGCCTAATTATGAGGAAGAAACCATCATCTAAGACAGAAGCAGAAGCTGAACCAGAACCCAAAGCTGAAATTTCACCGGGATAACAATCTTCCAAGGCTAAATATTCACCTGAAGAAAAAGGGGACAAAGACCAAGCTTCACATAAAAGAAAAAGTGGCAGAAATATTAAAGAAGCAAACTTCATCCTCCATGAATCCTTGAATATATTATTGTGTAGACTTTGGGATGTCGAAATGTCATTGCATGAGATAGAAGACCCAGAATTTCTGGAGGACTCCCTTATTGGAATATCAACAGCATTCCCCTCTAAATAAAAGGAAGATCGCCTACATTCGTATTTTTCATTAACTTCAGTAATTTCTTGTCCTAGTTTTAATGGAATTGATATCTGTCTTCCATATGCATAGGTCCAACCCATTGGCATCTGTATGTGTTTATCTTTATTTTGTTTCTCTCAGCACTGAAGCCCCCTTTTGAGAAACTGGTTTGAGGTTTCTATCATGGTTGCTATAATCTCAGCTCTTGTGGTGTCAGTAGCTCTCTCTTTCTCTTTATCTCTCTATCTCTCTCTGTAGGTGATTGTAACACAGAGTTCAAAAGATGCAGCACAACTATGAAACATCATGAACTGAATTCTGGTCTCAGGTCTTTGAGCCCTTCACTGAATTCCAACGGTTCCTGCACCAAAGTCTGTCCTTTGAGATCCTCCCAGAGCCATGGAACAGCCTTCAAGACCCTGAACAACCATCCAGACCTGCTTCTTTTGAATGTCTAGTCCCAGTGCAGAGAGCTACACATTCCAGTTAGCAGCCTTGGTCATGTCAGGGGTGAATATTTCTCATTAATGAGAGATGGCACACTTTAGTAATGTGCTTAATTCAAAGTAACATCACTGCTGTTTGCCATTATAGGAAGGTAATTTAAGCTTAGATGGTAATTTAAGCTTCTCATAATTTGTAGGAGAAAATAATAGATTCTTACACTCCATTTCTAGTCAACTTTGTCTTCTATAAAATGGGTTTATGAAGATATTTACAGTTCTGTGCTGAATAATATAAATATAAGTAGATTGTTTTTTAAATAACATAAAATCCCTGTTAAAATTTGTAAACCAAAATTTCAAGGCAGACAGGAGCTTTTTATCAAAAGGGTGGCTAAATAAATTCATAGTTCAACTAAAGAAAACCATCCTGAAGTAAGTTGGGTTGCCCTCCACTCTTTCCTTCTGAGTGCTAGATGATGCTGCATATGATGGGTTGGGCTCAGGAGAGATCCTCTGCTCATTCAAATCCAAACTCTTCGTCATATAGGACTCCATATGTACCCAGAGCCTCAGAAGCAGTGGTACAGTTTTACTGTTTAGCTATGAACATTCAACTATCAATTTCTCTCAACACTGACCAGTTATGAGTCTCTGTTTTAATCAGCACCCACTGGGGGGAAAACAGAGAGGCATAATAATAAATTTGAGCAAGCAATTTGGCAGCCTGTTAATTTAGCAAAACAGCAAAAATATCTTTCCATCTAGAGCCTGCAGCTTCCTGAGCCACGGCCTCTTTATGAGGCTTTCCCCTATGGAATAGGTTTCAGGTCCAATCAAAGAACAGTTTCTTACTTCATATTTGTCATGTTCCCTTTGTGGCAGTTAAGACATTTTACCTGGGAGACTGGAAATATACAGCATGAAGGGCCCACACTGGTAACTTTTCATCTGCGTTATCCTTCATGGAACATTTTGGAACTACAAAAACTTGCCAGCTCAGTTTAACTGTGATTTTTATGTCTTGTAAACAGAGTGTGTGTGGGTCCTCACAATGGTATATTATAATTTAGTTCCTGTGTTCATCTGAGAACAATCACAGTAGTCTGCATAGATTTGGGGACCCCCTTTGCTTCTGTGTTAATCAACTCCATGATACGGAGTGTCTTAGTTAGGGTTTCTTTTTTTTTCTTTTATTACAAGAAAAAAAAAAGTGTATAGAGGCCAGGAAGCTTGAAGGATAGCTGGAAATGAGATAAATAATTTTCTCTCACTTGAAATTAAATCATTGGTAGCATTTTACTTCTGTGTCTAGATTGGCATCACTCTGTGTAATGCTGTCCAGTCAAATTTTTGCAATATTAATAATTCCATTTTTGTAGCTGAATAAAATTCCATTGTATATGTAATATGTACTGCATCGTCAATATTTCCTTATTAGTTGATGACCATCAAGACTCATTACATTTTCTTTTTCTTACTCTTATGAATGAACCATGAATGTGAAAGCACAAATATTTTTCTGCTATGATACAGAATCCTTTGAGCATACATCCCGACAAAGTTTAAGTTGATCACATCTTATTTATATGTTTAAGTAGATCATTTCTTAATTATATTTATATTTATATCTTTAAAAGCAAAAACATAAATAATATAATTTTATCTTATTTATTATTTATGTTATTATATTAATATATTATTTAGATTTTTGTGTTTTTTAAGATCCCTAAAAGTAAGCCAGGTGTGGTAGCACACATCTTTTTTTTTTTTTACTTTTTTTTTCTTTTTATTGCATAAACAAGGCTGATACAGATAGACATAACCAAGGAACAAAGCATTGTAAAAGCTGGGGATTTGTAAATCAAGGATCTGGATTCTGCTATAGTAAAACAGAACAGAAGTAACGGCTGAATGGATCTAAGAGCGCTGCCACTAACAAGGTCCAGTGGTTCTCATGGTAGCGTGCTGGGAGTGATGGCGGTCGGCTCTCTATCTGAAGGTTATTACCGGCACTGAGTAGATGCAGCCTGAGGCAGAACAGCGAAGCAGACCATGCCCCTTATCTGTCTATGGTGAAGGGAAGGGCGAGATCACTTTAATTTAATGATAATTAGACAGGACAAATTACAGTTGGTAGCACACATCTTAATCTCAGCTCAAGAATGCAGAGGAATGTAGATCCGTGTTTATGTAGTAAACTTCAGTCCAACAAAAATAAAGTGAGATTTTATCAAAAAAAAGAATGGCCTAAATGTCCTGGATTGCCTGCAGTAGTTTCTCTGCCAGTTTGTACTCCCAGAAAGAGTGTAAGAGCTTCGCCCTTTCCCACATTTTCACATCATGAGCTTTAACTTATTCTAGTCTCGATCTCAGCTGTTCTGACTTAAAGGAAATGTAATATCAAAACTGAAGGGATACAAATAGGAAATTAAAAGTTGAAACATTCATAATTGCAGATGATTTCATTCTAAACATATCAGACCATAAATTCTCAAATACAAAAATCTTAGAATTTATAAAAAACTTTCAGCAAAGTTGCAACAAATAAATCATGACTGACTGAGGAAAAAAATCAAGCAAACAACCCCATTTACAATAGGCTCAAAATAGAAACAAATAATAAACCATGGGTAAATCTAACCATGGTAGTAAAATACCTCTTTGTTGGAAACTTACAAACATTGAAGATGGGAGTAGAAAAAGACACTAGAAGATTGAAAGGCCTCCCATGCTCGTGGATTATTAAGATTAATATTGTGAAAACGGTCATTCTCCCCATAGCAATACAATACATACAAAAGATGCTTCTGGAATTCCTCCTTTCTCTTTGAACATTGAAAGTTTGATTTATTATATGACACAGATGATTTTATTTCAGTAGCTTTTGATTTATCTTTAGTAATCTTGTATCAAGTACTTTATTTTCCATTTGTTAAATTCTCTTATTATTTCTTTGAATAAATTCTTATGCATTGGTAGTTCTCCAGTCCTTCTTGGACTCAAATCAGTGACAGACAGAGAGAAGAAAGACACATTCACACAGAGAGAGACAGACAGGCAGAGAATGGAGCATTCTTATGTGCCTATGACATGTTTATGCCTATGAGCATGAGTATTTGCATGCTAAGATGCATGTAGAGGTTAGATGCCAACTTTAAAAGTTGAGTTCTCTCCATGAATTGTGGATTCTGAACTCAGGTGTTCTGTTTAGACAGAACTCACTCTTTACCACCCAGTCATCTTGTCACAGCACTTGTTAAATAATTTTATTTCAGTTTCATTGTTAAATTCATCTGATCAGTTTTTCACTCGCAATTTAAAATTGTTTTCTTAAAATCTTTCAAATTTTGTGTCCTATAAGTCATTAATCTACATCTATCAATCTTTGTAATAATATACTGATGTCTTGCTTTGTCATTTTAATTAGGAAAAGTCTCTGGCTCTTCTTGCATAGATTCACTTCTATATTGACAGATTTGACACATTCATCTTCAGAAACTGGGTTTTCTGGGGAATATTTCCATTTGAGTGGGCTTGTTTGGAAATTCTATGATTACTTAATTTCATATTCTGATACAGCATTAGAGAGTTTCAAAGCCTGGAGTGAATATGAGGTTTTTTTTTTAATGGCCCTCCCGTTGTGGACGTACCCCACCTGGATGGTAGATTCACCAGTCTCGTAGAATAAAAAAAAAAAATTGCCACATTTTGTGCAGTAAGATTAGCCTTAGCTCCTCACTTTGTAACTAAGAAACCACAGATGTTTCCATCTCATTGGTATTAAAGATGCAGAAGTCAGTCAAATGCCCGGAACATACAATTATGCAAATATCAAGTCCCCATTTCTTCCTCAATTCCCAGTGAGAAATTGAGAAAAGGAAGAATTTATATCATTGATATTACAAAACCTCAATATGAGACCATTGTGTTCACAGAACCATATTTGTACTGACCAACCAGTTCTATTAACCTTTACTATCCACAGGTGCTTCACAACCTCTCTTCTCAGTTTCCTCAGCTTATAGGGAATCAGACTAAAATGTCTAAAGCAGTTTTCCAAAGTTTTGCTTTGTATTTAGCATAAGAGAATGAAGATACAGGAGAAGACTTTGCTTCAGGCCTCTATTTGGTGACTCTCTCAAATTCCTAACCAGGCTTTGAATCAGAATGTAGTGTAAGGCCAAAGCCTCTGAGTGACACATGCCAATCTGTGTATAATCTTTTGAAGGTGATGGCACAGAATCACAGTGATTTCCAGATGAAAACTGGTAGGTCTGGAGCAAGAGAAAGAAAGAAGGATGACCCAAGGTTTACTGAACCTCACTTGCCTTGAACTGGCTCAAGGGGAAACCAGCTCTACAGCCTAGCTTTTCAATGATGAAGTATGGGGAGATATCCCCTTTACTTGTCCTCCAAGATTCAGTAGTTCTTCTATACACAATTACTGGTACATATCAAAATGTTTTCACCTGTTCTCACAAGAAACTATTTTTGAGAGTTTTTAAGTTAGAAAAACAAAGAGGTCATGAAATTGAAAAAGAGAAATGAGGGATATGGGAGGGTTTGCAGGGCGGAAAGGGCAGAAGAAATGATGTAATTATAGTATAATCTCAAAAAAACATAATAATTAATATAAAAAGAAGAAATAAAAGCAGTTGATAAATGGAGTAAGCCCATATGAGAAAATGTTTAGAATTAGTATCTTTTAAAATAAGGGAAATGCACAAAATGTAAAAAGGATCGCAGTCTACCCTCAAAAGCATTTAAATTTATCAAATGGACTTTTAGAAGTAAAAATAACTGTACTATAGAACTCAGTACATGGACTGAGTTAATTGGACAAAGCAGCTGGTAGAATTACTTAAATGGAGGACAGAGTAATGGAAAAGTCCCTACATGAGCACTAATGGCTTAAAAATTATGGAAGATAAAAAAGAACAGTACATAATATTCTATGTTGTAACATATTTAATATCAGAGTCACGGGGGAATGCAATAGTGTTTATTAATGATGATAATAATTCATATCATTAGTTCTAGGGACTGTACAAAGAAAGAAAAGATTTCAACCCACCAATTCAGAGTGGATAACATGCCTCTCAATGGTATGATTTTTTTTTAATTTATTGTTTTGCTTCTGGTAATCTGTTTGCTTGAGTTTATTCATTCTTCAATCATTCTTCTTCCAGATTTTTGTTTACATTTAACTTTAATGGCTTTGTCTTTGAAGTTTTACAGTAATTAAAATTAACGTAGAGTACACCGTTTACTAGCTATATTATTATGTTTGTCTGTGTATTTACTTACACCACTGAGATGTCCATATTCACGCGAAGGCTGTATTGTTGAGCTCCATCACACTTGGTTTGTCTGGACAAGTCTTCATGTCTCTTTGGTTGTGTAAGTTCATTTTCTTGGCAAAATGTGTTCCTGGTTGTCACATTATTTTACATGGCACTTTTAATAAATTAACACTCCTTTTGTACTGCAGATCTTTTGAAAAATCCACATAAAATATTCTGGACTTTATTGGATAGATGAGGAATTGCTTTTAATCTTCTCTTGCTACTATCAAAATCCTCTCTTTAGCTCTTGCCAGTGTAAATTATAGTAGGTCTCGGCATAAAAACTTTTGGTACATATTTACATTAATTTAAATTTACACAAAGTGTGTGTATTTGAGTGGTATCATGGGATGTCATTCAATACATGTACTGTGTGATCGTCAAATCAGTATTTCAGTTTTCTGGTTCATGGTTTTTTGTTGAAGACATTAAAAATGATCAGTCTAAGTAATATTGGCCAGGAAGAGTCAAATATTGCATGGTAACTATAAAATAAAAAAAAATCATCAAACATAAAGTAACAAGTGATGGGATAAAAACTGTAGAATGTGGAGGAAACGAAGAACATGATCAAAGGGTAAAAATGTTCAGCTGCAGGATGAGAAATCTCTAAAGCTATCACATACAGCACAGGTAAGCTGGGTCATGTATGCTGGACTTGAAAGGGGCTGAAATAGTGAAATCATTTGTTGTTACTAAAGTGGGAAAAGTGTAACTGCTTCATTGATGGGAATATTAATTTGTTTGATTGGGTAATCATTACACTAGTGTTTTTTTTTTTTAGTTTTTAACAAAAATTTATTTCCAGAACCCCTTGGAACTATATACTAGTGTTTTTATTTTAAAAATTCCATACAATACATCTCTAATATGCATATAAATTATTTGGCAGTATTAACAAAGTCGTTCTGCAAAGATAGATATAGTGATCTGAGTATCATTCTAAAATGCTCATTTCCCAAAGAAATTTAAATAATATCTATTGGTATATCAATGGGTATGCTTCAATTCTTATATAAAAGCATTTAATTTGTATAATACTATGCATTTTTATACTCTACCATTTTTCTTTTTTCTTTTCCCTTTTTCAAGTGCATAGCATTGTTTCCGGCTTCCAGACAGAAACTCTTAGATAGTACAAAGTGAAAAATTTTGAGTTTTTATAAAAACTACAATGTGGCTCAAGTCTTAATGGTTATGGCTCATGACCAAAAGTCATGTAGGAAAAACACACCTATAATGACTCACAGACTACAACCACCAGTCATTTGCAAAGCTAGATTTATACCATGAATAGAATGACTCTAATGAACTTCTTTTCAATTTTTTTCTTTATGGATTTATCATTACTTTACAGGGAATTTCCACAAATCTGTCATAAGTGAAGTAGAAATGGAATGAATGTCATTTTCAAACTTCGATGCTACTGGAAGTGTTGTTTACAAAACACTTGCTCCCATTTTCATCAGATGTTACTCAGAGCCTCCATCAGGACATAATCAGAGGTGCTTTCAGGTTTGAAAACACCCATTTCTTCCTGCATTTGCCTTATATTACAGATGAAAAGGTGACACATTTTCCATTTCCTAAATGTCTTTAGTGAGGTTGCATTTACAATCATATAATATTGAAGTTCTTTTTGCTGCAAAGTAAAAGTGATACCCATTAAAGATACTGTGTTAATGGGACTCCTTATTCCACTGAACCTAATCTTACAACCCACAAGGTCATCCATGGGTTCATTGACTGCTAGAAATTTAATGAAACAAGACAAATCATTCTGAATCTCCACCTCCGGGTTAGCTTCCACACTGGTGAAGGGAAGAAGCCCTATAATAACACAGTAACTTACATACAATCTGTTGTATTCTTATGATCTTGTCTGTAAGGCAAATATGTTAGAAGATGACTACTAAATACCAGATTTCTGCCTAAACACATAACACACATAAGACCTTATCTAATACCAATAGCTGCATAGAACAGTTACTGTTTTTATGACTATTCCAATTTCATATATCAAATGAAGGACAAAAGATTTTTAAAAAATGGTACAATCACTGGGTCACGGTGTTATCTGGGACCTAACTGCTACCCAGGGCCATGTTTGGGTCTTTGAAGCTACTGCAGGTGTGGTCTGTGATGATGTCCATGGACCATGTTAGGACAAGGGTTCATTGGAGCTGTGCAGAACAGAGCCAGCACCACCATTCACTGGATTCACTGGCCCTGGGATAGCTGGTCCTGTTCCTTGGTGAATACTTTATCAAGGAAACTGGCCCTGTCCTGTTAGGGAGGAATACCCAGGAAAGATGGCTCCAGCCCTCACCACAGAAGTATACTTCACCTGGCCTGCACACCAGAGCCATCTCTGAGGGCCTGAGAGCCACAAAGCAGACCCTGCCCACCATCCTCTGCCATTCCATATGCCATAACAGAGATGAGGGGAAGATGCATCAGCCCCTTGCTACCTGTGGTAAGTGATAGAGTTGGCCCCTGGGTCACAAGAGTGAGAAAACTAGCCCTGTTCCTCATCAGCTACAGCACACAGGAGAGCAGGCTTTGAATCTCACTTGGACAGCATACTATATCTGACCCTCTAGTATGTAGATCAGATATAGATTGGGGGCACAGGTGAGCCATCTCAGAGAGTTTGAGAGCAGGAGAGCTGACACTCCCCTATATGTCTCCTACAGCAATCAGGGGAGAGAGCCCTGAACCTTGCCTGAGCAAAACAGTACATCTGACCCTGGTGATGTGAACGTGAATGATCCAAATCTAAAGACCTGAGACCAGGAGAACTGACTTTTCATTGGGTGAGAAAGCCGAGAGAGTGCTGGAGAGCTTGCCTGGATAGTGACCATGAGGGAAGCTGGAAGGCCGACCAATCCAGCTACCACCCAGACCCAGAACCAGGGCTATGAGTTGAGCCACCCCTATATCCACCATATCTATGAACTGTTGGAGTATGTAAAGGGGAAGAATCTACAGATCCAAAATAACAGGTTCTCTATATCAACAAGATATCCAAGAATTACTCCAGGGAGAGCCTATCATTGGTGGTATAGCAGAAGCCAAATGTCTTGAGTCAGACCAATGACCTAAGGCAAAAATACTTGCAAATAAAGATGAACCGATGAAAGGGTTAACTGTGTGAATCAATGGGCCACACTAGTTTCTACAACAAGATATTTTTTTAACTTTGTTTATTTTGTTTTGTTATTTTCTTTTTTTGGTTTTGATTTTTCTTTTAAATTTGGTTTTGGTTGTGGGCAGAGTAAACATGCAAAGGAAAAACCAAATAAGTGGAATCAGAATGCATAATGTAAAATCTACACAGAATCAATAAAAGTTTATAAAAACAAAAGCAAAAAAGCATGGTGCAGGTAAATGAAGGACACAACTGGTACACATGGGGCATCTGGGGTCTTCTTTTCTACATTCTACGATTATGTCTTGTAAAAGGTAGAGAGGGTAAATTCTAACCACTCAAAGAAAAGAGTATGTGAAAAGTGTGAAAGAGTGTAAGAGAAGCACAGAAAAGAAAAGTTACCCTGAATTGAAGGAGTAAAAACTGAACAGACGTATGTTATTAATGAAGGATCTCATGAGAAGAGAGGAAGGGAGGTGGGAAATCAAGTGAGGAATGGAATCCATTATGAGAAGACAGAGGTTGAGTAACTGAAGGAAAAGAAGAGAACAGGTGGAGAGAATCAATGAAAGAGAGGACGGCAGTGGCAGAGGTGAATGAAAGCAAGACACCATATGTGTGGTGACTCCATGATGAAACCCATTTCTGTGTATGCTAATGTAGAAACAATAAAGACCAGAAAGGCTACTAAACTAGACCTGCTGATGGGCTGGTGAGATAACTGACTTGGTCAACACACTTGATATGAAACCTGATGACCCAAGTTAGGTACCTATAACCCCCAACAGGCCAAGTGGGGTAAACCAGTTCCAAAGAGTTGTCATCAGTTCTGTGCATTTACATGGCACTAGCATCACACACACACACACACACACACACATCAATATACATACATATACACATATACACACATGCTTATGCCTGTGCACACTACTGATAAATAAAAATTAAAAAAAAAATAATAGTTTCCAGTACATTTGTGGAAAGAGGCATGTGAAATTGGTTATGTGGTATAGGAACATTAAAAACTGGGTTGTGCAGGGAAAATCGGACCGAAAATGAGGTTTAAAGTTTGATGTATGTTATCTTTACCATGTCTCTATCTATAACCACCTTGATCTCTGCTAAGCTTATTTCTTTCTGACATCTAAATGTGTTCTATAGGAACTGGATGCTTCCTGCTATTTTGTCACTATATCCTCAGTGGGGAGCATGCTGTCTGGCACAAAATAGTTGCGCATGTATCAGCTAAGTGACTGAGTACGTAATAAAGAAATGACCCTCAAAACTTCACGCAACTCCCATCTCCAAAATCAAATGTGCAGTTTAGTTTCCTTATGTGTCCTATGTTTATGCAGGGCACTCAAATGGTCAGACAAATTCACATCATCCTTGTCCCACTTTTCGTCGCATTTTCTGTATACACAATCAGACATTTCTCTTCTAATTATCTTTCTGATATTTCTTTATTATTGTTGTTATTATTATTATATTACTTTCAAAAATACCAATCCAAATTCCCACTTCCTCCCCTCCTCCCACTTTTCTCCCACTCCTTCCACACCCTCTCCCCTCAAACCCCCTCCAATGTTAACAGAGGGCAAGACACCCTGCCCTGTGGAAAGTTCAAGGCCCACCCTACTACATCCAGGTTGAGCAAGGTATACATTCAAAGAGAATAGGATCCCCAAAAGCCAGTACATGCAGTAGAGACAAATCCCAGTGCCCTTGACATTCTGGCTCCTCATTCTGCCTCATCTGTCAACCACATTCAGAGGGACTAGTTTGATGTCATTCTTGTTCATTCCCAGTCAAGTTGGAGTTGGTGAGCTCCCATTAGCTCAGGCACACTGTGTCAGTGGTTGAACCCCTCATGACTTCCTTGCTCATACACTCCCTCCTTCTGCTCTTCAACTGGACCTAGGGAGCTCAGTCCAGTGCTCCGATGTGGGTCTCTGTCTCTGTTTCCATCTGTCGTTGGATAAAGGTTCTACAGTGATATTTATGATAATCATCAGTCTGACTACAGGACAAGGCCAGTTTCAGGCACCCTCTCTATTGCTTAGGGTCTTAGCTGGGGTCATCCTTGTGGATTCCTGGGAATTTTTCTAGAGCCATTTCTTGCTAACCCCTAAATGACTAATTCTGTTTGGGAAGAGACGAAGAGAAACAATACAAAATTATTTTCCACAAGTTCAAGACTAGCCTGCGATGGAGTAGTGAATTCTTGGCCAGAAAGATGAAAATTATCTTCGAACTTGGTGTTTTCTAATGACATTTTGATGCCTTCTCAGTGGCTCTATAGACGTATTTTTGTCAACCTTTTCATTGTTGCAGGTAATATAATCACAACTTCATATGCACAGTGCCATAAGGAACTGCTAAGAAGGAATTGAACAAGGTGTGTGTGTGTGTGTGTGTGTGTGTGTGTGTGTGTGTGTACACAAGTATAATCTGTTGAGTCTGATAATGTTACCTGTATTTATGCATTCAGGGCTGTTTGACACTGGACAACTAATTGCTGTGCTCTTCCTTGGAAAGGGTCACCTCTTCCTCTCCCAGTTTTACTCTGTGACTCATATAGTTCCTTGTGTAGGGTTGAGGCATATTTGAGCAGTCATATTGGTGAGATTTACACACAGGTGTAGTTTCTGATGTTTCTAAGAGAAATAGATTCATAGTAAAATCTCCAGTCCTTTGGATTTTGACAATCTTCCTGCCCCACTTCGTCAATGTTACCTGAGACTTACATATGGAAATGTTTTGTACATTTATCCATTGGAATTGTGCTGCATAAACCTGCTTTTTGATTGACTGTGGTTTTCTGTGGTGGTCTCTGCTAAAAAGAGACATTTTCTTCAGAAGGTGGGAACACTACACTCACATGCTTTTAATTATGGTGGAATTTGATCGCTTCCACCCTGAACTCCTTCCTGTTATCTTCTCTAGAATTCTTCACATGCCGCCCCTCAAACTGATAGTCTTTTTTCCACTTGATTCCCTTGAGTATTATTGCTACATTCATATATGCATACACACACACACACACACACAACCTGCCAAGTCTGTTTTTGTTGGTGGTATGTATACCATTTCTAGTCTTTTCTCCTGCCCTTTTATGTTTTTCACATCATGGTTTTTGTTTAATCAAAACATCATTTCCAGAGCTGAAGAGATGACTAAGCTGTCAAGAGTGCTTGCTGCTCTAAAAGAGAATCCAGTTTGGTTCCCTGGTTTATTTAGATGGCTCCCAATCTTCTGAGCCTTCATTCCAGGGGATCCCAATGTCCTCTGACTTCCGTAGTCTCCTGTATTACCACGGTGCACATAAACTCAACCAGGCTTACAAACAGTCATGAGTACATCTTTAAAAACAATACATTTTGTTTGGGAGAGGTCAATCCACCACATCATTTGTGTTTGCTTCCAAATGGTCATAAAACGGCCTTTAGGGATACACAAAGCAAGACATGTTGGGAGTGCTTCTAGATGAAAAACCGGGAGCCCCAAAAAAGGGTCAGAGTGCTTTGTTTTATGTGACACAAGAGCTCAAATGACCATGAAGAAGATTGATATTTTGGGTCTACTATCAGGCCAGCCCAGTGAATATTCCTGTCAGGTTGGCTTATATCCTAGTCCTTATTCATAGGGCTTCAACTTGATGAAACTTGGAGTTACCTAAGAGACACTCTTTTAGGCATGCCTGTGTGGGTGTTTCCAGAAAGGTCTAAGTGAAAAAGAAAGACCCACTCTGAATGTAGCTGGCACCACCCAATGATGAAGAAGCCAAGTGGAGCACCATTTTCTCTCTGTCTCTCTGTCTCTGTCTCTTCTCTCTCTTTCTCTCTGTTTCCCTCCATCCCTCCTTCATGTCTCCTCTCTTCTTCCATTACTGCAGTTACCTCACACTCCTGCAGTCATGCCCTCCTACAAATGATAAATTATCTTTCTTTACCCATGAGTAAAATGATCTTTTCCTTCTTTAAACTGCATTTGTTGAGTATTATGTCAATGTAATGGGAAAAGTAACTAATTCATCCCGTATCTTCTAGGCTTGATGGTTCATCTTGGTTCCTAGGAGCCTCCTGCTGAGGTCAACATCCCATACTGATTCTTTTCCTTGTAGCATAGATTATAATGATAGAATTCGAAATGGATTGCTACTTGCTGCCACAGCTTTTCCTCGTCTTCAGCTTACACAAAGCTTCTTCCTTATAAGGTATCATGCATCCTGAATCTACTTGCCCTCTGGCTAATGTGTGATATCAGATCCCCAGCTTTAGGTTTTGCTGCTCCCTGATAATATTTTGTTTATTTCATAAAAATACTTTATGATGAATCAGGAAAATTAATCATCTTCTCTGCACAGTTGTATTAACCACATAGCAGCGTTCCAGGATGAGTTTCTCTCAGGGACCTCATTACATTGACCTTTGAAATAACTCATGGACTGTGTACTTTGCCAGTTATTTAATTCAATAGAAATGGATTTTCACGCAAAATTTTACTCTATGTGTTTGTTTTTTATATGAGAACAATACACTTGTGCTTCATCAGTATTGCTACATGAATAAGCAGATCCTTCTTAATTTATGCATTTAGAAGTGGTTATAGATAAGACAGTTATGCACATTCATGTAGAGATTTGTGAGAACACTTCTTAATTTTCCTGAGCAAATACCTATAAGCTTTCTCTCTGTGTTGTGTATTAACGATGTATTTAAATGCACTGTACAAGTGTCTGTCTTCCCGCACTGACAGGACCAGCTCCCATCCCTATAAGAAATATTTGAGAGCTCTAGTCCTTCCCAACTCACAACTAAGTTTGGACTGTCAGGTGGTTTTCTTTGTCTTTGCCCATTCTGACAGATGTGGTTACAGCATCATTTGTCCTGTTTCTTCTCCGACAGTAGTTAGTTCAATTCTACGAGCCTGCCTCTTAAATAAGCACCTGGTCCACTGGAGAGACAGTTTATCTTCATCCTGTTTCCGTAACAAATATGAGCCGCAGTTGTGGCTCAGTGGCACAGCACTTTGTCAGTATACATGAGGTCCTGGATGACATCCTGAGTACCATAAGTAAAACAAAATAAAGCACAGGGAGGAGAAACACTGGGTATTACTGAAAGCCAACAATCGCATTCAAAGATGGAGAAGAGTGCTGTAAAATGCTGTCTTTTGGGAATGGCATAGGTATTATAAACTCGCAGCAATTGTGATTATCTGAATAATACCAGCACAAGATTAAGACACAATGTTCTGTCATTGATGGAAATGATATTCTCCAGGCTC
The DNA here is from genome assembly GCA_028555095.1 of Dicrostonyx torquatus. Taxonomy (NCBI): domain Eukaryota; kingdom Metazoa; phylum Chordata; class Mammalia; order Rodentia; family Cricetidae; genus Dicrostonyx; species Dicrostonyx torquatus. The sequence continues at coordinate 358,269 of JAQHUG010000190.1, read as the reverse complement.
TGTCCTTCCTTTCCCCAGAAAAATAAAATAAGTCACGATCTTTTTCATATTGGTATTTGCTACTTTTGAAGCATAGTTGCACTTCCTTTGGGATACAGTGTAATTAAACTGATACTGCTATTCACAGTGTGTGATGATCAATCCAGGGATACTTTTTAAATTGATTTTATTGAGCTACATTTTTCTCCGCTCCCCTCCCTTTTTTTCCTCTTGTCTCTACCCCCCCCCATGACTCCCATGCTCCCTAGCTACTCAGGAGATCTTGGTTTTTTTCTCCTTCCTATGTAGAAACCAGAAATAGTTTTATCTCCTTAAAATGTGTCACTTTGTATGGGTTAGTTTCAAAAATTTTCTGGTTATTTGTAACATACATATAATACATTCTTATAAGGTTGCACTCTAGTGCCATTCAAATATATAGATATTTGCTTAGTGTCATTTCATCTTGATTTACAATCTATGGTTGAAAGTGGGTCATTTCAGTAGCCTAATATTTTACTGCTACTTTTCCCACACTGATGTGTCAATGTAGGGTTCATATATTCGTATGTTTCTTGTGTTAGGTACACACATGTTTATAATACTTTTACAGCACCCTGAAGAAGTGCCAGTTTTAACATATATGGCTTTGATGCTTTGACGTTTTTGACTTAAGGACTTATTTTGTGATATCAATCACAGTTCATGTAAATGGAGGCAAATTTGGATACAGCTAATAGCAGATTTTAAGCAAATAGTATTATGCTTAGACATCCTGAGTGGGGACAGAACTGAAGAAAAATCCCAAAATAAGTCATTCGTTACCCTATCGGAGGAAATATGACCCTGGTAACACCATGATGCTGGGGTACTGGACCCTTAGTTGGTCAAACAATAATTTTTTTAAAGGAATTCAGTTTGTGTTACCTTAGGTGGAAATGATAGGAAGCTCACAGGGAGACTCATATCCTGGGATGAAATTAGGCACATTTAATAAGCAGTGGAAATAAAAACTGGAAAGCAGTGTGAAAAGGAGAATAGCAAAATCTGCATAGCATCACACAGATGAGTAAAGAACACCTGAGATAATGGCAGGTAGCAAACTTTCAAGCATTACCAGTTTTACAAATCAGATACACTCGTCTGCACTGTTTATCCCACACAACTTGTTGAATGACCCAGTCTTGGATTGCAATATTTTCATGCATCAACTAGTTAATTATCAATTATACTGACCCATACACTGTTGTTTTATTATCTCTTATCTTCTGAATTCTGTCTTTGCCCTTTCTTTTTTATCACACATTTATGAAATAGACACAGAAGCCACTTGCAGGTATACAATGTCTTAGGGATAGTCACTAACCCTCAAAAGATATAAGGAATGATATAAAGTGTTTTATTCCTTAAACTATTTTGCAAAAGAGATGTAATTATTTTCTGGAGTGTCAGATAATTTCAGCATTGTGGAATATGATTCAAACGTGATGAAAGAAGTTGAACAAGGATTTCAACATGAACAAAAGTACAGTTAGTGTGCTTTTACTGTGTATGAGAAATAAAAGAAATGGAAATAAAGAAATGAGTTTTATTCATAGTGGAGTTAGTGCAGAATTGCAAATGAGAGTGAGGAAGTCAGACATACATCAAGGAAGAAGGCAAAATCAGTTTGCCTGAGATGGTAGAGGCATGGCAGGAAAGATGCTCTCAGTCAGTTGCCACTTTCTGCAGAACTGGAGGCTCTTGCTTCTAGGCAAAACGAATCTAGAATTAGTCTGGGTACTGGTGGCACACGCCTCTAATCCTAGCACTCAGGAGGAAGTGGCAGCGGATCTATGTGGTTTGAGGCCAGCCTAGTCTACATAACGAGTTCTAGGACAGCCAAGACTACACAGAGAAACCATGTCTCAGAAAATAACAACAACAATGAAAACAACAACTACAAAATCTAGAGTTAACTATATGAAAATCAAACAAAAGGAAAGGATTTATATTCTATTTCTGTGGATTTGGCTAAAAATCTTTGCGCAGAATATGAATGTTCTAAGTGAGTCATGGAGGAGGACATAGCTGATAAGGACCATGGATATCATCTTTTCCATTGTTCTTTTTCTGAAGTAGAGAAGCCCAGATGATTGCTATATGCACACATACATCCCACAATTCTTAAATATTTGTTTAGATATGGAGGATGGCCATGCTTTTTATTAGTTCTGTTGTGTTAAGTGTCTCTAAGCAGGTGTGAATATATTTCGATGAAGGCTGAATGAGAGTAAGTCTGGGTGTTAACTGGTTGTGATGGGAAATAGTGAATCCAAGATTCACCTGGAAGTCTTTGTTATGACTCTACAAATTTTTAAAAAAATTATTCTTCTCTCATATAATACATCCTAACCACAGCTTCCCCTTGCTCCACTCCTTCCAGTCACACCTCTCCTCCCCTTTATCCCAGATTCACTTCCCTCAGCACCCTCCAGAAAAAAAAAAAGCAGACCTGCCAAGAATATCAACTGAACAGGGCACCCCAAGATGCAATAAGACCAGGCAAACACCCTGACTTCAAGGATGGGCAAGGCATCTCCAATAGGAGAAAAAGGGCTCCAAGATCAGGCAAAAGAGTCAGAGACTCCCCAAATCCTAATGTCAGGCATCCCCCCAAAACACCAACCCAACAACCATAACATCTATGCGGAGAATGTTGTATCTATATAACAGTTGTTGGACTCTGGAATCATGAAAGTAAGGTTACATGATCTGGCTCAAACTTCCTTTCAAATTGGGTTTCCTGAAACAATCTTTAAAACAAAGTTTGAGGAAAAATTCCCCAAACACTCATGTTGGTGCAATCACAGAAGTGAACATTCATGAAGAATGATACCTTTTCATCACAAGTCTACACGCTACAATAATTTCAACCTGCATCAAATTAATCATGGGCAATTATTCATCATGTCAGAGTTTTTGTCACAGTTGAAGGATATTGTCTTCAAATGTCTCCTTTACTGACTCTCGTCTTACAGGGGGCTCTTGGCACTTCATAAGGTGCTAATCCTCATTTCTTACTTGATCACTTTTCCCTGCTACTAAGACATTTTATGTCATATTAAAGATGTGCATGGAGAGATAATGGAGTTTAGTTGTAAAAGTCCTTTCTGCACAAGCATAAAGGCCTGAGTTAATTTTTTTGGCACCGTTTAAAAGGCCCAACATAGTAGGGTGTGGTTATGATCACAAGACTTCAGAGCCTGAGACAACCGATCTACAGTCTGCGATGCAGACAATTTAATTAGAAAGCCTCTTGTTCCTGTGAGAGATAGTCTCAAAGTAAAAATTAGATGCATACAGATACTAATATATACGTCAATAAATAATAAAAACTAAAATAAATATAACACCAGGGGATGAGAGATGGATTTGTGCTTAAGAGTACTTTTTGTTCTTTCAGGGGACCAGGATTTTATTTCCAGCTCACAATTGTGAGTGGTTCACAATTTCCTGTAACTAGCTCCAAGCAATCTCACACTCTTCTATCCTCTGAGGGCATTTGCAGGCATGTACACACACACACATACACACACACACACACACACACGTACACATGCATGTACATGCACATAAAGAATAAAATAATTCTTTTAATAGAAACAATGTTGGTAATGTCTGAGGAACGACATCTGTAGTTGATGTATGACATCTGAATTTATGTTTATTCCCCTAGCATGTTCACCAGCACACACACACACATGCACACTCATATCCACACAAATTTACTAAATCAGCATAACAACAACTTTTAAAAATTTGTCCTTGCTTTCACAGGTAAGTGTAGTCTTCATACCTCATCATCAATGAAATTCCCTTTGCAGCAGAAGGAGACCACTACAGAAAACCATAACCTTATCAGTACAAAGAGCTATGGGACCCAGGCTTAGTGGATGTGTTCAGCTAAGGCTGAGGAAACATTATAGAAAGGAGGTAGAAAGATTTTAAGAGCCAACAGGATTAGGGACTTTGGTGTAAGACTGTGTTTCCTAGTAACACCTAAAGCTACACTCATAAAGCCTCATCAATATGACTGCCCAAATGTGAAATGAGCAAGGAAGACACCAATGAATACATGAAACTGGATGGGGAAAAGACCACAAGGACTCAATCCTACCCAAAAAGCTATAAACAAAAGGGGAGAGTATACCAACAGTTTGTCAAGTGTCAAACAGTCAGTCCTGAAAACATCCATACATGTAACATCATATGGACTCAACAGGTTATATTTGGGAACATTCAAATACATATATTCTGCAAGTAACAATTGATGAAAAGAGAGGCCATGCATTGGAAGGGAAGCTAGGAGGGGTATATGGGAATATTTTAAGGGAAGAAAGGGAAGGGAGAGATATGGTAACTAAAATAAAATCTAATAATAATTTATCATTAGATATGGAAAGGAAGAACTGCTGATCATTATTATACATTAATAAAAGCGAGTTAACATTTCTTCACCCAAAAGATGCATTTTAGATTTCTATTAATACCCTTTTTCTATTTTATTGAATATTTTAATCAAATCCAGGATTCATCCCTTCCCTTCAATCATCTGTCTCCCACCACAAGTACGTCCCAATTTCATGTGCTCTGTTTTTAAGCCCTCTGAAACCACTTAGTGTTATCTCTATGTGCATGAGAGTAGGACCACCTACTGGAGCATAGGTAATTACTAAAATCTTTACCCTCTCCCAGCAGCCATCAATTACAGTAGTGCCTCCATCAGTAGTGGAACACCATGAGGCACTCTCCTATACATACTTTAATTTTGGATAGATTGACCTTGTGGGTGTCTTGTGCATGTAGTCAGTCACTGTGAGTTCATGTGTGCAATATCATTCACAAGTATGGCAAATAGTGACTCACTGCAGGCAACCACTGCTTCTGACTAATAAATGGTTTCAACTCGTTGTCTATGATAATTCCAAGTATTGAATGTGGTATGGCTGTCGTAGTACTTATTACTACAAAATCTCTTATTCTCTATACTCTAATCAGTTATGAGTTTGGTTTTCTTTTTAAGCTTATCACATGAGAGCTGAAAGAAGCACAATTCTGTGGCATAAAAATAAAAACAAAAACATAGGGTCAGATTATTTCCATGGATGTTTAGCAGAGTAACAGTATTAAGTTTTTCCCTTGGCCCTAAGACCATGGGTTTGGAGTTCAGTTAACAGTACCAAGTAGGAGTTCTCTTGTGTAGAGCAGGCATTAAATCCAACCATAAAATTTTTCATTACTCCAATAAGATTCATGCCCTATTGCACCAGTAGGCACATCTTGGTAGCCCAGGTATTACTGAACTAGAAGAGTTCACAAATGAATAATAGACAAGGAACTAGATATAACTGATACTCCTACAGTCACATGATTTTCAGAGTCCCACAATATACATTGGGGAAAAGATAGCATCTTCAACAAATGGTGCTAGTCAAATTGGATAATGAAAATAGATCCTTATCTCCCATTCTTCACAAGACTCAACTCCAAATGGGATGATATGGTGTAAGAAGACTTTTCCTATGTGTATGATGTTACACACATTTCTACTCACCCCAGATAGGAAGCACATGACATAGTAAAGTCCAATTAGGCAAACCAAAGAGTTTTTTGGTTTACTTACAGGAATACAGGTGAGAGGTTATATATAGGAACAAGAACAGTTCAAAGACAACTGTACCCCCAAAGCCCACCACAACATGCATGTCGGCTCACAAAATCTAAGAACATGGAGCATACTGCACAGCTTACTGGCAACTCAGCAAGTTGGAGCCCCTTCCAAACAACTTGACCACTTGATTCTTCTACACCTCTTGTATGCAGTTCAGCTGGTTTCTGCTTCTTTTCAACAGCTGGTTTGTTCTCACAGTCTGCAACTCTATTGTTTATTCTTGGAAAGGAAGATCCTAGTGAGTCTGATCAGTTTCAGGGACTTCCTGGAGCTTTTTTGACTTCTTTATCTGATAAAACAAACTCCGAAGTCCTGCTTAACTATCTTCCTTTTGATATCTTCTCCCAGGACAGGGTGACATATTCTATCTTTCTATTATTTCAGGGATGTGTTGCCTCACTATGGAAGCAAATTCTGAATGCTAGAGGGTTCACCATATCAAATTTATAACTATGATGAATTCAGATTTTTATCACAGCCCTTTACAATCATGTGAACATAATATATGCTGGAATAGAATTTTGTTAAAATCTGTAAACACAAAATAGCTCCTGCTGCTCAGTATCTTGTGAACTTTGCAAGTAAAATTGGTTCAGGGGGACAGCAAGATGGCTGAGTTTATAGGGGCCCTTATAAGCTGATGAGTTTGGTTCAGTCTCGAGGACCCACATGACAGAAAAGAATCAACCCCTGGAAGTTATCTCTGACCACACTCACCTAAGTTTGCATGCTTCTACGCAATGCATGCATTTACATGTAACTAAATGCATAAACTAATACTTAATAAAATGAGATCACAAAGACTTTAGAATTTTATGTTGTATAGAACCAATATTAGCAAATAGTGTTTTCTTTAAAATGATAACCTGGATCCCAATTAAACTTTTAAAGTCTCATTTTAAAGGCAACTTAGAGACAATGATCAAAAGGAATATGAAATAAATTTATATTTCAAATATAGAAAAATCATGTTGAAATGCATTAAATTGCCCTTTATTGTCTCTTCTTGGAGCACTAGCTGAGGATGCATGCAGGCTGAGGATAGATTTACATTCATAGGTAAGACAGAAAAACTCCAATCCTCTAAGTCACCCAAAGAACTATAAATGTGCATCAGATATTTAGGGAACCTTAATTCCTTATCACACTCCCTAATTTACATTATCTGCTTCAAGTTTTTTCTTGACATATCATTGTACATATTCCAGGAGTAAAATATAAATTCTTATGCACATATCTTGAAATGTGATCAACTCAGGGTAATTAGCATCTTTACTACCTCAAATATGTATCATTTATTTGTGATGAAAACATTAAAATCCTCATTCTTCTTGCTCTGAAATATAAAACCATTGCAAATACCTGAAGTCCCTGAATTAACCTACAGTGAAGTAAGAGAACATATTATTTCTTCCTAAATGTAACATCATCATGGCTAAGTAAACTTTCCCTCTTTCTTTACAGCTTTTGGTAACACTAGTTTATGTGTCTATTTTTTTCAGAAAAACTGGTTCACATTTCATATTCAACTGAGGTCATGCCATATTCAGCTCTACTTAGCTGATTTCACATGGCTGGCATCCGCTGGGACTCCTCCATGGACTGGCAGATGAGAAGATTCCATTTTTGGTCAACACTGATTGTATTCCTCTGGGTATATGCAACATATTTTCTTTACCTCTTTGTTGATCAATGACCACCATGACTAATTGCTACAAGAAATGTGGAATTGCAGACACATCTTCCACACATTGATTTCATTTACTTCAGAGAAATAATTACATTGGCATTGCTAAGTCCTGTGATAATTCTACTTTAAAGAATTTTTGTTTGCTTGTTTGTTTTGTTGTTATTATTGCAGTGCAAGGGTCCTAACCTAAGATCATGAAAAAAAGGAAGAGAAATGTACTAATACTCTGCTAATGTGATGACTCCTCTTTAAATTTATATGACTTTGATAGTAACGTTATGAATTATATTCTCACCAATATCATGTAAGAGTTCTCTGTTCTCTCCACCTTTTTCAATTTTTAAAGGACTATATTCAATTACTATGTGTGAATTTCTTATAATTTATTTTATATTTTATTATTTATTTATATTTGTATATTATATTTATACAATAAAAATATACTTATTTATATTTTAATCATGTTCAAATTCTTCCTACTGAGCTTCTCAGATACTCCTCACCTCTCTATATCAACAAAACCCGTAACCATGCTCAACCTCCCAAGAGTCACATGTCTCAAGAAAAAAGACTCTTTTCTTTTTCAAGCAATCAATTGCCAGTAGCTTATTAGCTAGGAATAAAGGGAGAGAGTACTGAAAGGGAGGGCATTTTAGGGTCAGGTAAAAACCTGGCACAAGGGAAACTAGCAGAAATCTACTACAATGGCCCCAGCTAAGACTTTTAGCAATAATGGATAAGTAGCCTTTGGTGTAGGAGGGCCCTTCTACATTTCTGTGCTTTCATTCATTGAATAAAGAAACTGCCTTGGCCCTTTGATAGGGCAAAATCTTAGATAGGCAGGGAGGACAGAACAGAATCCTGGGATAGGGAAGGCTCAGGAAGCTGCCACCATGAAGCCGCCAGGGTCAGACATGGTGAATGATTCCCAGTAAGACCACTACCTCGTGGTGACACACAGACTATTAGAAATGGGCTGAATCAGATGTAAGAGTTAGCCAACAAGAGGCTAGTGATAATGGGCCAGGCAGTAACTAAATTAATACAATTTTCGTGTGGTTATTTCAAATATAAGCAGGCCTGCGGCCAGGAGCTGGAAGCCAGGAGAGCAGGGAACACAGCCCACCCACACTGGGAGCTGGGTGGGACACAGCCCACGCTTCCCCTCTTACTATAAGCCTTAACTAGTAATCTCCTGTGATCAGATTAATGCCTGACCCAACTGTCATCAGAGAGATGCCATCCAGCAACCGATGGAAAAAGATGCAGAGACCCCACAGCAAAACATTAGGTAGAATTGAGGGAATCCTACAGAAGATGGGAAGAAAGGTTCACAGAGGCTCACAGTGATTGAAGCACCAACCAGGGAGCCTACATGGAACTGACCTAGGCAATCTGTGTAGCTTGATCGTCTGGTGAGACTCCCAACAGTTCAAATAGGAGCTGTCTCTGACTCTTACAGGCTGTTATGACCCAACAAACCATAGTGCGCCACCTTGCCTAGCCTTAATACATAGGAAGATGCTTAGTCTTTTTGAAACGTGATAAGCCATATTTTGTTGATACTCATGAAAGACCTGTGCTTCCCTATACAAAAACAGAGCAGTGAATTGGGGGGGGCAAAGACAGAAGAAATTAGGGGAGGGATTAGGAGGAAAGAAAGGAGGAGAAACTGTGACTGGGATGCAAATTAAATAAATGAATAAATTTATTTTATGAAAAGAAAATAATTTGAATGTGTGTGTGTTGTATGTGATTAACACATTGGGTGATAGAGCTTAAACAGAATAATCATCTCAAGCTGAGGAGACAAAAGGATGCAAATCCTCAGTTGAAACTATGGCAAGTCCAAGGCAAGATCAGGGAGGGGAAATTAATCCATGGTTTACTAAGGTATCACTTACTTTTCATTTTGTCAAATGACTGACTTAGAAAATCAGCTTTCCTGCTTTGCTTATTCATAGAGGAAGTAAGAGAAAATTTCTGTATGGATATCCTACAAGGTTCTATAGCCTAGGTACATACAATAAAAGATTTCTGTTAATTTTAAACACTGTATGCATTCAATGATGTGGTTTGATTTACCAACTGAGCTTTTTGTACTTATGTATTATATATGCATACATGTATATAAAAATAATTAAAAACAAAATGTGCTTTAAAAGTTCAAGAACATAAAAAAGAGCAAGGAGGAGTGTGTGGGAGGGAGGGTTTGCCAGAAAAAATAAAAGTGGAAATGAAGCAATTATAATCTTAAAAGTAAAATAGATCAATATATTGAAGAAGGAATGAAACAGAAGCTGTGTGTACAGTCAATATAATCAAAAGAATATGTACACTAAAGAAAAAACTATGATCAGTGTATTTGAAAAATGAAGAATACATGCAAAACATATGACAAAAATGGAGAATATGCTCAACAAATTTAAGAGAAGAAAATGGATACAAAAATATTTTATAAGCCAGAGTGCATCTGTATGTTATTGTGGAGAATGCATACACACGAATTTCAGTGGAAAATATGGGGTGCTAGTTCTCTACTTCTATTTAAGGGTCCAAGGATCATACCCAGGTTGTTGGGTTTTGTGGCAAGCAAAGAGATCTTTTATTAGGTGAAATATCCCGCTGTCCTCCAACACCTAATTTTTGACAAAAAGCAAAAAATATCAAATGAATAAAAGAAAGCATATTTAACAAATGGTGCTGACATAACTAGATATCAACATGTAGAAGAATGAAAATACACACATATCTATGCACAAAACTCAAGTCCAAATGAATCAAAGACCTCAACATAAAGCCAGTCACACTGAATATTATAGAAGAGAAAGTGAGAAATACACTTAAACGCATTGGCACAGGAGACCATTTCCTAAATATAACCCCAGCAGCACGGACACTGAGAGATACAATTAGTAAGTGGGACCTCCTGAAACTGAAAAGCTTCTGTAAAACAAAGGACACGGTCAACAAGACAAAAGGACAGCATACAGAAGGGGAAAAGATCTTCACTAACCCCAAATAAGACAGAGATCTTATCTCTAAAATATACAAAGAACTTAAGAAATTGTTCATCAAAACAACACATAATCCAATAAAAAATTGAGTACAGATCTAAACAGAGAATTCTCAACAGAGGAATCTAGAACGGCTGAAAAACACTTAAGGAAATGTTCAACATCCTTAGTCATCAGAGAAATGCAAATCAAAACAACTATGAGATCCCATCTTACACCTGTAAGAATGGCCAAGATCAAAAACACTGATGACAACTTATGCTGGAGAGGTTGTGGAGTAAAGGGAACAGTTCTACATTGCTGGTGGGAATACAAGCTGGTATAACCCCTTTGGATGTCAGTGTGGCTATTTCTCAGAAAACTAAGAAACAACCTTCCTCAAGACCTAGTAATACTACTTTTGGGTATATAACCAAAGGACGCTCAATCGTGCCCCAAAGACATGTGTTCAACTATGTTCATAGCGGCTTTGTTTGTCATAGCTAGAACCTGGAAACAACCTAAATGCCCTTCGCCCGAGGAAGGGAAAGGGAAAAGGGGGACCATTACCCCAAGGGGGACTACCCCGCCGGAAAAAAAAATAACGACATCTTGAATTTTTAAGGAAAATGGATGGAGCTAGAAAACATTAATTTGAGTGAGGTAACCCAGACACAGAAAGACAATTATCACATATACTCACTCATAGGTGGTTTTTAAACATAAAGCAAAGAAAACCAGCCTATAAACCACAATCCCAGAGAATTTAGACAACAATGAGGATACCAAGAGAAACTTACATAGATCTAATCTCCATGGGAATTAGACAAAGACAAGATCCCCTGAATAAATTGGGAGCATGGGGACCTGGGTGGAGGGTTTAAGGGGGAGGGGAAATGTAGGGAGGAGAGCAGAGAAAAGTGTAGAGCTCAATAAAAATCAATTTTAAAAAAAGAGAAAAAAATAACTATGTTCTATCACTCACTTCTCAGAAAATTCCTGCCGCTTCATTAGTCTCTTACCATCTGGTTACCCTCCATAGATATTCTAAATTAAACACATATATCTAAACCTAAATGCTAACATCATGTCTGAGAGAAAACAATGTATGTCATCCTGGACTGCGTGTACCTTACTCAGATGAGCTGTTTCTAGCTCAACTAATTATCCTGAAAATTTTGAAATTTTATTTTTATAACAGTGAAATAATATCCCATTATGTAAATGTATCCCATTTTCATATTCTTTCATCAACTGATACATATCTGGCTTGCTTCCTAACTTTTGGCTCTTATTATAATGACAGCAGGAATAATATGGAGAAGCAAGTATCTCTGTAGTGAGCTGCCCTTGGGGTATAGGTGGATCCTGTCGTGGAACTACTTTAGCTTTTGAGGACCCTTCAATTTTATTTCTACAGAGCTGTACTCCGCCACAATCCCACCAACAGAGTCCACATCTTCACCAGCACCACCTGTTTTCATTAGTTTTTTTTCTTAGTCTCGGATGTACTGACATGCATAGGATGAAATCACAAAGTAGTTCCAATTGGTGTTTTCTGGATGAATGAGAACACTGAACACTTTTAAAGTGTGTCTTAGAGATAGAGCCAGAGACCCACAGTCACATCAGAACAAGGGACTGAGCTACCAAGGTCCATTGGAAGAGCAGAAGGAGGGAGAAGATGAGCAAGGAAGTCAGGACCGTGAGGGACTGGCCCACCAACAGAGACAGTGTGCTTGATCTATTGGGAGCTCATTGAATCCAGCTGGACCAAGACTGAATGAGCATATGACCTAACTGGACCCTATGAATGGGACTGACTGAGAAACCAATGATAATGGCACCGGGACCTAGCTCTTCTGCATGTATTGGCTTTTTGGGAACTTATTCTATATGGATGCACATCTTCCTAGACCGAGATGGAGGGGGGAGGGCCTTGGGCTTCCCATAGGGCAGGGTATCCTGCCCCATCTTAAGGAAGCGGGGGGAGGGTGGGGGGGTAGTGGGGGAGCGGGAGTGCCGGGAACAAGGGGAGTAAATGTAAATTTTTTTTAATTTATTTTTTTTATTGTTAAAAGCAAAATTTACATGGCTATATATATGGAGACCCAGATTCCATTGTCATTATTAATACCTGTTTAGGGAGTTTGCAAGGCACACTAGAGATAAATGGCACAGCCTATGAAATCATGCCAAAGAATCTGACTTCCACATTTGAACATCTCATATACAAAATGAACAGGGAGGACTCAGAATTATTTTCTAGAAGATGTGGGTTAACAGAAGAGGAAATAGCTCGACAAGTGAAGATTCAAGAAAGCAAAGACTCTAGACTTATGCAAAGCCAATATGAAAATTGGTGGACCCATCACAAGGGTGCTGAATATTATGTGGTAATAGATAATCAACGATATGTTTACAGAGCAAATAATGTAACAACCTGTATGCTAGAAATGTTACAAATTGTCAGCGGAATAAATGGTTATTATCTTCAGATGGATATTCATGTGGTTTTCACAACACTGGAAGTTTGGACCCAAACAAGCAAAATCAATGTAACAAGATCCATAGATGATGTCCTAAATAATGTCTGTGACTAGAAAGAAAAGAATGTTTCCAATTGCTTTAGAAATGATATTGTACATCTTTTTGCCAGGCAAAATTATGGTGTACATTTAGGGCTAGCTTATTTAGGTACAGTTTGCACATCATCTAATTGTGCAGTTAACAGTTTCATGTCTGATAAACAACAGACATGGCATCCATTATAGCACATGAGCTGGGTCATAATTTGGGTATGGATCATGATGAGAAATACTGTACGTGTGGGTTATCAAAATTTATAATGGCCCCATCAAAATCTGATTCCCCTAGATTCAGTAATTGCAGTTATGAGAGTATGTATTCCATGATAACCAGGACAACATGTTTATACAATAATTCAGATATAGTCGTAACCATCAACCTCACCTTCTGTGGGAATAATGTGGTTGAGGAAGGAGAGCAGTGTGACTGTGGATCCTAAGCATCCTGTCCAAGTGATCCATGCTGTAGCGAAGGCTGTGTGTTCAAACCCGATGCTGAATGTGATCAAGGGCTTTGCTGTAAAGACTGCAAGTTCAAACCACCAGGAACAGTGTGTAGAAGACAGAAAAATGAATGTGACCTTCCAGAGT
>JAQHUG010000190.1:285747-302803 GCA_028555095.1 Dicrostonyx torquatus | reverse complement strand
TTAAAGAAAATTATCCAAGCACAGTGTTGAAAGACCTTAGAACAAAGACTAATTGATTTTAGCCAGTTCTCTGCTCTTTTGTTCTCTAAGCTGACTTTATCCTGATTTACACATGGCTATGACTGCCCTTCTTTTCTGTTTCTTTTAGTCCTGCTGGTCTGATGTATCAACTCCGCCAGAAGACAAACCACAAAAGGCCACTGCTGTACACAACCAGACCAACTGAGGACTGGGAGAGCAAGGTTTTCTCTTGTTCCTCCTTTGTTCTCTAATAGGACATAGTGACTGTGGATGAGGTCCTGGTCCATGATAGGACCATGATCCTTCAGTTCTGGATACGGATGATGTTCTTCCCCTCCACATGGTACCCAACTGCGCATGCTAAGTATGGCAGCTCTCCAGAAGTAGTGATACCCATGAGGGTCACTGATAGTAGGAGACATAATAGTTCTCTAGGGTGGCTGTCCTATGGCCTGTGCTTTGGAGGAGAGAGACACATTATCACCATGAGACCCAAGACAAACTTAATATCCAGAAACTTTCTATTGTTCACCTACACTGACCAAGGTGATCTCCTTGCAGAGCAGCCTTTTGTGCAGACTGACTGCTACTACCATGGCTATGTGGATGGAGACCCAGAGTCCCTGGTCATTATTAATACCTGCTTAGGGAGTTTGCAAGGCATATTAGAGATAAATGGCACAGCTTATGAAATTGTCCCCAAGAGCTCAACTTCAACATTTGAACACCTGACTTACAAAATGGGCAGTGAAGACTCAGAATCATTTCCCATGAGATGTGGGTTAACAGATGAAGAAATAGCACGACAAATGAAGCTTCAAGAAAGTAACGATGACTCTCTTATGCAAAGCCAATATGAGAACTGGTGGACCCACCACAAGTATATTGAATATTATGTGGTGATAGATAATAAACAATATGTTCATAGAAACCATAATACCACAGCTTGTATTCATGATATTTTGCAGATGGTTAATGGAATAAATGGTTATTATCTTCAAATAGATATTGAAGTTATTTTAACCACACTTCAAGTGTGGAGTAAACAAAATCATGTTGATGTAGAAGGAGATATATATAATGTCCTAGAAAATTTCTGCAGTTGGAAGAATAAAAACATTGGTAATCAAATTAGACATGATATCATACACCTTTTCCCCAGACAAGGGTATGGTATGTATTTAGGGCTAGCTCATGTAGGTACAGTTTGTACAGCTAATAACTGTGCTGTTAACAGTTTCATGTCTGATTCAATGGCAGACATGGCATTCATTATAGCACACGAAATGGGTCATAATTTGGGTATGCTTCATGATGACAATGGATGCACTTGTGGGAGAAGAAGCTGCATAATGGCCCCAGCAAAATCCAATTCCAATAAATTCAGCAATTGCAGTTATGAACAGCTCTATGGAACTATTATGAGAAGAACCTGTTTATACAACATTCCAGATGAAGTCGTCAGGACAAACCTGACCTGGTGTGGGAATAGCATGGTTGAGGAAGGAGAGCAGTGTGACTGTGGATCCTCTGAATCCTGTAAAAGAGATCCATGTTGTAGCGAAGGCTGTGTGTTCAAACCTGGTGCTGATTGTGCCTTTGGACTTTGTTGCAAAAGTTGCAAGTTCATGCCAACAGGCATGGTGTGTAGAAGACAAAAGAATGAATGTGACCTTCCCGAGTGGTGCGATGGAACTTCAGCTGAGTGTCCAGAAGACATGTACGTAGCAGATGGAAATCTTTGCCATGATGGTGGTTATTGCTATAAAAGGGCATGTCACAAACATGAGGCACACTGTCAGATGATTTTTGGCAAGGGAGCCAGGAGTGCAAATGATACTTGCTACTTGGAAATGAACATACGGGGTGACCGTTTTGGTAACTGTGGTAACAATAGCTATAACTACATACGGTGTAAGAGCAATGATGTACTCTGTGGACGAATTCAGTGTGAGAATGTCATGGAGCTTCCCCATAGGAGAAAACATGAAACAGTGCATTGGACTCACTTCAATAATGTCACCTGCTGGACTGTGGACTATCATTTTGGGATAACCATAGCTGACATTGGAGCAGTGAGAGATGGCACGCCTTGTGGTCCAGATCATATGTGCATTGACAGGAAGTGTGTCCATAAGTCTGTTTTGTTAAGTAACTGTTCAGCATTACGATGCAATATGAGAGGAGTCTGTAACAATAAACATCACTGTCATTGTCATGTCAAATGGGAGGCACCAGACTGTCTACTAAGAGGTTTTGGAGGTAGTATAGACAGTGGACCTCCTCCGCGGAGATTAACAAATTTCATCTGGGGTAAATATTTGCTAGCTTTTTTACTTCTTGTTGTGATTTTGTCATTTTGCTTAAGTGCCATAATAAAAAGGGTGCAATATTCCTCAGACTAAAATGACAAGCAGTGCCACGACCAGAACCTTCATCCGGTGCCAAAATGTCACCTGAAAAGCAAAACCTCAACCTTAAATATTTACTTGCAAAGGAAGATGCTAAAGGTTAAAAGAAAACACAAAGAAAGTAATAAAAAATACTTATTATACAAGAATTCTTTCCTGTATTGGCATGTAGACTTCTGAACATAGGAATAGCATTATGTATGTGTGCCTGAAATCCCAGGTCAGAAGTTCTGAAGACTTTCCTTGTTTGAATACCAAAAGCATTCACCACCAAATAAAATGAGGTCCTATCATATTAATACTTTTTTTTTAGTTTAAGCAATTTTTTTGCCTTGCTCATGATTGAATTGATGTCTGTCATCCACTAGCTTAGGTCCAACCTATGGGACTCTGTTGTGTTTCTTTGCATTTGGTTTTTCTTAGCTCTAAACCCCTTACCCTTTCCATTCTGCTTTGCCACATAGAGAGAAGGAGCCTCCAAACTTTATTTCCTCATGACATATTCTGTCTGCAAGAACCTATCCCTGGGAGGGCCAGAGTAAGATTGGAAACCTGCGAGAACGTTTGGAGACTCTGTTCATGTGAGAGCTATAGTCTCTGCCTTCACATGATGCTCTTAGTAGTATTCACTCCGCTGGAGATTTTAACACAATTTTCAGAAATGCACAACATAGCTGCCCTGATTAAGTCCTGTAATGAAACACCATGACCAAAACAACCTGGAAAAGGTGTTTATTTGGCTTTATCCTTCCTTATCACTCTCCATCATTTAATGAAGTCAGGACAGAAACTTACACAGGGCAGGAACCAAGAGCTGATGCAGAGCACATCGATAGGCTGCCACTTGCTTGCTTGCTCCTCCTGACTTGCTCAGCCTGCTTTCTTACAGAAAATGCGATGGTGGTCAGCTGTTCACCATCCACAATGGACAGCCCCCTCCCTAAGCAATCAATCACTAAACAAGAAAATGTCCTACATTTTCTAGAGTTCCTACAGCTCGATCTTACAGGGGCATTTTCTCAGTGAAGCTGTCCTCTACTCAGATGGCTCCACCATGTGTCAGGTTGACAAAAATCTAGCTAACATAATACCATCGTCTCCCCTAGAGATTTAGCACAATGGTGAAACATCACAACTCTAATTATGATCTCAGGTCTACAGAAATTCCAGCACCAAAGTCTGTCCTTGGAGATTATCCTCCCTCCACCATGAAACAGCCTTCAAAACCTTAGACAGCTATCCAGACCTTCTGCCCTCTGACAACCAGTCCTAGTGCAGAGAGCTACACTGTCCACTTAGCACAGATATGAACAGTTCTAATTATGGAATAACGGTACACTTTAGTCTCATCTGAAATCAGAATTTTTGTCATTTCCCTTTACAAATATGGGAAGAGAATTTAAGCTTGGATATTATTTTCTTAAAATCTCTAACAGAAAACAATAGATCCTGACACTCAATTCTAAATCAACTTTGTTTGACTATAAAATGAGATCAAGAAGATATTCTCAGATTTGTGTTGGAATAACTAAATATAAGTAAATCCTATTTTCCTACAAAACAAAATTTAAGTTCCCTATTAAAGTTTAAAAAAACAAATTTTAAAGTCAGAAAGGATCCTTTTCTCAAAACAGTGACCGGGGCTAATCTGACCTCCCAGACTGTATTGTAGTCATGTTTGAGGCTTCCCCAAATACCACCCTATCTGCATGCACTGGCAGCTGAATTCTCAATAAAAACTTTGAAAACCAGAAGAGTGTAGAATCAATAAAATTCACGTCCTAAAACACTAGTGTTGCCAATCTAGAATAGTATAGCCAGCAAAATGACTTTCTATGACTGAAGGAGAAAGATTTTCTATTACATAAACAGCTAAAGAGGTTAGATCCAACAAATCAAACAGTATTTTGAGTAAAAGAAAGAAATGAGCATAGCGTAGAGACTGCACCACTAAGAACACAATCAACAGCATCCAAAATCAGCAACACAATGACCACAGTTATCACATGCAGTACAGGCTGACTGAATAGATCAAGAAGCAAAATCTACTTATATCTACAAGAAATACATCTTAGTTTTAAAGATAGTCACTGCCTTGGAGTAAAATTGTAAACAGAATTCCAAGCAAATGAGACAGGAAGCAAGTTCACTCAACTTTCAAAATGTCTGACAAAGTAACCTTCAAATAAATCTAATCAGAAGGGATAAAGAGGGACACTTCATTCCAAGCGAGGGAACAGTTAGTCAAGAAGACCTTACTGTCTTCATTCCACATTTACCAAACTCAGATGTACTCTATTTCTTCAGAGAATTTACTGCTAAGGCACAGATTAATATCAACCCATTAATATTAGGTGATTTTAATACCCTACTTTCTCCAATAGATGTGTGATATAAAAAAGTATACAAGAAATAACAAAATTAATTGACATCATGCTTCAAAATGAACTTAACACTTATCTACAGGATATTGTAACCAAACACATTCTTCCCATCGGTACATGAAAGGACTGGGGGTAAGGCCAGTCTGAGGCTCTGCCAGAGGCCCTGGTGAAGGGAACTTTAGTTCTTTGTCCTTGCACAGCTGGGTTGGGTCCAGGACCACAAAGGAGAATAATTTTCAGTTCCTGGAAACTGTCCTTTTCCCCTGAAAGTCAGAGGTTATCAGTCCCAAGCCGCTGTGTTCTTGCTCTGTGACACAATTGACATGGCCTGTGTTCCCTTTATACAGCATTGCTTGATAATCCTCCCGCTGATTCTGTCCCATTGTGTGACAGTTTTCTGCTGACCCTGCCCATGTTTCCCAGTGCAATCAGTACATGAAACGGTGTTGCTTAGGAAGTTTTTGCAGGCCTGAGTCATCAGCTTATATAGTCCCTCTAACCCCAGCTTTCTGTTCTGCTCTTTTTCTTATCTTTGGTCCTCCCCATTGAAAATGCTCAGTTCTGAACCTGCATTCCTGCTGATTCAAGTCACTGATGCTTTTCTACAATAGACTGCATTGGAGGACACAAAGCAAACAATTACAGATTCAAAGACATTGAATCACTCAGTGTATCGTATCCGACATTGATAAGGCTTTTTCTGACTAACCAGAATTTATACTGACTTTTACTACCTAAAGGTGTTTCCCAGTCTCACTTTCCAATTTCCTTAACATGCAGGGAGATCTTTCCATGTGTAGGTCAGGTCTTCATCGTTGCTATAAGAAAGAAGGCTCAGTAGACTATTAAGAGCAAGTCAACAACTACACCCCAGCAAACCCTCCTCATCAGGTCCTGCTGCCAAGTCCATTGAGTTCCTGTCTGACTTCCCTTGGATTGTGAACAACACAAGAAAGACAAAAATACCTTTGCTCCTCAAGTCAATTTTTGGCATGATGATTTTTCATAGCTGAGAGGGTCACCCATTGCAATGCCCAGTGCAGTGCTGACTATAGCCTATTCTTTGTTAAAACAGTTCAAAGAAAGCAGCATATAACTCACACAAAGCTTATTGATTCCTTTAGGGGGGTTGCTATTTTTTATTTTTTTAGATTTGCTTCCATATGAGAAAGAAATTACCACACTAAAACTACCTTACAGTTCTCAAACATCACCTGAGAAACAATAGCTCATTATCCATATTTCAGCTGTGAAAGCAGAGCCTGGTGTTCATACTTAACCTAAAAGGAAAGAGTTCAATGTTGAAACTTCATCATATTTGGAAAAAAAATAACTCAATGTTCAAGTTGTACCTGTAATTCAAAACATGCAAATTTCATAGAACAAAGCCAGACCATTTGGAAGCACTCCATGTATTAATCTGTAATGTCCTGACTATAGAAATGCTATTGTGTGTGTCATTAACCTCCACAGGACGTTATGTTAGGATCCAAAAGTCTCAAGACTATGCAAAAGAAAGTCCCAGAATATTCATTCTTTGCTATTTAAGGCAACTTAGTCTATTTTTAGTGGTATTAGTGCCTGTTGTCCATAAACACGGAAGCGACTCACAAATCATCTGTGTACATTTTCACTGGGCATCTGCCTTTCAAAGCATGCTCACCATTTCACTTTATTATTTATAGAGAAGGAGCCCACAAATCCCATTTGGCTTAGCCAGACCACACTAGTAGAATCTGCATATAGACAGCTCTGATTTGGACTGGGAAGAGTGGACAAGTATTTTTTTTAAAAAGTAGTTTTCATTGCTGCTTTGTCATGACTCTCATCCAGGTGTCATTTATAGGTTTTGATTTGGGCTTCATTAGTGCACAGAGTGGGCTGTTCTCCACGCATCTGCACTGAAAGGCCCAGAGATACAGCACTGCTCTGAAACAACCTACCTGAGACTCGGTTGCAGGGTCTTGCGTCCTCTAAGAAATTCCAGAGGATCAATCACCAGTGTGGCTATACCCTTGCCTAAGAGACTTCTAGGTTCTTATGTTCTATATCTATAAGACAAACTCCAGAGCCATGGTTGACTATCCCCTAATTCTCCCCTTTGACCTGTCCTGCAAGTGGACAGAGCTACTCAACCTAGTTAGTCAATCTTGGTTTTCTGAGGGATTTTTTTTCTCATTCTGGACATGTACTGGGTGATATACAGGAATTCCTATGTCCCTTTTGATAACTATGATGGTGTCAGAATTTTATTAAGACCATTTAAAGTCATGTAGACATGATTTACAGTTAAGAAAAATTTTATTGAAACCTGTCAGCAAAAATTAATAGGCCTTCAACAAAGGCTTTTTTTTATCAACTTTACTTACAAAATGGATTCAAGTGACTGGCAAAATACCTGAGCTACTATAGCCATTGTGACACATGCCTTTTGGACAGACTTTCATCCTTAGAATCTACATGATGGAAGGAGAGAACCAACCCCTGAATATGTCTTTGACAATCCCATGGGTACCCTGGGAGAATTGCATGCATGTTTCTGTGCAAGGACAAACAGGAAATAAACACCATACACATAATTAATACATATATGCTTACATACATACATAAAATAAGAATATTTTAGAAATTTATGTTTTATAAATATTATCAAATCAGGTTTCCTTATAAAACACAAAGCATGGATTTAACTTTAAAAATCATATTTTAAAGCCTGCTAAGAGTCAACAGTCAAAGTAATTGTGAAGAAATGGTTTCAAATATAGAAAAACATTTTAGAATGACAGGAACTTCAGAACTAATTGAGGCTGCATCTGAGCTGAGGATGCGGTTCCCACAGTCGGAGTAGATGACTTCTGCTTAGGACAGAAGACCACCAATTCTCCAATACCGCCACAGGACTATGTTTGTAGATTATATATGTGGAGCCCTTAATTCCTTATCATTGTACCCCATGTTACCTTACCTTTTTATACAATTATTGACATGTATTTGTACATATTTACTGGGTCTAATGAAGGTCTTGTTAAAAGATATATTGATATTGTTATGATTAATCATTTATGTATCTGTATGTAGGTATGTATGCATGAGAACCTGTGCCTGTAGAGACCAGAGATGTCACATACCCTGGAGCTGGAGTGACTGACAGTTGGTACCTGCCTGATTGGCTGCTGACTTTTATCCAGTGGTGGGATTTGGGCATCTGTGTCACCATCCGGTGACTATAGCCATGGGAACACACCATGGAGTTTTCTGTGCTATTATTATACATTCCTGGTTTTCACTGGGCACCAGGGTCTGTTTGCTCCGTTGCCTGTGTGAATTAACATGCAGTCAGGTGCAGCAACCCCTTGGGCACTGCTATTTTTTATGTAGGACTGTGCTGACTGTCCAGCCTCTACTGTGCTAACATGTCAGTTTCAAGGTTCTTTCGCCAGGTCTGTGAAGAATTCCGCTGGAGTTCTGATTGGGGCTGCATTGAATTTGAGGAAGGTTTTTGGTTTGGTGACCATTCACACCATTAATTATTTCAATCCATGATTATGGAAGAGCCTTTCATCTTTTATAATGTTTTTCTTCATTTAAACGATTTTTGTTGCATAGTTTCTCACATTCTAAACCATTTCAGTTTAGAAACAATTGTTGTCCTGACTTCTTTATTGCTGTGGTTGTCATGTTTGGAAACTGATATGTGTACTAATTTGGTGTCTCTTACATGCTTTACTACAAATAAGGATACTTTCACTCCTTTCTTTCCATTTGATCAGTTTTACTTCTATTTTCTCAATTCTCTAACTGAGACTGGAAGTACTATATAGAGTACGAGTGAAGCTGTAAGACACAGGCTATATTGCTTATTTTAGTGGGAAGTCTTCAAGCTTTTCTCTCTTTTTCATGACTTTGGCTATGTGTTGAATATATCATTTATGAGATTGAGGGATGCTATCTCTTTTGCTTTTCTCAAAAGACTTATGATCAGGACAGAATGTAGGATATTGTTAGCACCCTTTGTGTATCTTAAGAGGAATACTGACATTTCATTTACTGATTCCACTTATGTGATGGCTTGTATTTTGAACCATAGCAGCAACTCTGGAATGAGTCCTACTGGACCATGGTGACTGATTCTTATATGTTGAATTCAATTTTCAATATTTTATTTAAAACATTCATTTAATGTTTATCAGGTCAGATGGTGTATAATTTGGATGTTTGTTGTGACTTTGTCTGGCTTTACTTCAGGTAATACTGAGTTCAAAAATAATTTGGAAGCATTCTACACACTTGTAGTTTATAGAATTTTATTTTATAATTTTATTGATTTTTATTGAGCTCTACATTTTTCTCTGCTCCCCTCCTGTCTTCTCCTCTCCCCTTCAATCCTCTACCATGGTCCCCATGCTCCCAATTTACTCAAGAGATCTTGTCTTTTTCTACTTTCCATGTAGTTTAGATTATGTATGTCTCTCTTAGGGTCCTCATTGCTGTCTAGGTTTTCTGGGATTGTAATGTTTAGGCTTTTTCTTTGCTTTATGTTTAAATACCACTTATGAATGAGTACATATGATAATTGTCTTTCTGAGTCTCGGTTACTTCACTCAAAATGATGTTCTCTCACTCCATCCATTTGCCTGCAAATTTCAAGATATTTATAGAATTTTTTAAGTATTGAAATTATTTCTTTTGAATATTTGAGCAACAAGTGTTCCCCATAGTAGTGGACATTTCAACACTTGGTTGCCATTTGATTGCATTGTTTGGGGAGGGTTAGGAACTGTGACCATGTTGAAGGAAGTTTGTCACAGGAGGAAGGCTTTGAGAGTTTGAACACACACACACACACACACACACCTGCTGTTTCCAGCTTTTCTCCACCCTTCAGCTTTGTGGTTCAATTCATGATCCCTCAGGTCTCTGTTTCTGCTGACATACATGTCTTTTGCTACCATGCTATTCCCACCATTATGGATTCTAACCCTCTAGAAACATAAAGCAAAATAACCTCTTCCATCTATAAGCTGTCTTGATGAATTTATTTTATCACAACCACAGCAGTATGTTTAACACAGTTCTTTTTCAAATGTTTGGTATAAATTTATTATAAATACACTGTAGCTTCAGGGTTTTTTTTTTCACGCAATATATATAGCATTATTTAAACAGCTTTATGCCCTCAAATGTCTCCTAACTTTCTCTAATACTTCTCTCTCACAGCATCATGTAGTGGTTTTTAAAACACTGAGTCATTTTAGTGCTTTTAACACATGTGTACATGTACATAACCCACTAGAGCAGAAGCAAACTGGCAGTGGCCTTTTCTCTGAAGAAAATTACTTTCCCTCTCATCAGTAATCCTCAAGTATCAATAGCCAATCAGTGATGGGTGGAATTTTATGTACCCTGACATTTGTGCAATAATTTCATCTTGCTTAGTATTATGCAGGTCTTCACATACAAACAGTCTCTATGCAACACCCATTCTCTCCAGAAAAGAGAGTTTTGTAGCCGATCTCTCCAAACTCTGGAATTTTGATCTATATTATACTCCTCCCAGGAGGCTCCAAAATTATCACAAAAAAAGGCTGCCAGGAAAATTGCAAGAGGAAGAGGTCGTGGAAGACTATAAGGAATTGGTGATTTCCAACCAAGACCAGGAAGACAAATAAATGAATTCACAATGGTTATACAAGGTGCAGAAGAACTGTACAACCTTCAGCCAGTAAATTTTAAAAAAGAGATGGAGAAGATGGAATAAAATAATCACTTAGGACCTATTGGCAATTCATACCTGCTTGGAGATGGAGAATTGATTTTCTTTAAGGGTGTGACCACAGTTAAGTAAACCATCTTTCAGAGTAGAATCCACATCTAAAAATATTTGAGCAACACATTTTGAATTCAATGAATATTAAAACACACACATGAGATTGGTTTGGTAGGGAGAATTTGGGAAGAGGTAGATGTAGGAGGTGAATATTATGACAACATATTGTGTGAAACTATCAAAAAATCAAGAAAAATATTACTTATGAAAAGAAATTAAATTTGGTAAACAGCAACAAAGAAAGCATTTAGAAAGGAGTTTGATAATACACCTGTTTAGAAGAAATAATAGCAGTGTTTTTCCTTTACCATAGGATCTGTTCAGCCACAGGATTTTCAGACAAGTAACACCAACATGAACAAATTCTGATCTTCTAGAGTGATCATTAAATCCCAACAAAATGTGCTTAGTTACTCCCATAACACTACACAACTATTGTACCAGTAGGCTTATTTTTCCCAGCTTTTTGTACATGTGGTTTGCAGGGGTCACAACTAGGTAAGATTTTTCTTCCTTAATTTTCTTCCCCTGAAGCTTCTAACTCTATGAAAGCTAACCTATGGAGGGTAAGCATCAAGATCGGCACCAGAAGGATATTTTTCTGCGAAATTTCTCTATTCAAGTATATGGCATCCTGTTACAGAGAATCATAGCAGCAAGAGTTCAGAGTAACCATTAGTAAACATAACAGCTTTTATTGTTTGAGAGTTCTGTATAAACTGATAACCTTAAACTCAAAAAAAGGCAGTGGGGTTTTTGTTTGACAGCTTGTGGTACAGAATGCACGATAACTCCATTTAAACAATTTTGTGTAGTTATACAAGTCTTCAAAACATAATAAAACTCAAGGAGAGACACAAAATTATCTCAGCTAATGCAAAATCTCTTACCTATATGATCTGGAAAGTTTATCTACCAGATCAGCATGTGCTGCCCTCTACAAACAAGTCATAGATTCCATCTGACCTTGTTTAGGCAAGACTAAGCTGATTTAGAACTAACTATGCAAAATACACATACAGATATGCATGCACAATAAATAAACACAGTATAATTTCAAAAAGAAAAAATTAAAATTATGGCAACTACTATGATTTTTATTGCATACATTCATTCTACCTTAACATAATAGTATTCTCTTTCTTCTGTATCCATAATCTGAAGCATAGGTCTTCATTTGGTATTTGCAGAATCTTTATACGAGGGCAGATAAAGCAACTAAAGGAAAAACCAAGACAACATGCACCTTCCACAAAACACTAACTCAAGAATAATGGTTCTAGTGAACACAACAGAGAAGAGCTTACAGACAAAGAATTCAAACACATTATTTGAAGTATGTTCAGCCAACTTAATGAAGACTCTCTCATGCTCCAAAAGAATAAAAAAGGGATATTTGAAATGAGGAAAACAATTTAAAATACAGAAATTAGAAATAGATAGAATTGATGAATGAAACCAAATCTGAAATGACACGGGAAATGAAAAAAAAAAATAATGAGCTAAAACAAAGCTTCTGTGGGAAGACTCAACAATAGAATGGATCATAAATAAAACAGAGATTCAAGCCCATAATACTAGAGAGAGGATTGGATCACATAGTAAAAGTCAGTAATATTTTAATTACATAGAAGAAGGGAAGGCTCTGGGACCTAACTTCAGATTATGGACATAAAGCAGTGGTTCTCAGACTGTGGATTGTAATGACCTTTCACAGGGGTCACCAGACACTGTGAGAAAACACTGATATTTGCATAATGATTTATAATAGTAACAAAAGCACAGTTATGAAGCAGCAATAAAAATAATTTTGTGATTGGTGGTGACCACAACATGAGGAACTATATTAATGGATCATTAGGAAGGTCGAGCACCACTGACATAGAGGAAAGAGAATAATATGTGAAGGTAGTATAAATATGTCTAACAAAATCATAGAAGAAAATTTCCTCAACCTAGAGTATGTGATGTCCATCCAGGCCCAAAGAAGACCAAATATGACAAGTAAGAAAAGAACCTCCCCATGATGTACTATATTTAAACCACACAATTAAAGAAAGTCTATTGATAGCTGTAATAGAGAAAGATTTAGCCACTATTAAGGACAGATGCATCACAATAAGAGAAAATTGTTTGAGAGGAACTTCTAAAGCAAGAAGGATTTAGAAAGATGTATTCTAAATTCTATAAGACCAAAATGTCAACTTAGCCTATAATACCCAGCAAAACTATCAATTCAAACTAAAGAAAAAAATTTAAAACCTCCATGATTAAAATAATATATTACTTTATGACTATTAAACAAAGTGTAATGGCGACACTGGTGGGAATCTTTCTAACTGTTGAAGGGACAAACATAATAATGAGGTCAAGGCCACAGGAAATATAGCCATTCCAGAAGAGTTTTAAGAAAATGCTTCAAGGGGCTGGAGAGATGGCTCAGAGGTTAAGAGCACTGACTGCAACCACATGATGGCTCACAGCCATCTATAATGAGATCTGGTGCCCTCTTCTGGCATGCAAGCATACATGAAAGGAATGTTGTATACATAATAAATAAATAAATGTTTAAATAAAAAAAGAAAATGCTTCAAAACAACAAAATGAAGAAGGAAATACACATCATTCACTGATAATGTAGATAGCTTCAGTACCTCAATAAAGAGATGCAGATAAACTAATCAGATAGAAAAGGGGATGCAACTCCTTTTGGAACGAAGAAATATGCCATTTTGTGTGATATACTACATATATGGAGACTAAACACAACACCTATAGTCATTTCAGAATGGGAAACCATAACATACCAAAGTAATGATTGTATCAATGTTCATTATGTTCAAACAATGAGGTTCTTTAAAAGGGGTGAGGGAGATTGTGATAGGAGTATGGATAAGGATTATTTTGAAGGAACTGAGATGAAACAAGACCAGCTAAATCACCAAACAGCCCACCCCCATTCCCCACCAAGCACAGATGAAGATTCATGAAAAAGCAGTGAACTCTTTGCACAGCTTGCAGGCTATTTTGCAATCTAAATACTTCACTTTCTGTAGACTGAAAGGTCAGAGTTTCCTCTTCAAGAAGCCATTCACTCACTTTTACATAGCTGGTGAAGCACTCTCAGGAATGCTTCAAGTTTTTGTTATGCCAAACATACCTTCTGCTTACCTGCTGAGGATCATCTGTTTCTCATCCACTTCTAGAAGAAATGTTTCAATTCAGAGGAAAATGCCCTTTATTACACCTCAGTATCGAAAAGAGACAGCACCTTAGGGTGAAAGTATCCTAACAAAATGGAACCAAGGAACAAGAGAGCATAGTTGTTGGAATACATGAAGAAAGCTAACTTTAAACAAAATTTGATTTTTCCATGCTTATTTCTGTCTATTGATATCTTTTAATATTGTGAATTGAAGTCTTCAGTGCATTTTGCTGTTGTCATTATTCTAGAGTTTATATAAAATTTAATTCAAGTACTGTTGCAATTCTTCACATACATTTATGACCTATTGAACTTTTTTTCCTGGATTACAACCTATTGCGTACCATTATCTAGGGTTGGTAAACTTGGGGAATCGTTTGTTTGAACATTTATTATATACTATTGTATCATCTGACCAGGATATCTTCTATGTCATTGCCACAGGATGTCATTACTCAAAGACTGGTAATTTCTGAAACAGGGTTTATAACTTAGCTTTTCCTGTGACTTGAGCTTCTGGTAAAACTTGAGCATCTAGAATTGTTCACTGGTGAACTGTTTTGTTTTTCAAATTCCAAAAACATTTATGCTTTCAACAGAAGTGCCAGCCACATTCAGAAGAGAACACATTAGGATACAACTGTAGTAGTGCTCTCCTAAGTTAGCATACTAGTGTGGACACCGGAAATATCCAAAGCACCACACTAGATTTAAGAACTGTTTGAAACATCACTTCTCAAATGATACTCCCACTATGAAAAAGAAGAAACATTTGAGTCCAAAACAATCATTCCTAAAGGACCAATTATTTATTGAAAGGTGAGAGTGACACGAATAGTACTATGCATAAAATTCTGTGCATATGAGTGGAAATAAACAGGAAAAGGATGAAACTGGTTGAAATCTGGTGATTATTACTAGGCTGATACTAAGTACACAGAGAAACACTGATATAAGAAGAGCTTTCAGAAACAAGCGGGAGGGGAAGAAATGCTGCGCTTGGAAGAAATGCAGACTGCAAAGACTGGGAGGAATATATGCAGTAAGTAATTGAAACAGTTTCATTTTTCAGTAGCTTGAACTTCAAAGAATTTCCAAACCAGACCCCTCTCCTCTATGTTCTCTGGGATAGGAGAAAGGCAAGAAAACTGAAAGGAGAAAATGGCGAAAAGAATGGGAAGTGAAAATGGAGCTAGATGAAGGCAATAAATCCCACTGACCTAATTACAGGATTTCATATCGTCACTGGGGGTTTCCCTGAATTCTTCACCCCTCTAAATTCTGGTCTGGTCCATATTCCACCTTGTTTTTCACTACCCTCTCTTGTGAATCTCCAGACCCACTCTTCTATGTTTAATCATAGAGATAACTGAATCTGTTCGGGATCGAGGGACACCTGAGATGATCTTAGCACAGCCACTTGTCACTTGAGCTGAAGTCCAGACAAATATATACTGTGCCTTAGCTCAGTCTCTAGTTGAAGCTTGTGCTATTTGGGGATTACCTTTGGGGGTATTAAGTACAGTCCCAGAAGTAATTATAGGCTGTCCTTTCTATAATACCCATAGTAATACAGATTCCGTAGGAGATATCTTTGAAAAGGCATACTAATCAGGTCTGTTTGTTTCCAAAATGAACCTTTGGTCATACCAATTCTACATATGCAGGTGTTCTATGTCTCTGCAATACTCATTGACCAGAGAAAGGTACAACCAGAGAAAGGCAGACACTCATTTCCTGAAGAGTCTTTTTTAAAGCAATGGAATTATCTTCTAGGATTTGGTATGCTTTAAGTATTCCTTATTATAGTCAATATAGAGTAAATAAACAGGAACATGATTACAATATAAACAAATAGAAAGCATTAAGCTGATTTCACAGTATATGGAACACTGTTAAGTTTGGAAATGGAATTTATTCACTGTGGAGATCCTGAATCATAACGTATATGGTAAGGAAGGGAGACTTAATGATGTGGAAGAGGAAATCCAAATAACTTTGGGTGAAGTGGGAGAGGACACAATGGGAGGAACCTCACCAGTTGCCAGGTTCTATTAAATGAGAGGCTCTGGTTGCTCGGCTCATGAATCTAGTTAACATACTCCATAAAAAAACAAACAAAAGATTTATATTCCTTGGAAATTCTCAAACAAAAACCTTTGTTCCTAAAAAAGTCTTTTGTGAGCAAGATCATAACCAGAAAAAAAGCACAGGCATCACTTCACCTGATAGGAAGTCTTTAGAAAATTCAATAAGGAACAGAAGAACAAATATTTAGATGAATATATAGGTCCCTTAATTCCTGGACAATTGTTCATATATGGAAATTGACTTTTCTTCAAATGTTTCAACTCTTTTCTGTGTTATTGTGGAGAGTCTAGAGTTTTTAGTGTGATTCAATGTATCCTAAATTCTAGAGAGTTTGGATGGTAAATTGGCTAACTATTGATGATTTGAAGTTCAGGGGAGAAAAAAAGTTAAGGTAAAAGACGATATCTGAGAATTAACACAACATTTATGTTGTTATAGCTGTACCATATTTTAGATTTAAAATGTTATCGTTTCCATAGTTTATGTATACAGTAATTTAATTAATATATGACTCAGTTTGCTCAATTAGTTTTTAAATTTCTTTTATTCTCTATTAATGTAGTTTTAGTCATAAATACTGACAGACTTTTGTTGGTTCAATTTCAAAAATGCTGCATTATTAATAAATAATTATTTTTTTATGCTAGAGATCAAATTGTTTTAATAGTTATTTCAAACTTGAGTCAAAGTCCTCATGGATAGTGACTTAGCATGTCAGAGTTTTAGTAACAGTTTCATTATATTTTTCTCAAATGTCTTGTACTGATCCTTTTCTCTTATACAGGCCTTCGGCACTGTATATGATAGTGCATCTCATTCCTTAGATGCTTTTCCCAAATCATAATACATTAAAGATGATTATACTGGACAGGGGATCTGAGTGGTTTGGTAAAATGAATGTTGCACCAGCATGAGGATGATCCTGGGAACCTATGTCAAACACTTGTGCGGTACCCTGTGCTTGCAATGCCAGCTATGAAGAGGCAGACATATGTGGATAGTTCAAGTTTCATGCGGATTGTTCAAGTTTCATTCTTCCATCTTTTGTGAGCACCATGTCAGTGATCAACTCTCTCTGTGTCAATCACCAAGTTTGATGGCCACTTATATAAGTTAT
>JAQHUG010000190.1:226972-238964 GCA_028555095.1 Dicrostonyx torquatus | reverse complement strand
ACAAAAAATAACAAAATTAATTGACAACATGCAACAAAATGTGCTTAAAATATACCTACAGAATATTGTAACCATGTAGACACTCTTCTCATCAGCACAGGAAAGCACTGGGGGCAAGGCCCTGTCAGAGGCGCTGAAGAAGGGTTAAAAGAAACTTTATTTCTATGTCCTTGCCCAGTGGGGCTGGGTCCAGAACTTTTAGAGAGTCAAGTTTTCAGTTCCTGGGAAGTGTTTTTCCCCTGCAGTGCTGCAGTTATCAGTCCTAGGCTGCGTGTGCTTGGTCTGTGACACACTTGAGATAGCCTGTGTTCTCTTTACACTACATTGCTTGATAAGCTTCCTGCTGACTCTGTGCCGTTCTGAGATAGTTTTATGCTGACTCTGTCCATGTTTCCCACTGCAAACAGTATATGAGGCACAATACTGCTAAATAAACTTGCTGGCAGGAACCATCAGCTTATGTCGTCCTCCTGACCCCAGATTTCTGTCCTCTTTCTTTTCTTATCCCTGATCCTTTCTTTGAAATCTAATAGTTCCAAGCTTTCAGTCCTGCAGATTCAAGCAATTGAAGCTTTTCTAAAATAGACTACATGTGGGTCACAAAGCAAATAATTACAACTTTAAAGGGCTCGGATAACTCATTATATCATATCTGCTGATAATGCAATAACACTTAAAATTAACAGAAAACATATCTCTAGAATATTTTATTATAATGGAACTGAAGATAGGCTTTCTATGACACAGTTGTTAACTATGACTGTGTCAGAGTTTTGTCATAGCTCTTTAAAGTACTGTGGACATAATTTAAGGTTAAGTAGAATTTCATTAAAATCTGTCAACAGAAAATGATAAACTTAATTCCAACACTATATAAACTTTATTTATAAAAGGAATTCATGGGGAAAACAAGATAGGTAAGCTTGTACAGACCATATGATACATGCCTGATGAACTCAATTTAATCACTAGAACTCATATAGTAGAAGGGGAGAACTTACTTATGAATATGTCTCTGACCTCCCCATGGGTACCGTCTGCATTAGGGTTTCCATTGCTGTGAAGAATCATCAAGACCAAAAAGTAAATTGGGGAGAAAAGGGTTTGTTTGGTTTATACATCTGCATTGCTGTTCATCACTGAAGGAAGTAAAGACAGAAACTCAAACAGCGTGGGATCCTGGGGGCAGGAACTGATGATGCAGAGGCCATGGAGCAGAGCTGCTTACTGGCTTGTACACATGGCTTTATCAGCCTATCTTCTTTAAGAACCCAGGACCAGTAGCCCAGGACTAACACCCACCATGGGCTGGACCCTTCCCCATTGATCTCTAAATGAGAAAATGCCTTACAGCTGGATCTCATCAAGGCATTTCCTCAACTGGGGCTCCTTCCTCTGATGACTCTAGTTTGACAAAAAAATAAATAAATAATAATAACAAAACAAAACTAACCAGAGCAACCATAATGCCTATTAAAGGAAATTTCAATAAATTTTAATTTTCCCTTTCAACAGTCACTTTTCTTTCAGTTAAAAGTGCTACTTAATTTATAAAAAATTTTGAGATGATAAAAAATCACACAGAAGCAAATTAACAGTTATTGAATATTGTGTAAAGTAACCATCTCCAAATGAATGTCTTACACATACTGAAGCATAACCTTCAGTGTATCACAAATTTGGGTAAAGCCTAGATGACCCTTTTCCTCTGGGTTTTGTAGGGTAAAAGAGACAACTGGAGAAGGAAACCAACCAATCACTGAGCACCCTGATTCTGAACCCAAAGTCAGAGAAAGAAACACACTCTGTATTTGAGGCCTGGGCCAGTGAGAGAAACATCTTTATCCCTGACCCAGGACTAAAGATATGTGCCCTGACTCTGAAACTAGTGTCAAAGAAACATACTTTGTCCCTAGAATCAGAGCCAGTGAAAGAAATATGCCCTGGTCCTAAGATTAGAGTCAAAATGCTAAAAAGGACCAGTGAAAGAAACAGTCTGAGCCATCTCTGCCCCTGACCAGTTAAAGTGACCAATCCCTGAGCAGGGACAAAATAACCAATCCCCCTTCTCCCTGGGAAAACTCCACCTCTAAGAAGCCCTATATAAACCTCCCTTTCAGGTAAGAGCTGCCCTTAAGTGGCACAGACAGCCACTCTTCTGGACTCCTCCTCCCCAAATAAATCTCTTTCACCTTCATTCACAGACACAGAGAAGAAGAACATGGCTGGGATGTCCCTTAGGGGACTGAGCCTGAAAACCTTGCTGAAATGCTCCCTAGGGGGCCTTGAGCAAGGCGGAGCAAAACATGTTGCAATGAGGAGGCCTGCTTTTGGTCCTGGCTAGCTTATACCCGAAATAACCACACAGAAATTGTATTAATTAAATTACTACCTGGCCATTAGTTCTAGCTTCTTATTGGCTAACTTTCAAATAATATTTTAACCCATATCTAGTAATCTGTGTATCATCACAGGGTGGTGGCTTACCGGGAAAGATCCTAACCTACGTCCATCTCAGGCTGGAGAAACATGGCATCTGCCTCAGTGCCTTCTCTCTCTCAGCCTTCCGTTCTGTCTACTCCGCCCACCTAAGGGCTGCCCTATCAAAAGGCCAAGGCAGTTTCTTTATTCAACCAATGAAAGCAACAGAAATACAGAAGGACCCTCATACACCAAAAACAGAAGAACCTTGTTTGGGACGCTCCTTAAGAGGGCTGAGCAAGGCCAGCAGAGAAAAAGTAAAAACTTTTTGCCAGAGCCAGAGGAGATTGCTACATTTCTGCAGGGGTTTTTCCCCTAATGCAGTCTTAGCAGAAGAAACCTCTTGGGCCAGAGAAGAAGCAGGTAGCTCTGCTAGGACTCTCCTGTAAGGGAACAAAGCAGAGCTCAGCTTTAGTGGCTCGCCAGGAGAGGAGCCATATCCTGCAGGTGTGCCCCATCACACCCCAGCTTCAGGTATCCTGGCTTCCCAATAGTTAGGACACTTTTCCTCCAGGGCTGAGCTGTCCCACTGCAGCTTCAGCTATCCTTTCCTCCAGAGCTGAGCTATCCTATTGTAGCCCCAGCCTCTAGAGCTGTCCTATTGCAGCTCTACCCGCACCTCTGAAGAGCTGTCCAATTGGGGCTCAACACTGACCCACACACCAGAGCTGTCCTACTGTGGCTCTACCCTCATCCCCAGAGCTGTTCTTTTGTGGCTCTACCCCTCCAGAGCTGTTCTGTTGAAGCTCTAAGTATATCCTGGCTTCCTGATAAGTCAGTATATCACAATACCACTACTGTACCACATTCCCCTACAGGTCTTCCTTGGCTGTAAGTGGGATGTTGTATAGCCCATGGTCTCATCTCTGGCAGGACTGGAAACAGGTCAAATTCAAAGTACTTTTCACACCCCAGGCAGGATTGCTTTTCCGTCAGATGTGTATTGCAGAGTCCATTTGTTAATTTGTGACAATGTCTATCAGGTTACTTTTCTATTGCTGAAAAAAAACTCCATAACCAAAACCAACTTAGGGAAGAGTTTATTTCATCTTTCACCTACATCAGTGAGGGAAGTGAGCACAGGAACCCAGGGTAGGGACCTGGAGACAGGAACTAAAGTGGAAGCCATGAAGGAACACTGTTTACTTACTTGCTCCGCTGAATTGCCACCTCAGAACGACCACAAGGGTCCCTCCTACTGTCACCATGAAATTGCCCTACACGCTGGTCATAGGCACAGACCTTGAATCTCAGCACTCAGGAGACAGAAGCAGGGAGATCTCTAGGAGCACAAGCTAGCCTAGTCTTGAGTTCCAAGACAGTAAAAAACAATGTAAAACCAACCCTACTGAGAGAGAGGGGGCAGGAAGATATTTAACTATGAAATATTTAACTAAGCAAAGATGTGTTACATTTGTTTCTGCTGCATTTGTTTAATTATGTAGATTTGTTGCATTAGTTTTACCTTGACTGCCTAAGGCACCTGATTGCTTGGATAAAAATCTGAATGGCCAATAGCTAGGCAGGAGAGCAATAGGCAGAAAGAATAAATATGAGAAAAAAAGAGAAGGGAAAAAGGAACAAAGAGAAAGAGAGGAACACACCTTGGGTTCAGTTTCCAACCAAACAGACACAGAGACAGCAGAAAAGTAAGATATACAAAAGAAAGGAAAGGTAAAAAGCCCTGAGGCAAAATGTAAATAAAGAGAAACAGATTAAAATAATAAGTAAGATAAGGCCAAGCATTCTTAACTAATATTAAATCTGCAAGTCCTGATTTGGGAGCTGGTTGATTTCCAAAAGAAAGTCTCCAACTGATTAAAGGGAAAGTAAACCCTCTACAGAGTTGTTATTATCCAGTGGAGGCATTTTCTCAGCTGGGGTTCTTTCTTCCAAATGACTCCCAACTTGTGTCAATTTGGCCAAAACAAACAAAAAACTAACCAATACAATGTCTTTAGTTTTTGTTTTGTTTTGGGTTTTTTTTTTTGTGTGTGTGTGTGTGTTTTTAATGTGGGCTGCATCAGGATGGTGTGGCCCAAATTAAAGGTGGGTCTTCAGTGTGTCCATCTGTTTGGGTTTTACTTTATTCCATATGGAGTAAAATTGAAAACTAATATTAGCTATCACAGTTCCCACAGTTCTGGGTTCGCTGGAAAAATTTCTATCTTGTTATATTCGTAAGGAAATTCACAAAACTCCATTTTCACTGTTGTTGCTCTTCTGTAATAAACAATGGTGTTGGTTGCTTTGTTATTATGTTAACATTCTTTGTAACCTCATCATTTTTGCTTTAATTTTAAAGGTAACCAGTTTACAAAGACTTACCCAAGACTCTATACAAGCTTTATGTTTGAAGAGTGAAACTAATGTGTTGAAAACCCAATTGAGAAAATTTTCTATTTCTGGTGGTAATTAATATTTTCAACTGTAAGTTTTCTTTCATCTTCAGGGACATGGCTGTTTTGACCAGTTTATAGAAAAATAAACAATATATATTGCACATACATTATGAATATTATATGTACACACACAGACAGACTTACATAAAATGGCTCAAGAACTTTGAGGAAAATACGTTTCAGTTAAGCTCTACGTATGTTGTTTCTGTAGCACAGAGAAAAAATACTTAGCTGTCACTGGGTTAGTGTCCTTATTATTGGGATATAAAATAGGAAGCAAAAGAATTAATGGAAGAGAAGATATTTATGAGTCGTGTAACAAAATTTAATATTTCCTGCATAATATAGGCAAAATTAATATAGTATCACTAATCAAACAAAATGGAACCTGTAAGATAATTTGGTTATAAAACTACATTAAACAAGACAATTGAGTAAGGGAGAGAATGAATGCGAACATAATGATGATACCAGCATAAGAAAATACCATGCTGAAACACATACCTACATTAATCAGAAGTTATTATACCTTTAACAATAAGATAACATAAGTGTCTATCAATACAAATATACGAAAAGTAAGTATTTTAAAAATATTCACTCTTATTTTATTTTTAATTTTCAAACAAAATGTGTTACTATTAATAACAATAAGACTTTCCAATTGTATGCCCAGCTGCTCTGACATATAAATGACTTTCCTAGATGAGAAAGTAAACTGTGTACAATGGCTAGCAAGTTTAAAACTCATACAAATAAATTTGGTTTTAATTATCATTACAGAAATTTTCTCATTTTATTAAAACCTACATTATTACAATAATATAAACTTATATATTATTTTATTATAATATATAAATATAATATAAACTTTCATAGACTGCTTTAAGAAAATACTTGTCTTTTTACATATTTGTGGAGGTTTTATTTGAGAATTTTGTACATGAGTATGGTATTTATATCATTTCGATCCTCCTTCTCCCATTCCCACTCCTTCCTCATCCACTCCAATCCCTCTTAAATTAATAGCCTTTTCTTGATGTATGTGTGTTTATATATATATATATATATATATATCCTTGAGTCCATTTAGTGTTGTTTATGTGCTTATGTATTTAGGGATGAGCATACAGGATTAGATAGATAACCTATCAGGAGGGCTATCCATTGAGAAAACTGATTCTCTCTCTTTCATAAGCCAGTGATTGCCTGTATTATTTTTTATTGATTTTATTGAGCCATACATTTTTCTCCCTTTCCCTCCCTACCTCTCCCCTCCTCTTCTACCCTCTCCCATGTTTTCCATGATTGCCTATATTATGTAGTTCTTCACCTGTGGCGGGGAGAGGAGTCTTGTAAGATTCCCAATTCCCCACTGATTTGTGAACTGTTGTTGTCACTGTGCCGGTTGATTAAATGGCCACATTGTTGAGATTTTATAGGTATGGCTTCCCTATCAAATATAGAAGACACTAACAACAGACACCTTGTCTTCCTGCTCTTGGAATCTTTATGCCCACTCTTCCACTATGTTCCTATGTCATCTTATTAGCACATAGAAACATGTGCATTATACTGTAGCTAAATAAAAATTGGTGTCATGTTTGTTTCTTTTCTCTTTAAGTTCAAATAAAGTTTTTATTTGCTTATTCACATAGGTATTGTTATTTTTGTTTTTTGTGTGATACAATGGTATAACCAATTATGATGTGCAATGATCAAATTTAGGTAATTGGCATTTCTATTCCTTAAACATTTATCAGAACATCTAAACTCTATTTATTCATAAAGTGCAATATAAATCACTATACATTTTCTCCATAATGTCCAAATCAATAACTTTTTGCTTATTGACTTTTTTTCTGAATATTCAATTTATTGTTGAAAGTGGAACATTGAAAGATCCTAATATTATTATGTTGTTATTTCTTGCATATTGATCTGTCAGTGTTAGTTTTATACATTTATTTCCTCTGGTACTGGATGCATAAAATGTTCATAATTCTTTTATAATAGTGAAAAAATGACCTTTTATCATATATGACTTTGACTATCAATACTATGTTTATTTAACATCTACATCATAAAAGTAGATGTTCATTTTGGTAATTATCAGAATTATCAGGTGGAGATTACCTTATGTTTCCATAATTCAAGGAACTATCAAAATCTGGAGAATAATCCTGTAATAAATCATTCCTTAGCAACCCCAGAGGAAGTGTAGCCCATTGAACATCATTTTACATTTGTCAGATAATGTTTTGGGCACTCAGTTCGTGTTACCTCATGAAGAAATTGATAGAAAATCAACAAGAATAGTCTTTTTTTTTTTTTTTTTTGGTTTTTCGAGACAGGGTTTTTCTGTAGCTTTGGAGCCTGTCCTGGAACTAGCTCTTGTAGACCAGGCTGGTCTCGAACTCACAGAGATCCACCTGCCTCTGCCTCCCGAGTGCTGGGATTAAAGGCATGCAAGAACAGTCTTAAAAGATGATTCGGTGTGGAAGAATGTTTACAGTACAGGCATAAGGACCTGAGTTCAATACCCCAGGATCACATTAAAAAGTTGGGCGTGGTTTGTCCAACTGCCTCATAATGCTTTGGGAGAAGAGAAAAAAGGTCCTCTGGGAATGGTTGGCCACTAGTTTAGTTCCACTTTAGGGCTCTGCTGAAAAGGCGTTAGGTGAATGTTGTCAGCCAGAACACACTGACTACTGCTCTAGCCTATGCATTCACCCATATACACCTGTGCATCACACACATGCACACGCTCACATGTACCGCAAACCTACACAAGAGACAGGAGACAGAGAGAGGGGGCAAAGTAGGATATCATTTAAAACTGGTAATGCAGCTATCCCGGGGAGTGGGGAGAGGGGGGCCTCAAAGTCCTACAAACTGGCAGGTTCCAAGCTTCTAGGTGTTACAGACTTAAATGACTAAGTAAATGTTTCTACTCTGGTCTCTAGTTCCAGTGGAGAGCTACACAATTTAGTTAGGCTGTTTTGTGTTCTCAGGAGTGAGTGTCTCTCACTATGGTGAACTCTGAATGATACATAGCTCACCTTAGCACAATGTAGTTTTATCAATGCCCTCTACTACTGTGAGAACATGGATGATCTGATTGATAGCTAGAATTTCCTTAAAATCTAATCAAAATACTAGCTCCTACCACCTTGTCCACTTTGCTTATGAAGTAGAGTCTCAAAGATATTTACAATTCTGTATTAGATAAAATAAAATAAGCAAATGGATTATCTGAAGCACAAATATTTAGATTGCCATTATAAAACATAACCACTTTGCAAAATAACAATAGGAGCTTCCCTTTTTATGGCCTATGACTACCTAGGCATGAGCTTTTACCAGGTTTAGAGTATGAAGCATGAATTCCTTCCTATGGAGCAGGACTCCAATTCTATCCAAGAGTAATTCATTTCCCCCATAACGGTTAAGTCACTATTGCTCCAGTGGGTATACCATACCTGGAAGATCAGTACTGTAGCATGCAGGGACCACAACTGGAAAAGAACATTGAGGTCTTTTCATTCCTATCACATGTGTAAATACAATTTGTATTCTCTGTTCAGTTACACAGCCTATTGTTTGATTGAGTTATTTGGGTTTTTGATGTTTAGATTTGTTTAACTCTTTGTATATTCCAAATAGTAATCCTTTGTGAAGTACATAGCAGTTGAACATTTTCTCTCATTCTTCAATCTGCCTCTTCACTTGTGTAAGTCATGTTTGCTGAACAAAGGCGTGTTAATGTCAGAATATCCCAAAGAGTAAGGGCAGAAACCTGAAAACAAGAGCTGATGCAGAGACCACAGAGGGGTGCTGCTAAAGGTGCTGCTACCTGGCTTGCTCCCCATGGCTCACTCAGCCTGCTTTTTTATAAAACCCAGAACCACCAGCCCAGAGGTAGCACCACCCACAAGGAACTGTGCTCTCTCATCAATCACTCATTAGTAAAATGTTCTACAGTTGAGTCTTCTGTATGCATTTTCTTAATGGAGGCTTCCTCCTCTCTCATGGCTCTTGCTTATGTCAAGTGAACAGAAGACTAGCTAGCACATATACGCACCACCAAAACAGAATAATATAAAAACTTGAAGAGGATATTAATTTTTGAAGAGGGAAAAGCTCAGCTCACACAGTTGGTAAGGCCATTTATGATCAGGAACTTTTACTTCAATAAGGAGAAAAATCCATGAAAAAGGTAGGGAATTGAGAATAAGGTTATAACATATGAGGTGTGTAATCCATATAATTATCCCATAGGTGCCTAAATGTCTGTTAGGAATTCTGCTCATAATGATCATTTTCATTGGTCAGTTTGTCTCCTTTGGTCTCGTGGATGTATGTATCCAAGAACAGGATCTTGTGTGCCATTTTGTGACTATGTTCTCAGAGCTTTTAATGCTGTCTGGCACATAACAGCACCTTCTTTATTTTCTAAATGACTGAGTAGTTAAGTTAATAAAGAAATGACACTCAAAACTTGGCTTAACTATCTCCTCCAAACAAAAATCAATTAGTAGTCAAGTCTCATTATGTGTTCCATGTTCCATGAATGGAGCTGAGATGTTCAAGGGAAAAAACAACCTATAAATCCTGCAGGTCTTATCCCATTAGCATTTCCTGTACATTCCATCATACACTTCTGTCCTTTCTAATAATCTTTCTGATCTTTCTACTTCCCTTTGTTCAGGGATGAATAAGAGTGAAGACAAATATTTTTAAGACCATCTTCAGTTACACAGTGAATTTTAAGACAGCCAGATGAAACTTACAAAGCTTCCAGTTACGGCTACATAATGAAAACTAGGTAAGGAGACATATGGTGATGGTGACTCTGAAGACCATTGTGATGAGAACACTCCTCAGCCCATGAATAAAGTGTGTGTGTGTGTGTGTGTGTGAGTGTGTGTGTGTGTGTGTGTGTGTGTGTGTGTGTGTAAGGGAACAATGTAAAGATATGTAATTTCTCACCTAACACTATGAGACAAGCAACAATGGGATGCCATCTTAAAAGTCTTGCTGAACATAAAAAGTGTTTCAGCTTTGGTTACCTAGTAAGGACTGTTGTTCTTTTTTCTTAAGTTGAAGGTAAATAAAGACTTTTATAGACACAAGTTAAAGTGGAGCTTACTGCCAACAGAGAGCACTGAAAAATGTGAAGGGAACGTATTTCGGAGAAAAGGAAATTGTATCATATGTAATTTTGGTATCTGAAATGATGACAAAATGAGAATATGCAGGCAAAAATAAATCAAGTTTTGTGTATTTAAAAGATGTGGCTTTTAAAAGTAAAATTAATACTAACATGATAATGTAGTTGCATAACTGACCATTAAGGCCTCAGAGTGCTCTTCCAGCCCAATCCAGCCCAGGACCACATCTGTGTGATGTGTCTACATGGAGTGGTAGAGCTCTGGGTATGTACTCACTGTTTGTAAGCCACACCCACAGTGACATGCTTCCCCCAAGTGCCTCCCACTTCCTAAACCTTCCCAAACACTTCCAGCAACTATGGACCAAGTATTCAACCACATGAGCCTATCAGGGTCATTGTTATTCAATGCTTGAATGAGACTTATCTCACAATGAAAGCAGGTATATAAAGGGAAGTATGATAGCACACAATGGCGATGATAGGACTCAAAACGTAGAAAGCAAAGTAAGTCACAATCAAAGAACACATTGCATAATTTTATCCATTTACATTTCAAAATAGGTCAAATTAAATCATGATGGTGGAGCCAGCACAGAGGTTATTCATGGGAATGAGCATTAGAAAGCATGACAAGCAGCTCCTGAAGTGCTGGCCTTGTTCCCAGTGTTAGCTATGTGCTAGCTTATTGGGGTGTGTGCAGTATGTGTGGGGTTTTTTAAATCTGTATAATGAAGGGATTTTTTCTTAAAATTTCATGTATATGTTATTCTTCAACAAGCATTTTTTAAGACTTACAAAGGGGTGTTGAAAGTGCATGTATGTTCATCTGAAGAGCTGCTGATGATGAAATCTTACACAGTTTGAACACCAAAACCTGTCGTGACAGCATTGTATCACAAAACATGGGTTTTCTGAATCCACACCTATGCATTAAAACAGGAAAAAATAAACAAGGATATTTCTTCTTTACAATAAAATGTCAATAATTTAATGCAAAAGTAACAACTTTAAGGACCTGTAGATATGAGTCAGTGTTTGGGGGCTCAGGCATCTCTTCCAGAGGTCCCAGGTTTGATTATCAGGATGCACATAGTGGCTCAA
The DNA here is from genome assembly GCA_028555095.1 of Dicrostonyx torquatus. Classification (NCBI taxonomy): domain Eukaryota; kingdom Metazoa; phylum Chordata; class Mammalia; order Rodentia; family Cricetidae; genus Dicrostonyx; species Dicrostonyx torquatus. Next base: position 227,804 of record JAQHUG010000190.1, on the reverse strand, counting down.
AACCATATGTAGCTTGGTAGGAATGTTTAATCCCTTCCTTTCATTGACAGCTTACATAATACCATGGAAGTTAGACCAAAAGGCAGGAGCTTACAGGTCAGATTCAGCTCAAATCATCCTAATCCTGTGTTCTAAGTGTGTGGTGTCTTCAACAACAGAGGCCCATGCCAAATCTCAGAGAGGCAAGTAAAGGACAAGTCCTATGGTTGTGTGTAATTTAAGGTAAATATAAAATAAGATGATACTTTGGGGTGGTATTAAACAACCTTGGTGTTATTTGTTCCTTGTACTGCCTTCTCCCTTTTTGGTGGTGGGGATGTGGGGGGGGCTGACTTCTCTCTATCAAGTTATTTGAGGTAGAAAGACCCACTCTTAATGTGGGTCCTTAGCAGCACCTTCTAGTGGCAGCCCAGCTGAAAGTTGGAAGAAGGAAGCTTTGTATTTGCCTGTTTGCTCTGACTCTCACTGACAATTCTGTTTGCTCGCTTACTGATGCTACACTCTAGCTGATATTAGGACCCAACTATCAGCTTCCAACTCCAATAAAGACTGAAAAACCAACAGATCCCCAAGAATCCTCCAGGCCTTCAGTGTCAGCTTGGAAGTGCTAAGACAATCATCCTACTGAACAGAGCAACTACCAGACTGTAAGTTCCCCCTGACCCCAACCAAGTGTGGTGCATTCAGACAGTTTTGGGTAAAGCAAACAACAACAAATTCCACTTTAATATATTTTCATTCTACTGGCTCTTTTTCCCTAGAGAGCCTTGATTAATACAGGGCTACATTCATGAATATGATGAAATAGACACATTTATACAGAGAGAGAGAG
>JAQHUG010000190.1:199116-218530 GCA_028555095.1 Dicrostonyx torquatus | reverse complement strand
AACTCAGGTCATCATACTTTTCTGAAAGCACCTCTTACCTACTGAGTCATCTCTCTGCCTTTAAAAAATAGAAAGTCAGCTGGGCAGTGGTGGCACACACCTTTAATCCCAGCACTCAGGAGGCAGAGGCAGGCAGATCTCTGTGAGTTCGAGGTCAGTCTGGTCTACAGAGTCAATTCCAGGACAGACTCCAAAGCTACAGAGAAACCCTGTCTCAAAAAACCAAAATAAATAAATAAAAATAAAAAACAGAAAGACAATTATTACATGTACTCACTCATAGGTGGGTTTTAAACATAAAGCAAAGAAAACCAGCCCACAAACCACAATCCCAGTGAACCTAAGACAACAATGAGGACCCTAAAGAGAGACATACTTAGATCTAATCTACATGGGAAGTAGAAATGGACAAGATTTCCTTGAGTAAATTGGGAGCATGGGGACCTTGGGAGAGGGTTGAAGGGGAGGGGAGAGGTAGGGGAGGGATAAGAAAAAAAAATGTAGAGCTCAAATAAAAAAAAAAACCTTTCAAAATGATGAACCCAAATTAAGAAAACAAAAACAGATTCTCCTTCTCTCAGAAACTGGTCAGCTGCCAATAGCTCCTTAGCTAGGGAGGGACTTCATGTCCACATTGCCTTTCCATGCTGGGGTTTTAGTTTCATGAGGCCCCACTTATTAACTATTGGTCTTAATGACTGGTATACTGAGATATAAGATACCCAGACTTGAGTAGTAATATCTTAATTTGCCAGTTTCCTTCAGAAGACTTGCGTCAACATCGAAGAAACACTTAGCATAGTCTTAGATCCCTCTCTTATAGCCACAGTCACTACCTTATAAAAGAGTAAAATACCAAGTACCTTGTAAAGTTGATAGAACATTAATTCTTCAGTGTTCACAGAAAGTGAAAAGGATCATTTGTATCTCATACACTCTAATTATCCTAGAGTGAAAGAAAAATGGGTCATACCCTAGAAGTTAAAAATTGTGGAGAAGACTCGTGGGCATCTTCAAGCAGAGGAAGCCAATAATTAACTGTTCTGTATAGCATGTTCTTACCATCCATGTGCTTAAAATAAAATGGAGATTGGTTATTATGTATTTCTTAATTACCATGTTTCTTTACATTATATGAATGATCCCAGTGAATCTCAGGATAAATATGTTAACTAGTATTACTTTTATTTTCAGTCATAGCAAAAGACTTCAATAGAAACTTTTCAAGTGATATGATTTTTCAAACCATTTTCTGCATAAATATTTTTAAACATACAGCAATTAAGCATATATGTACTTCCCATTCTGTCCTCTTTTATGTTTTAATACCAATAAATATAGTTAAGAATGTATTTCATACCTTTCTCAAGAAAGGTATTCCTAGAGAATTTGACATGATGAAATGTTAGAATAAAAGGAGAGATTAGTTTGTCTACATCTTATTTAATTATTCATATTTACTTATGTTTATGTATGTGCATGTGTGCAAGTATGTCCATGGAGGCCAGAAAAGGGTTACCTGGAGATGGAGTCACAGACAGTTATGACCTTCCCAAAAGAGGTGTTCTGAACTTGGGTCCTCAATAAGAGCAGCAAAGATTCATAATCAATGAGATGTTTCTCCATCCTAACTCTACACTCTTTTTTTATGAGTAAATATATTAAATAAAGAGTAAGTATAAGAATAATTAGCAACCATCAGGTAAAAAGAAGCAGCAGATGGACAACAGAAACACAACTTCATATCAGCTGCATCCAATATCCAGCAGTAGCGATGACTACAGAGGCTGAACTGTGAGAACGGACAGAAGTAAGCATCATCCAATCTGGAGCTTAAAAACAGCTGACAGAAACTGACTGCAGAAGCCTTGTTGAGGCAGATGAACAGAATTCCTGACAAGGAGTCACAGTTGGAGCAGAGCATCCCCACATAGGATGCTTTACTTTAAGAACAAGTAGTATGCAGCCAAGAGATAGCATCGTCACATTGGACGTTGGTAACCATCCAGCAGAAAAGTCTTGTGAAGCCAAGGCCATCAGCTCGTTACCAAACTGAGCTTTTGCTTCATGGATGAGCTTGGCATGGATGACTTTCTGGCTTCCCATTATCACTCGGGGATTTTTCATATCATGGGAGAAACAGCAGTAACCTCTGTTGGAATGCCTTACCTTATAGTTGTTCTCAAGAATGTAGTAACTTTTTAGGGAGTGGACTACTCATGCTTCTCTTCTCTTCCTGTCAAAAATGGAGGCAGGCCAGCCCATCTGTGAAGTAAGGGGCCATGGAGGACACGTTGAGACAAACATTCTTGGGTCTGAAATGGGGTAGAGGATACTGTTTCCAGAGTTAGCTTCTCAGTGAGTTCACACAGCACTAACCATTTATCAATATGATGTACATTACAAGAGGTTATCACCACTTTCTTGATTTGAAATTTTTAATTTAATTAATGGTGGAGTGGTGATAGCCTGTTCAATTTCTTTTTTCAGACAATGTGTTTGGTTCACATTCTCACCTTCCCCCAAATCTTCCTAGATTCTCCCCCATCTCCTTAGCCACCAAAATTTCATTTTCTCTCCCTCTCTCCTATACCCCTCTACACACATGCCATTTGTGTTGGCCAAATACTTCTGGGTGTGAGGCTTGCCCTGAAGTGTGGGCCATATACCAGGTGTTACACCATTAAAGAAAACTGACTTTCTTTCTCCAAACAGCTATCAAACATTAATTGCACTTCAGAAAGAGTTAGGACTTCATACCAAAGTACCCAAGACAATGCTGGAATTTTGTCTAATTTGATGCGTAAGTCTTTTACATTCTGTCACAATGAGAGTTCATATATGCATCTTCCCTGTTGTCCTGAAGGCTTTTATTGTCTTTGACTCTGAGGCTTTCTACTTAGCTCATCTGGGAAATAATATTACTTGATAGTTAATTCACGTACAATATACATATGAATTAACTATCAATATCAAATATGTAATTTTAAAAAATATACCTACAAGAAAGGAAAATGACTAAGAGCCAGCTGTCTCTGTCGTTTGTTGCACATTTTAGAAATTGCTTCATTGCGCTTCCTGCTTACTCAAGTAATATTATTTCCCTTCCCTTCTCAGATATTTGATGGAATTGAAAGATAGGTAGTTATAATTATAAATTTCCTTAGTTACGATAAAAAATAAAATAGGTATATAAATTGTAACTGTATTTCTTGCTTGATACCTGTTCTGTTATATGTAATTTTATTATGTTAAAGTTAAAACCTTCCTTTTTATTTAGACAGAAAATGGGAGATGATGTAGGAAGTCCTTCTGTATATATGTTGCTTTTATTGATTAATGAATAAAGAATTTGCATTGGCCTGTGAGAGGACAGAATAGAACTGCAAAGGAACTAAACTGAATGTTAGGAGAAAGAAGGCAGAGTCAGGAGACACCACTTAGCCACTACCAGGGACAGATGAGCTGGAACCTTCCCGATAAGCTACAGCCATAGGGTGATGCACAGATGAATAGAAATGGGTTAATTTAAGATATAAGAGTAAGCTAGAAGTACACTTAAGCTATTGGCCAAACAGTATTGCAAATAATATAGTTTCTGGGCTGGAGAGATGGCTCAGAGGTTAAGAGCATTTCCTTCTCTTCCAGAGGTCCTGAGTTCAATTCCCAGCAACCACATGGTGGCTCACAACCATCTGTAATGATATCTGATGCTCTCTTCTGGTGTGCAGGCAGATATGCAGACAGAACACTATGCATAATAAAATAAATCTTTAAATATATATAGTTTCTGTGTGCTTATTTCATGTCTGGATGGCTGGGAATGAACAAGCAACCTCCCCCAACAGATGAAGACAATGACAGCAGGAGCTTGCAGCTGATGTATCCATCTGCTGCATCCACCCTACCCCATGCCCGGAGTGGATATAGAATGGGAACATTTCATTTGGGATATGAAGCTGAATGTTTGAGGAAGCAGCAATATTTCTTGCTTGAATGACTATGTGGATGGTGAAGTTATTAATTAAGAAAGAAAATATAAAAGAAGCAGCTGATGCAGAGTGGGAAGAATGATGAACTTGGCTTTGGAAATACTGACTGTGTCTGTGGGGGCTTTGCAGGAATCATCCCAGACGCAATGTGTGGGACATTTAAGTTAATTGAATGGGCAGAACTCAGAGTCATAAATTCGGAGATCATTTGCATATAGTTGATACCACTCAGCAAGCTATTCTAAAGTGAAAAGAGGCCTAAGGAGGTAGGCACAGGCACATTACTCAAAATGCCGAAGAGGAAAGCAAAGAAGAAAGAGCCCGAAGGGTGAGCTTCACATTCAGGAGAGAAATAAATGGGATCTGAACTCCCAGGCAGGCGTCCCGATGCTCACACTGTCATGGTGGCACTTCAGCTCAGGGTTCTCCCAGACAACAGCAATGGGTACCTGTGGACCACTGAGTGTCTTCCTAGCTGGAGCTGCTCCTCCCTTCACATTCTCGTCTCTAAAATGCACCAAACATGAAGTCTGCCATCTCTTTGGTCATGTACAGAAGAGGGAGAATGTGGTTTATTCCACTAAATATTTCTCTTAGAAAAAAAAGAACTCTTTTAGGAATACAAATACTGAAGCCATGGTGAGAATTATATGGAATCTTAAATGTTCTTTTCTTTCTCTGCATGATATCTGAAACATAAGTGGGAAAACTGATAATTCTATACTACCTGTAGGTATTAGTGCTAAAATTTCAGTTTTCTTCTCATTGACTATGCCCCAGGCCTTTACAGTACCCCTAATCTTTTCCTAGGGAGATCTCAAAATTAATCTCTGTATTTGGCATCTGCAGCCCACTGAAGTTTCATTGATATATTACAGGTTGTAACATAGCCAGTGTTTTGTTACTTGATGGTAGAAAATGCCTATCTTCTTTCTGGCATGGGTCACACTAGGAAACACTAGGTACCAAGCGGAATACTGAATAATTTTCTCTATTCTGTGTCTTTAGCGTCAAGACTGATAAACACTTATTCATGGCCTCCTGCACAGAACTATGGGGAAAAGAAATGGCATTGATGTTTTCAGTTCTCGGAAAGCTTACTAATAGAATATCCATGTGGTCATTAGGCAAGATGGCATAACCCTAGGTAAGGGAACATTTTCTACAGGGCTTATCCTTAATGGGACATCACAACCCTGTGAAGGAAGAAAATGTATTTAAATGAAAGTGTCAGGCAGCTGTGGCAATTTATTAGGCGGAGGAAGAAAAATTTAGACCCATATCTTTCTCATACTATTAGTTAAAATTACTCCATTTCAAAATGCCTTAAAGATAGTGGGGTGGCAATTCCTGCTTGTCAACTTGACTAAATCTAGAATTAACTAAAACTGAAATGGCTGGGAACACCTGCGAGTCATTTTCTTTCTTAATTAAATCCTTTGAAGTGGGAAGACCAGATTCTAATCCAGATCTCTGAGCTGAGAAGATCCACCTTTAACCCAAGCCACACCTTATGCTGGCAGTCTATATAAAGGGCCCAGAAGAAGGGAGATCATTCCTTGTCTATAGCCCTTTCTCTCACTGTCAAGTCTCTTCCTTCACTGGCGTCAGAGCCTGTTTCTTTGGGATTCTGTCCCATACTAAAGACCAGATGAAACGTACAGCCCTGTGGACTGAACAACTACTGAATTCTTGGACCTTCTATTTGTAGACAGCCATTGTTGGACTAGCTGGACCAGAGCCTATAAACCATTCTCTTGGTTTTGTTTTTCAAGGCAGTGTTTCTGTAGCTTTGGAGCCTGTACTGGAATTAGCTCTTGTAGATCAGGCTGGCCTTGAACTCACAGAGATCTGTTTGCCTCTGCCTCCCGAGTGCTGGGATTAAATGCATGCGCAACCACAACCCAGCCCTATAAGCTATTCTAATAAATCCCCGTGTGTGTGTGTGTGTGTGTGTGTGTGTATGCACGTGTGAGGAGACAGAGAGAGATGCATTCTGTAAACTCTGTTCCTCTAGAGAATCCTGATAATATTGATAGACATAATTATATTTTATTAAGTATCAGAAGTTTTCTCTTTTTTCAATGTATTTTTTCATTCTCCTGCATTTAAAGATGTTTTTATTAGATTTATTCATTTCCTTTTTTGTATAAATGTCTTGTTTACATGCATGTCTGTGTACCACATGCATGCTTGCTGACATTCAAAAAAGGGGATGAGAATCCCTAGAACTGGAGTTAGGGATGATTATGAAACATCATGTTAGCTGTAGGGGTTAAACCCATCCTCTGCAAGAAGATCAAGTGCTGGTAACTGCTAAGCCATCCATCTAGCCCCATTTTTAATATTTTTATTTTTATACATTTTAATTAAAATAAAATTACATTGCTTTCCCTTTTTCCCTTCCTTTCCTCCAACCCCTCTCAAGTACTCTCCCTCCAACTCTTTCCATGTCCCCCATAACTATCAAATTGATCATCTCTTTTCCTTGTGTGTTTAAATGCAGCTTACTAAGCCTGTTTTTGATGGTTTTGTAGTTATTGTTACTGGGCTGACCATTTTGTATTTGACGGTCAGTTAGGGGCTCAACTCTGGGTGAGTCTGGCTCTACTTCTCTCCATCAGTTGCCCATGGTTCCCTTTCTGGGGGTGTGACCCAGTGAGACTCTGCCTTCCACATTAACATATCTATTGATACGCCATTGGTATGGTCTTGTTTATTCAGCCATTTCTAGGAAATAGTATTTCACAGCTGACTTTGTGGTTTTCTGGCTCTTTAAACCTTTCCACCCCCTCTTCTGTGACGTTCTCTGAATCATAGATGTAGGAGATGCAGTACAAATGTATCCACTGGGAGTGGGCTGCCTATATCCATTGTTCTCTGCATTGGGTCCACTGTGGTTTTCCATGATCATCTCCGGTTGCTGTAAATAGAAGTTTTTTGTTTTTGTTTTTTTTGATGAGGGTGCTAGCAACACCTATCTGTGGGTGTAAGATTAAGATTTAGAATATAGTTAGGAATTTTGCTGGTCTCACAGAGTGGCAATATTGTATTCTCTTCTAAGATTAATGATGCCGCTAACCCAGGAAAGGTGAAAGGGTTTTTGCTTGTTTTCTTAAATGAATAAAATCTTCAACAGATTTCAGGATAATTACAAATAAGATGCTTATTTTTTTAAACATATAAATAAGCATCCACATTCCCTCTCTCTCATGTTGACTAGACATGATGTGGATTGCATTACACTCCCACACCTTCCTAGCCATGGTTATAACTAAACTCTTAGCTAGCATTAGCATCATAAATTCCTCCTTTAGGGATGGACAACTTGCTCAGTTGTTGAGAGCACTTGATGGAAATAAGTTCTGTTCTCAACATTCACCTCACATCAGTTGACTCAGAACTACCTGAACTCCACCTCCAGGGAATCAGACATCCTCTACTGAGCTTCCCCAGACACACATGCAAATTCACGTGTTTACACAGACAAACATATACTCGTGTAAATAATAATAATCTTTTCAAAAATCCTCCTTTAAAAACATAAAAAATCATAAAAATAAAGCAAAATTCAGTCCTATAATAAAAATATGAACAGTGGAATAACAAAAGAATTGTCACATCTTAATAAAATATCAGCTTTAAAAAGTGGAAAACAGTATAAATATGAAAACTTTTACATTAAAATAGTAGTCAAGTGAAATGACTTCCATTCATCGTTAGTTATAGCCTAAAGTTTTACAACCATTTTGACATGAACTTAAATGTCCTTATATTCTTTAAGTCACGAATTTTAGCCAATATAAGCTATAGCATATTCTCAAGAAATAATCAAATAATTAACCCTGATTTATTCACTTAATATAGCAACCATTAAAAACTAATTATTAAATAAGAAATAGAGCAAAGTCTAAATAGAAAATCATGACATAAATATATATAATAGTAATTAAATAGGTAAATTTTCTGTCTTTACTTAGAATATAATGTATACAATATAAAAAATGTTTCTCAAAAATGATATTAATATTCAAATTTTGTTACAGCTTCTGTGCTGTATTCACAATTCATGGAAAGTTCTGACTCCAGTGGAAGGAACCATAAAACATTAAAGAATCTTTTCATAATTTTCTGCTTATGTGGAAATGGCCATGTGAATTTGTGGGATTAAATAGACTACGATTTAGTAGTAGACATTTATGGCACAGAATGAACAATAATTCAGTCTTCCACACATGGGTTGGTTTCCTCTCTTAAGTATCAGAAACTCCATCTTTAAGAGATGCTTGTTTAACCTCATCAGCAGATGATTTAACCTTTCTCTACACCAATTTCCTCATTATATATAGAATATAACAGTACCAGCTTTATGGGATGTCCTGAAATTAAATTAGACAATGCTTAGATAGCAGTTAGCATAATATAATGTTTAACCGGTAATCTATTATTAATCTTACACCTGCATAAGACAATCATAGCTTTTCATATTATGCAATATGCTTTTATAGCGACAAGAAGATGAATAGGAGACAAGGAAAATATGACTCCGTGGGGCTCCTGAATGTAATCTGGCCTCCAAGTCTGTTACAGGGCATACAGAGTTTAACTTGAAAGCCTATTATCAAATGACTTGAAATAAACCTTGAGATTATAAATAATTGCCCTGAAATATAGCTTAAGAATCTACATACAGATGCTAAGAGACAGATAGATGTTGTGTTTACGAAGCTCTAGTTTTCAGTAGTACATTTGTTTTGTGAGATAATTTCAAGCCCAGTTCAGGATAGCTAAGTGCTATAATGCTTTTCCAGGTTCCAGGTAAGCCTGACTATCTTTGAAGTGGCAGTGACCAAAGAGAGGCGGGGTAGGAACTCTGTAAACCTAAACCACTCAAATAGGATGGAGGTAAGATGCGCTGTCCTATCAAATTATCTAAGTATTGGCTGACTAATGATTCTGAACTTTTGTTTAAACTTTTCCTATCTAGTTACCCTACTTGATCTAAAAATAACAGTCATCCATGATAGAAGCTCTAAAAGATAAAGATTAGAAAAAACTAAAATTATCACTAATTGAATATTTCAAAACACTGTAAATACCACTTACCCATTCATTCTAATCAGTTCTCATCATTTTTCAAATAACTTGAGATTATCACTTGATGTAGTTACCTCCTATTAGGTAGTATTCCTATTCCTGAAATGTGTAAGAAAATTCAGGGTTTGGGTTTAGTGGCGTTGTTTCAGTTTTTGTTTCATTTTGGTTTTGAGACGGGGTCTTACTACATAGCCTTGGCTATCCTGAAGTGCCTTACATAGACCAGGGTGGCCTCAAACTCACAGAAATCCACCTATCTCTGCTTCCTGTGTACTACAACTAAAGGTGTGTGCCACCACACCCAGCAGCATAGACCTTAAAACAAAAACAGAAGAAAGTCCTAAACGAACCTAGTTCAAACATGTAGCATGAACACTGGACTTTGCCTTACTGAGTTCAGTGTTCTCTGGTGGGCTTATACTGTTGTGTGTTTACAAAGTACATTAAACTTATAGCTCACAAGCCTGCAGAAGCCAAATAGCAAGGTGAACCCAAAGAAAAACATATATAGACTTTCTTGGAAGTCAGAAGCAAACAAGATCTTCAGACAAAAGTTGGAAGTATGGGTGTGGGGATGTGGGTGGAGGTAGGGATTGGGGGAGGGGATAGGTGAAAGGGAGGGGTAGAAGGGAGAAAGGAAGAACCAGGGAGAGTCTGGGGTTGGGGGAGGGTGGAGATGGAGGAAGGGTGGATATTGGAGAAGGAAATAAGATACCTACATTAACGGAAGTCATTCTAAGATTTGCAAGAGACTTGTCTCTAGAGGAGATCCCAGGTATTCACAGGGAAGTCCCAGCTAGGTACTTGGACAGCAGAGGAGTGAGTGCCTGAACTGAACTTGTCCCATAGTTACTTTGTTGAATATCTTAATCGTCACCATAGAAATTTTGCATGATGGATGGGATAGAGCCAGAGACCCACATTCACACCAGAGCAAGGGATCGTGCTGCCAAGGTCCAGTGGAAGAGCAGAAGGAGGGAGAAGATGAGCAAGGACGTCAGGACCGTGAGGGACTGGCCCACCAACAGAGACAGTGTGCTTGATCTATTGGGAGCTCATCAAATCCAGCTGGACCAAGACTGAATGAGCATATGACTTAACTGGACCCTATGAATGTGACTGCCAGTAGGGACTGACTGGGAAGCCAATGAAAATGGAACTGGGACCTATCTCTTCTGCATGTATTGGCTTTTTTGGAACTTATTCTATATGGATGCACATCTTCTTAGACCGAGATGGAAGCCTTGGGCTTTCCATAGGGCAGGGTATCCTGCCCCATCTTAAGGAAGCAGGGGGAGGGCGGTGGGGTAGAGGGGGAGTGGGAGGGGCGGGAACAAGGGGAGTAAATGTAAATTTTTCTTGTAATAATAATAAAAAAATGAAAAAAAGAAACTAAAAAAATGTGGTTGGATAGAGAGAGATTGATTGGGGTGCAGGAGGGATCTGTGGGTGGTCACAGGCTTAAGGATTTCTTAATGTTTCCCTTTCCAGTGATAAAATTCAGCTCAGTGTCCTTATTTGACAATAAGTTTAACTTTTCGTCCTGAAGCAAGACATTGCCATTTCTCATCTAATATTGCAAGTTCCACTAACTAATTTCCCAACCTGTATTTACAGCCTAACACATCACAAACTCTTCCTTGCACCACATGCCTAAAAGCCTACATTTTATATAAAACAAAGCTATATTCTCACCCCTAAACTTGACTTTCCTCCTCTCACATGACTTACTCCATTTATCTCCTTCAGTCACCTTCTCTTGTCTTTAACCTTATCCTCTTACTAAACCTTTCATATCTTCTACAATAGACACATTGTAATATTTTTCACATGATGCTTCATCCAGTCTATCCAGATGAATTTCTCCCTCAAACTTTCTTCCTTATATACTGACTACTTGAATCATGTTCAAGGTCAGGTCAAATATGAAAGCTTTAAATGAGACGTCTATAAACTCTTGAATCAAGTATTATATTCACACACTGGCATGAATAGTCATTGCTCCTTCATAACCTTCTCCAAGGCTTCAATTTTGCATTTGTAATTCCTTTGCTTCTTGAGCTTGCATGTTTCTACTTACTGGAAAATATAATCTACAAGTGCAGAATCCTTCCTGACTTTTGATTGTTCTGTTCTAGAAACTAGAAGAGAGGGTCACACAGAAGTCATCTATTTAATGCTGTTGAATTGCATATGGATAACAATAAATTATCTTTCAACCTCACTTTATAGCTCATTGCAAGGAATCATGGAAACCTATAGCTCATTGTCATAGGTGGAATACCTATAGAGTGCATTTTTTTTAATTTCATTGTACTTCTCACTCAGAAATTACATATGATTTTAAGTTCATTGTACTCAGGAACTACATATGATACAAATTTCAAGGAGTCAAATGTCTTCTAGAATCACAACCTTCACCTTCATTTCACACTCCACAATATCTAATGTTTAATACTGCCTACAGTAGCTTCATACCACACAAGTCATTGCTCCTACAAGTGGAAAAGAATATATTTCTGTTTTTACTTATATTTACAGTAGAAAGGTCAAACTGATATGTTTGCTTTTCTATAATTTCTAGAAATATTACACCAATTTGATTAAAAAGGGGTATTTTATTGCAGGGGATAAAACTTACAGATCAATGTCCCAAACCACGTTCCTCTGGTCGCAAACAGGAAACCTAGTCTAGCAGTCAGCATGAAAGCCAGAAGCAAGTTAGCTTGGAGAGCTGCTGCGGCTTTTTTTTTTTTTAAATGAAAACCGTGCCCCACATTGGGCGGGTATCTTAGAAGCCATTGGCTGAAAGCAAGAGGGCTTAATCTCCCGCAGCACAACAGTCTTAATATTTACACAGAAGACCTGTTGCAGAACAATGCAGGCTCAGTGCTTGCCTCTTTAATCTCTGTGAAACCATGTGAGCCCTGCTTAGGTGATTTGATGTTCTCCCAGTGTCCTCCATCCCCCTTGCCTCCTACAGTTCTTACATCCCCTCTTCCCCCAGATTTCTCTCTGAGGGGAGGGACCCTATGGAGACTTCCCAACTATACCCTCTCTCTGTATAATATCTGGCTGTGGGTCTCTTCATCCACTCCCATATGCTGCCAGAGGAGTCCTCTCTGATGACAACTGGACTAGGCACCAATCTATGAGCATAGCAGAATATCATTAGGAAACATTTAATTAATTTTTAAACTGTATTTTAATTTTTTGCCAATTGTGTTTAGTTCTAATCTGGGTCTCTGGGCTATCTAGTCTCCAATTTCTGGCCATCCAGGCAGTGTTGGGCATGGGCTTCTTCTCCTGGCATGAGTCTCAAGTTAAATCAAATATTGGCTGGCCACTCCCACAAGTTCTAAGCCACCATTGTCTCAACACATCTTACAGGCAGGACACGTTATAGTGGAGGAATTTGTGACTGGGTTGGTGAATTATCACATAGGTCAAAACAGTGTTTGATTAAGAAATTCTCAGAGGCTACATGGGACATTGACATCAGAGACTCTTCTTGCTGGAGACTGTCACCAGGCAGCTCTGTCTTTCCTAAATTCTCACCGTAGGGAAGAGAGTTGACATTAAGCGCTATGAATGCAGGGGAAGTAAGGGGAAAAAAACTCAGCACTAATTAATTCACCACATCCAAATATTGTAGCAAAATGTAAAACCAGTGAAAGGCTTTTGATACAGTTGCTCTAAAAGATGTAGTTACAAAAATAAAGCCAAAAAAGGAAAAAAAAAACTACATGGTATTTTGAGTTAGACACTTAGAGTGACAGGAAAGTTTGTATTTTTTTTTTAATTTTAGAACCAGTCTCAAGATATTTTCTTGCCCTTATATTTCACTGAGACTCAGTTCCACAAACTGTGCTATGTAACCATTTATCCTACCATCTGCACATAGAAGGTCTGGATGGAGCATATTTCAAAGGAAATGTGACTCTTGCTCTTTCTTAGCTAGAAAACTTACATTTCTCTATTAAGTTTTCACCAAACACATCATTTTTGTGCCTCTGGGCCTTTTGCAAAATAGAAGCTTATAGTAATATAAGGGTGGAATGAAATTAGGATTTTAAAATTTTGTGAAGTTTTCATAAATATGAAATCTCATGTTCAGTGCTTTAGGATCAATGACTTTAATACTTGCCTTTCAGCACCTGTTGTGAGCATCTACTGGATCCCAAAATTAATCTTCGCTGAGCACCAAGGCACTGGCTTTTAATAAACTAAATGTAATAGGCTTATTTTCTAAATACATTACTTTGTGGACCTGTTTTAGTTAGGGCTCCTATTGTTGTGAAGAGACACCATGACCACTGCAACTTTTATAAGGAAAACATTTAATTGAGGGACTTACTCACAGTTTCTGCAGTTCAGTTTGTTATCATTATTGTAACAAGCATGGTGGGTGCAGACAGACATGGTGCTGGAGAAGTAGCTCAAAGTCCTACATCTTGCAGGCAACAGGAAATTGACTGAGACATTGGGTGGTATCCTGAGCTTAGGAAACCTCAAAGCCTGCCCCCACAGTGACACCCTTCCTCCAACAAGGCCATACCCTCTCCAACAAAGTCACACCTCCTACTGGTGCCACTCCCTGTGAGATTATGGGGCCAATTACACTTAAACTGCCACAGGACCCAAATAAAAACCTGTCTCAAATGTAAGATAGCTACCCAAATCTCAAAATTGTTTGACCAACTGGAAATACAGACATGTGAATGAAAATCAGCATGTAATGTCAAGTACCACAGCTACCCAAGCACCTGAACCAGCATAACCCATGGGAGTGGTGCACAACAGAGCCTTTGGAATTATTTAGGACTAATAGAGCTACTATATATCCACCATATGTAGGAGGAAGACCGCTTGTTGGTTCCCAGCTGCCCAGCCCCAAAATAGTCACACAGAAACTGTATTAATTAGATCACTGCTTGGCCCATTAGCTCTAGCTTCTTATTGGCTAACTCTTACATTAATTGAACCCATATTAGTCTGTATATCGCCACGTGGCAGAGGCTTACCTGGAAAGATTCAGCGTGTCTGTCTCTGGCAGCTCCATGGTGGCTCTCTAACTCCACCCTTCTTTCTCCCAGCATTCAGTCTAGTCCTCCCTACCTACCTAAGTTCTGCCCTTTCAACAGGCCAAGGCTGTTTCTTTATTAATTAATGGTAGTCACAACACACAGAGGGGACTCCCACATCAACCATGTCTACTGGGAAAGCCACTGACCATGTATAGCCAGCTGGCACTTCACAAATGCTTATGCCATAGAGAAATTTTATTTGTAACCAAATTTAATTATAATAAATTTCAGCCTGTATGACTAGTGACTACACAGCTGTACAATTCTGTAGAAAATGAACGTTTCACTTAGCAGCACTTTGCTCTTGTTATTCAGATTTCTCAACTGCATCTTGACAACACTTTTTAGTGTAACCAAAATGTTAGGTTTGCAACATAGCCTTTGCTACAGCTGATAATTTTTACTTCTAAGTTTAAAACACAATAAAGATTTTAACAAATGTTATGTGCAAAGATAGGAACATCTTTGTGTTTCTATCTTTATTCAAAGGCTCTATGTGCCCTGATATTTATAGAGTCAAGATAATTACCTATGCAGAATGAGACAAGGGAAAGGAGACACACAGGTAAAGCTCCTACGACTAACCTGAAGAATGTCCTTCTTGCGTGTGTCTTCTGAATTAGCACTTTGCTCTCCTATGTTCATAGGACAAAAGAGTGCAGACAAACTGCAAAAACCTTTTGCTCTGCACATTATTTTCAAGTGATTTAAAAAAAATGGGGGATTGATGTGTGAGGGAAGGACTTAGAGGAGTATAGGGAGGGAAAACTGAGTTTGGAATATATTATGTCAGAGAATAGATAGATAGACAGACAGACAGATAAATAAGCTAACTAACTCATTTATGCAGGGCTGGAGAGTACTCTTGCAGAGGACCAAAGTTCAGTTCTCAGTACCCAGGTGAAATGACTTAAAACAGGCCTATAACACTAGCTCCAGAGGATTTGGTCTCTTCTGGCCTCCAAAGGCCCTGTGCTCAAACACACACACAAACACACATACACACACACACACAATTTACTTTTTACAGTTTTATACATTTGCCTCATGTGTATGAGTATTTTGTCTCTATGTGTGACTGTGCACCATGTATGTGCCTGATGTCCTTGAATATCCTGGAACCGAAATCACAAACAGTTGTGAGCAACCATGTAGAAGCTTAGATAGATAGATATATAGATAGAGAGATAGAGATATATAGATAGATAGATTATATAAGTAGATATATATAGATATCTATATTAAAGACATACAGAGATAGATAGATTATATATAAGTGTGTATATATATATTAAAGACATACACATATACATCATCTATAATATTTAATTTTAAACAAAATTTATTTATAGGCAGACAGGATGACTCCATCAGTAAAGACACTTGATGCTAATCCTGACAAATTAGTTTGATTACATGGTGGAAGGAAAGAATCTATTCCTTCAAGCTGTCCTCTGGCCTCCACACATGTCACAGCACTTATACACACACACACACACACACACACACACACACACACACGGAAGGCATGCATACAAAAGAAATTATGTAAATAAAATCGAATTAAAGTCTCATTCATAACCACATCCAACACTTCCAGTTGTGAGGTCACACAAGAATTATCCCCTGCAAATAATTTAAAAAGCTATTTTAAATATGTTCTTCTCAGGAGGTTGACACAGGAGAGCTTTGAACATTTGAAGTTAACCTGAGCTACATAGTGAGTCCCAATATAATCTGGTCTCTTTTTAAAATAAAGTCAGGTATTCAAGGTCACCCATGTCTCCATCTAAGTTCAAGATCAGCCTGCATTAGACTGTATTTCAAAATGTGGCTATATAGTGAATGGTATTTAGCATTGTGCAAAATCCCCATCTGGCTTGGAGAAATGGGAATCAACTATTTCTCTATCATACAATCTGTCTCATTCTTGTCAGGCTATCTTAGAATCCCTCAATAAAATATCCCAAATAGTTGAAAATAAAACATGAAATTTTTCTTAATTATTAAATATGTCAAATATGTGCAGGCAAGAAGACTCAATAAGATTGTGTGTGTGTGTGTATATGTGGTGTGTGTTATATAAAAACAACTTACTTGGCATATATGATAATTAATAAAATGATAGTAATTAAGAAAAATTGGAAAAACCAAAAATTACTTGTTTTGTAAATTATTTGTATTGTTTTCAACTACATGAAAAGTTTTCCCAAGCCATCATTAGAGGGTTGCTCTTCTTTTACTCATCAATATACTAAAAAGTACATGAGTTTAGATATTGTTGGAATGACTCTTTATGCATTTTTTTATCCTCTGAGAATTTTATACATATATGCAATGTTTTTTTCATATACATACCTTACTCCCAATAATTCTTCCCAGATGTCGCCTACCATATTCCCCACTCAGCTTCATCACTCTCTCTCCCCCGCCTTCCGTGTGTGTGTGTGTGTGTGTGTGTGTGTGTGTGTGTGTATTGACTGACTTGTTCTTACGTATGTCTTGGGCTGGCAACAACAACCTCTGTGAGCTCTTGAGTGCAGTGGTCTTCCAATGACCATTAACTGGAGTGATTCTACAATCTAATAAAAATTGAGACCACGAGTTTCCTTAGTCAGTGAAAAAAGGGCATACACATTTATCTCAAATGACTCCCACATCTATATAAGGATGAGTAATTGTACCATCACTTTAAAGTTCTTAATATGCACAACTATCATACAGCATTGTATTTGTTGAAAAATAAAAGAAAATTCTTTGGTTGCCTTGTCTATAATGCAAGCAAAGAGCCGATCCTAAACTGGCCCTCCAAACTTCCTGTTTCCAAACAAACTGTCTTTCTCCAAAATTAAATGGGCACTGTCTAATACTTTCATTTAGTTCTGTCTTTTTACTAAGAATTGGGTGAATGGGAAGATTAAGAAGGAATGTCAATCTGCCTCAATCCTAGGCAAAAATCCTCTTATTTTTTTTTTTTATTGATAAAAGAAAGCAAAAATCCTCTTATGCATTGCATGAAATTAGTGCCTTCCAGAATGAATGATTTCAGTGTGATGATGTTCTTACAAGAAGAATTAAGGTGCTTCCAGGTGCTCTTCTTGGATCTCTAGCTAATGGGGCAAATCAATCAAAAGAAAAATGATTTGATGGATATTTTTGTTGTTTTATTTTTAATGAATATGAGTGTCTCATATTCATTAAAATTAGAGAAATGATAAATAATGAATCACCTCAAATTACGAAATTTCCATATTTCTTAAGAAACTGACACTGTGTCTGCCAATAATAGCTACATCTAGTATTTATGAAAATCTGGCTTTCTATAATGAGAAATTCAACAATTACCATGGTAATAACTCGAGCAGCAGGGATGAAATGTATGGTAATAAAAGTGAGGCTCAAGTGGAGACAGCATGTGCAACATCACAGCTCTCGGACCCTGGAATGCTTCCAAGCTCTGTAAGGTGAAGTATCCCTGTCTATTCATAATGATTCAAATTAATGAGAAACTTGCCTTCTACAATGCAATTTCCATTATTTTTCTTTTATAACAATTTAGAATTTCTCACAGTATTTTATTAATGATTCCTCAAAGTCTATATCCTTCCCGGAACTGCCCTCTGTTCTTTTGAAGTCCTATTAACTTTCATTTCATGCAGAATCTTCTCCTTTTATTCTCTGAATTATATTTCAGTGGCCTTTTCCACGCTCTGAACTATTTAGAGGGCAAAGTGGTCCACACCGATGGTTTCTAATACAAGTGAGCAAGGTGACAGGTGGCTCCCAAAAGAAGTCCTAACATTACTCTTAGCCTGTGCATATTCTTTTTATATTCGTTTCCTTGCTTGCTTTGGAAACTCTGAGACTTCGTATGAACCATAAGAACATAAACCCGGAATCCTGCCACAGCGTTAAGTTCTTTAGTAAATTAGCTGACTTGTAATCCCATTAGGGGTGCGATCTTCAGCTTACACTTAATGGCAAAGATCAAGTATTATATTTAAGTGCTAAAAAATAATTTAAAATCCAAGTAGTAGGATAGTAAAATGTTACATACAGAAACAAACTATAAATTTGTTTATTTTTAGGAGTACACAGAATTCAGCTGAGCACAGACTTTTATGAAGTACTTTTAAATTAACTATTTTAGAGCTGGGGTTTTTTTTTTTTTGTCAGTTTCTGGCCATATTTTATAAGACAAGAACAGCACTGACAGCAAAAGTGAAAAAGAAAATTTACAGAATGAATATTTTTAGAAAGGGGTACTTAAATTTTTATATTTTATTTCACAGCAAATTCTACTACTCATTATGATCATGTCACTGTTTATCATTTAAATATGCATGTAGGATGGATAAAAATACAATGGACACAGATTAGCAACAAGATAAGAATGAGCATTCCCAATGCCATCAAATTTGATGTGTGAGTCAAGTAGTTCTACCAAGATGATGTAAAACCTTGAGAAAACACTCGCGCCAGCATCTACACATAGTCTATGTTCGTCTATTTCTGAGTTCAGTGTTCCTATTAAGTTCTAGCCTCATCAATGATATATATGCACATAGACCACTGTGGGCATATCAGACTGGGGTCACTGTCCTTAACTCATATCCTTTCACACCCTTCTGAACCTTCATTTCTAGTATGTGAACGTGAGTGTTCAAAAATATTTGTGACAAAATAATGCTTGGATAAAATGGATAGACAGCCTTGGGGTATATCTCAGTAGTAGAATGTGTGTTTAGCATGCATGGTTTTGAATATCCAGCATACAAAATATATAACAAATTTATAATGAAAATTTAGATTTTGTGTTCTTGCATTTTATTAGCTAAAAATTATTTTGTTAACTTTTGATGGGATTGGCTTTGTTATATCATTGTACTAGGAAAGATAAGTATAGTTAATTTGTAATTTCAATATAATAATATTAAGATTATAGAAAGTAAATAATTTTCAGGCCGGGCGGTGGCGGCGCATGCCTTTAATCCCAGCACGCGGGAGGCAGAGGCAGGCAGATCTTTGTGAGTTCAACACCAGCCTGGTCCACAAGAGCTAGTTCCAGGACAGGCTCCAAAGCCACAGAGAAGCCCTGTCTCGAAAAATCCAAAAAAAAAAAAGAAAGAAAGAAAAGAAAAGAAAGTAAATAATTTTCAATGGCTCTAACTAATGAGCAACAGAGATGGACCTCATGTCTAAATTATTTAACTTCCTAGAAGACTTCTATGACAAGAA